>JAGXJF010004186.1:0-304056 GCA_019208055.1 Stipa capillata
AAAATTGCAACAGCTAGTCCTAAAGCAATTCCCTTTTTAAATAGGCATCACAAGCTAATATGGAGCAGATCTAAATTCTCAAAAGAATGCAAGGTGATTATGTGAACAACAACATCTAGAATGCTTCAATATTGGATTAAAGATTACAAAGACCTTCTAGTGGTTGATCTGATGGATAAGATTACGGAGAAGATCATGGAGAAGATTTACACAAGGCAAGAGATAGCCAATAGAATGGAAGGGCTTATCTTGCCAAGTGTGTTACATGAGTTGAACATGAAGAGCTGAGGGCTACACTATGAAATCTATAAGAGTGGTGCAATGTCAAGTGAGATTTCAGGAATAACGAAAGAAGGAAAGAATTAGAGAGTTGCGGTTGACATTCAGAAAAGAACTTGTGGATGTGGACAATGGCAGGTTTCTGAAAAACTATGCACTCATGCTATAGCTCTATTTGGAAATTTAGACAACTTAACATTGAGAACTTTGTGGATGACTACTATTCAGTAGAGAGGTTCAAGATAGCTTATCAGTTTGAAATCACTCCAATGGGTGACAAGACTCAATGGCCAAAATTTGACCCTGGGTTTGAATTAATTCCTCCAAAGCTAGAAATGTCTGCTGGTAGACCAAGGAAGAAAAGAATCAAGGCTAGTGGAGAGGCAGCGAAAAGAGGCACATATCAATGCAAAAGGTGCTTTTAGTTTTGGACATATAGAAAAGGGTTTATACTGCTACTCAAGCTGAATTAGAACATGGGCTTCCACCACCTCGTCCAAAAAAACAAAAAAGCAAAGGTATTGTACTATTCATGCCTCATATGTAATGCAATATGTTCATTGCCTAATGCAAGTTGTGCTTCCTAGGAAAACCAAATCTGAAGTTATTGAAGCCTCCACGGTTGATGCTGAGCCATCCAAAAGTGATGTCCAGCCCAGGTGTAACAACAAGAAGCATATCTTCTCTTTCTCCAACTAGCCCAGGTCCTACAACAAGAAGGATGGCATACATCTCACATGGAGGAATTAATCAGAGGATCATCATTAGCTAGAAATATTAGTTACCCTACTCTAGTTTGTGTGTGAACAATGTGTGCATCTTTTGTGCAACTCTATGTGTGTAAATATGGTACTCCTACTTATATGCAACACTATGGCCCTGTTTGTTTAAGATTTTTTTGGCTTCTGGACTTTGGCTTGCTTTTCTGGCTTCGAAGCCAAAGTCCAAAAAGCCAAAAGCCTGCCAAACAAACAGGCCTATGTCAGATAATGCTACTTCTGTTGTGAACTTGCAACAATTAGTTATATGTTACTATTATGGTACTGAAATGGCATTAAAGTTGTGTTATATACTGCTGAAAAGTTGTGTTATATCTTGCTGAGATGTTGTGTTATATATTACTAAAATCTTGGTTTTTATGTCCTGTTATATCCTGCCATATTGCTGCTGGAATGGGAGCAGTAGTGCAGCCGTAATGCTACTGGAATGAGGGCTTAAGTACGGCTGGAATGGGGGATGGAGTGTAGCTACTCCAATCGTTTTTTCAGCAAAGGCACAATGGTCACATAACATGGAGTTAACAAAAATGGTAAGCTGCTAATAAGTGCAATTTTTTGATGGCATATATTTAAAGAGTGATTTTTTTTATGGTACAGACCTAAAATCCCCTTCTTTCATAGTGAAAGGTATGAAATCTAGAACATTAAATTAAGATTCAACGGTGAGAATAATTACACTATGATCAATTAGAAATCAGTCAAATGTCTTAGACAGTCTCTAAATAAATAAATAAATAAATGAACATATTTCAGCAAGAAGGCGCATTTGGCACCGATGAGTATTGGCCAGGTTTGCTGGCGCCCATGACTTTATCAACTTCACAGCTTGTTGTGCAGGACGGAGTCACCGATTGTTGAGATGAAAGGGTGGGTGGCATGAACCGGGAATTATCGAATCTTCAGGTTAGCGATCATTAGCAAACCCAAAATAAATTGAACAAATTAAAGTATTTCATTTACATTTTTCCAAAACGAACTATCGCACTTTAGGCAGCGTTTGGTTGGAGGGATTGGTGGGATGGGGTGGATCCATCTAGTTTTTGAGACAGCTTGGGGTGTTTGGTTGGATGGATAGGGTCCACCTCGGGGGAATATTCCCTCAAGATGCTGGATGAAGTGAACCGGCAAATTTGGTCGGATGACTTGAGCCTAATTTCGTCTAATCACGTTTAGACTTACTAATCACACTTATTTTTGCTAATCGCGTTTAACTCAATTTTTTTGGCCCGATGCACCCGAACTCCGGCCGGCCGCTCCTCCCCGCCGGCCGACCCGAGCTCCGCCCGCCCCCGCCGCTCCGCGCCCGCGAGCTCCCACGGCCCCCGCCTCGCCGCTCCCGCACGAGCTCGGCCCCCGCCCGGCCCCGCCCAACCTCGGCACCGCCGCTCCGCTCCCCGCCCCGCCTCGGCCCCTCCCGGCTCCCCGCCGCGCTACTCCCCGCCCGACCTCGCGCGTCGCCGCTCCGCTCCCCGCCCCGCCCGACCCTCGGCGTCGCCGCTCCGCTCCCCGCCCCGCCTCGGCCCCGCCGGCCCCCGCCGCGCCACTCCCCGCCCCACCTTGGCCCCCCGCGGCCCCTGCCCCGCCCGGCCCCGCCCGACCTCGGCGCCGCACACTTCCCGTCCCGCCCGGCCCCGCCTCGGCCTCGCCCGCCGTCTGCGCCCCACTCGAGCTCCCCCTGCCGCCGGTGGTGAGAGAGAGGAGAGAGGATGGAGAGAGAGAGGATTAGGGAAAATATGGTGAGGTGTCACTGATGTATGGGGACCCGCATGTCAGTGGCTCATCCAATAGAACTCATCCATTTTAGCCAAACAGAAATTTGGTCCATTCCATCCACGAACCAAATAAAAAATTATCTCATCCCAACCACAAAAAAAATAGATGGATTCATCTCATCCCACCTCGCCCTCCAACCAAACGCACCCTTATTTGCCCGGAAAAACAATCCCGTCCGTGTCCGTCCCAGACGCAGACGCAGCGGCCACTTGTCCTGAGAAAGAACACGTGGGGCGGAGTCGTGCAGATCGCAGGAACCCGACTCCCTCGTAAGCAGCGCTCTCCGTTAGACTCCCGCAAAAGACTGCAATATCGTCCTTCCCTTAGCCACTCGCCATTGCCCAGAGCAGGTGAGCAAGCTGCAAGCTCCTATCTTCGTAGTTCGTACTCCCTTAATCATTGCGCCAATCCGACATGTCCTGCTCACTCTTTCGTGAGCCGATCTGCGGGTTCCGTCCGTGAAATGATACCCTCTGGTTGTGAAATAAGTTGGATCGCGTTGCCGCATCCCGCACGATTAATTGGGAGGCTACGGCCGGTGTTGCTATTTATCTCGTAATTTCTTTCATTATTTCCCACCGGTTACACTGTAATTATTTCACCCTATCTATAAGAAAAAGCAGTGCTCCTGCTATGTTCTTCAAAAAATTGTTCGTGTTCTGGTGTAGTTTGGATTCATGCAGCAATTTCTTAGTTCATGATATTCGGCCTTCATGTTAAATGTTGATCTGTTGTGTGTATATGCTCTCAGAGTTTCAGGCCATGGGTAAGAGAAGGTCTGGAAGCTATTCAACCCCGCGTGGTTACGGTTCCAAGAAGAAGCAGAAGTGCTCAAACAGAGATTCTAAGGTGGGTGTCATCCCGATACGCCTTGATTGATTTACTTGTAGTAGAATCCATACCGCGCATTGCTGCAGGGCCTGCTTGTGTTCTTATTTGCCTGGTTTTCTTCTTGCGACTATAAAAATAGAAAAATGACAGGAATCGACATGTCTCTGAAATGACGCCTGTTTTAGCTGGGTGAATATGTATGGAGACGTTTGCGATCTAGTTGTAACACGATACTTGACACATTTAATTTAGGCAGTAAAGCAATGAGAGGGAAAAAACCATCTATTACCAATTCTTGAATGGAAATCATGAATCAGACAAAACTAATCTTAAAACTTTGATGGTCTTATGGGCCTATGGCACAACAATTACTTTGAGCGTGGAAAAATACATTGAGATTTCTGAAGTAGCAGTACAAAGATTTTTTAAAGTGGAGTAACCCCAAATGAAAGCACCCTGCTGCACAGAGCAGCGTGGTGAGTTCCTGCTGGAGATGCAGTTGCTTGCCGATCTATGTGGCCGGTTGCCATGGATCCTCGTCAGTGATGACGGATAAAAACAATGAGTTGCGGCTGCTTTCAACGATGTAATCAATGAGCTGCTACCTCAGGAGCTTCCTTTGCTCAATCGCCGATATACTTGGTCCAACTGCTGGGAGGTGCCCACCTTGGTCTGGCTGGATTGCACTCTCATCAACGATCAATGGGGTTAGTTGCTCTACAACTCCACTTCAATTCCTTAATTCATAATACCTCTGATCACATGCCACTCCTTGTCTCTGCCGAATCGCATGCTCCAGCGGTCCAGCCAACCAACTCTTCCGCTTTGAAAGAGTGTGGGCCTTCTCAGACGACTACAAGGACATGGTGCACGTAGTCTGGGCCAGGCCACAAAATCACGTGGCAGGTTCGGCACGGCGATTGTCTCCGCACTCTCAAGTGGACCCAGGCCACCCCCAAGAGGTGGGTACAGCGAAGGCACTGGCCCTAGGAAGTCATATCAAATTGCCGAGCCGTTATCAAGCTCATGTATCTGGTCGAGGAATTATATCCCTTGTTCAGGCCTGAACTTCTTCTCGGAACCCTGGTCCAAGCCCAGCTTGCGGTGGAATACAAGAAACTCAACGTTTACTGGAACATCGCTTCTCGTTTCGACTATGCAAATTGGGAGATGACAACACTACCTTCTTTCACTCGTGCACCTCTGCTCGGCTTCACAAAAATCAAATACAGGTGCTGCACAATATTGGTGTTTTCTTTAATCACGACGTCAAGGAGGCCGTTTTGAGCTCTTTCTATAGTAATCTCTTGGGCTCAACTTCTGAGCCCATCTGGTAGGTGGAGCTATCTGCATTCCTTCCCTCGATTCCTGGGCTGAACGTCCTGGAGGCCCCCTTCAACCTTGAGGAGATCAAACAGGCCCTATGGTCTATGCGCATCGATAGCAGCCCCAGTTTAGACGGATTTGGGCCGGCCTTCTCCTGATGTTTTTGGGAGCTCCTGAAAGAGGATCATATTGCCCTCTTGCAGGAGTTCCATGTAGACGTGGTGAATCAAGCCTACATTGCCCTGTTACCAAAGAAGAGGATGTTCTCACTGCTGATGAATTTTGGCCCATTTCGCTGCAAATTTGTAGAAGGAAGCTCGTAACCAAGATCCTGACCACCCGACTCCAGCGTTTTATTGAGCTCCTTATCTCTGCAGAGCAGTCTGGATTTATAAAAGTGAGGAGAATTATTGACAACTTCCTGTATGCTGCAGACCTGGTGCAAAACTGTTGGAATCGCAAACAATCAACCATCGTTCTTAAGCTGGACTTCAAGAAGGCCTTTGATTCTATCAATTGGGAGTCCTAGGACTCCATCCTTTGTGCTAGAGGCTTTGGAGATAAATGGCGTCGTTGGATCATGAAGATTCTTGCCACTAGCAGGACTGTAGTTCTAGCAAATGGAGTCCCTGGTAGTTGGATTATGTGCAGGAAGGGGCTTAGGCAAGGAGACCCGCTCTCCCCATATTTATTCCTTATCTTGGCCGACCTCCTGCACCGGCTTATCACTTAAGACGCGCATGCCAACCGGCTGCTGCACCCATTAGTGGATGATCTCCCCTGCCTAGTAATCCAATATGCCAATGAGACCCTGCTTTTGGTGCGTGTCGAGCGAACTCAAATTATGTGGTTAAAAGAGATCCTCGATATATTCTATCATTCAACGGGGCTGACGATCAACTACCATAAAATTACCTTTGTGCCCATCTGTGTGCCCCCAGACCTTGTCACTGAGCTCACCACCGTCCTTGGGTGCCCGGTTTCATCCTTCCCACAGACTTATTTGGGATTGCCCTTATCTCACAAAAAGCTCTCGTCCAAGGACCTTAACTACCTTGTCGTCAAAGTGGAGAGACGGATCCTAGGATTGCGTACCCAACTTCTCTCCTGGGAGGGAAATTTACTCTCACCTTGGCAATGCTCTCCGCCCTCCCTTCTTATGCAATGTCAGTTCTCCAGCTTCCAAATGCACCCTGGCGAAGATCGACCACCCCTGCTGTGCGATGTTTTGGGAATCGGCTAGGTCCTACTTTGGGAGAGATTGTCAGGTGGCCTGGGACTGGGCATGCCGGCTCCGATCCGAAGGTAGTCTTGGCTTTGTGAACCTCGAAGTACAAAATACATGCCTCTTACTTTCCGCGATACATAGGCTGTTTATGGGGCATGATAACCCCTAGGCGGCCTGGGTTAGGCGCTAGTACTTGAGCAGCAGTAGGGCGGCGCCCACCCCCTCATGACGATGCTTCGAAAGCTTGATCCCTTTCTACAGGTCAATCACAACAGTCCACCCCGGGGGTGGCGAGTCCATCTCGCTCTGGCATGACAATTGATCCTGGTTAGGTCCCTTTTCTACAGTCTGGCAGCTTTCTCACACTGCCTTCGTTCGAACTCAACCCTTGCTGTCGCGCAACTTCACGGAGATTGGTGGCTTCACCCTGTTGCAACAACGCGTTACTGACAAAGCTGCAATAGAGCTTGCATTCCTCCGTGACATGTTGTGTAGTCTCCCTCCGTCTACCTCCTCAAACGTGTGCTTCCTAGCCGGAGGAGGCGGCGTGGATTTAAGGCTGGTCTAGCGTATAAGCTGTTCCACATCTTTGGGTGTGGACACAAACACCACCATGATCTAAACCAGTGCAACATCACGCCACTTAAGGTGAAAATCTTCCTTTGGATCCTCCGACATGGCAAGACCAGGACATGTGCTCTCCTTCACTGTCTAGGCTGTTTGGATCGCTCCGATTGCTCATTTTGTCCTGATCAAAATGAAACCCTTGTGCACCTGCTCTTCTGCTGCCTGAGGCTTCTGGGGCTTTGGATTGCCGTTCTTCCACAGCACTTCCGCAGCGCGACTGGAGTGCCGCCCACTCCATGGATACCTTTCTCGATGCGTTCCTTGACGCACACAACCGTATGCACCCTCTGCTACGAGGGACCGTGGGGCTCCTCCTCGTATGGATCATATGGAAGACTCGGAAGTATGGTCTTCAACATTGTGCGCATTCACAACCATGGCCCCAGTGTGCTAATTGAAGATCACTTGCGTCTCTGAGTGGTCCTTGCGCCAAGGAGAATTGACTGCAGCCCCCTCGCTGGTTGGTGTGACAATTTGTGTAATAGCATGAGATGATTCCCGCTCTGATTCCTCCCCCCCCCTCCCCACACGTCCCTTGTACCTCTAGAGAGCTCGCGCTCCTTGTAACTGCGCTGCCATATTTTTGAAGAAATATATGCCTGCAGGTGGGCCTTTCACTCTCCGTTGCAACCTTTAAAAAAACGATGGCATGTAGTGTTACTTATTGACTTAATTTGTGGGAGCAAATCGACAAGTATTTCCCATTATGAAGGGAAATGATAAATTGTTTTTTATTTTTGTAAACTTTTGGTGACATTTATTAAGTTATATCATAGTTACATCATTCAACAAAAACGATAAATGAAAGGTAGGCAGCTTGTCCAACCAAACATCCAAAGTAAAAAGGATCGGTACCCGCCACCCTAGCTAATTCATGAGCAACTCCATTTGCTTCTCTTGGACAAGATCACCTTGGCAAAACGTAACGTCAACTGAGTGCACTCATCATGGATAGCTGCCGCAGCGGTTGAGCTTCTACCACCGTCTAACTTGGTGTCAATCATGTCAATACAGTGAATAAATCTAGTGACTTCATGGTAGGTCTATACCTTTCTTCATTGAGTGGAGGATGTGCATTTTCTGCAGTGTATTACCAGCAAAAACTGATTGCCCTTTGCCGATTATAGCATGGTAATGAACTGAAAGAAACTTCCTGAGGACGTGATCCTACCAGAGATCTAATTAATAAGAAATCATGTATTAATAATTGAGCAAAACAAAATTAGTATAATACACAACTTGATAGCTACTTCATACCAATATTAATTATGGCACCGAGCATGTAAGCACAATCCCAAAGAGCAAAGGCAAGGATCTGAAGCGCTCTGGACAGCGTCACCACATGGCCAATGGTACCTGAAATTACCACCACCCATTACATGAAGGAATGGGTTCAGCGTTAACATGAAGTAACGGGGGTCGCGGTGGTCAGTTGCCACTTATTACCGGCATTAACTCCACAATGACTGTGAGGTGGTGTTCTAGTCGCGCACACAGTGCCTCAATCCTTGCCATAGGGCGAAGCATGTGGGTGTTGGGATTTGAGATGAACCACTTATCGCCGTTGCACATAGTGGTTTATAGCATTTGGACTACCAGAGAGACGTGGTTCCATCTGTGCAGATGACAAACTGCATGGAAGGTGAGGCAATTTTGGTAATTTTAATTGTGCACGGAGTGAATATGTGTGGATGGATCAAAGCCAACACATATGGACACAATAAAATTGCATAAATTGACTGTACTATGTCTTTTTATTGATGACACAGTCTAAGGACTATGGTTTTGTGGCTGATGTGGCACAATTTGGGGGAGCCAATTTTAGATGTGAGAAGGATTCGCTTCAGTTTGTTTTGTTGTTGTGCACCATATGGTACAGGAATGACCATATTGGCCTCATGGTAATACAAGTTACCTTCATAACAAGTTGTACCAATTTCTTTCTATTAGTTCATGAAATGTTTGAATATTTTTTCATCTGAATTATCTCTGATGATCAAAGTAGTATTGCAACATGGCTAGTGTTCTTTTCAAAATGATGGTGTGCCCCAAATTGCCCATTCCCACCATTTTGGCTTGTATTTTGTTTTTTCTGTCGTAAATATGGCATGCCCCATATACTTTGGAAGAGTGGGTTGTTTCTTGGTAGAAAGGAGATGATGTCCTGCACTTTCCTTTCTCTCAAAAATGCTTGTCATTTTCTATTAGAAGTGGTGTCCTGAACTTTAGCTACTAATCTTCCTCCCTCTCTCTATCACAACATGATCAACTGTACTCTGCCAAACTTTCCGGGCTAAGTGAACCTTTAGCCATTTGGTCTGTGAGACTGTGGGTATGTTTGGTTGGTGACCAAAATCTACCATACCAATTTTTTGGTTATGACAAAAAATTTGGTCATTGTTTGGATGACTGCCAATTTTTTGGCATGCCAATGTTCTTTTACCAATCCTAGTTCATTTTTCTTGCCAACATTGGCCAAATCATGGGCAAGCAAAACCTTGGCCAAAATTTTGGCTAGCCAAATTTTTGGTAGGGTAGACTTGGGCTAAAACCAAACACACCCTGTGAACAAATTCTTTGGTTACGACCCATCTTTCGCTATGGCCAAATTGTAACAGGGAAAGTTGTGGCTCCAAGTAGCCAGCAACCATACCCTTCATTGCTAACCTACTTCTGAATGTTTTAAATTTAAAAATTTTAGATTGGGTTACTGTCAGTATTTCACTTTTTGTGCAGTTCACATATTGGAGGATTGTTGCAGCTTACAAGATACATTACCTGTAGTATTTTCTCTTGTATTTATCACAAAGAGAAAAATCTTGGTTTCTAACTGAGGTGCTTGTTGATTTTATATAGGCATTTGACTGGTGTTTATAGCTGCTTCACATTGTTGGTTGGCATACTACATTTCATTGCTGTGCTATGTTCCATAATCTTATTCTTATATAATTTGCTTCTTGTGTTTGGTTCATCTAGGTTCCAATTACTAATTCCTCCCCTCGTCTTATGCAAGCTACAAAGAATTTTACTCCAGAGCAATGTGATCTTATTAGAAGGAATGGTTTGGTGGATTGCTAAGCTTGAAATGTTGGAAGAACCCACCACAACTTCTTTATCATTGGCTTGTGAAACACTTCAGCTGCGCAACATCTGAGTTAATATTTAGCAACGGCACAATCATTCCTGTTACAGCCAAGAGCGTCCAACGCATTCTAGGCATTCCTCATGGGAGCAGGAAAGTGAAACACAGTATCGATGCTGATAGTGTTGCCTTTATGAAACATGAGTATTGTTATGATGGTCTGCCACCTAGAATATCCAGTATTGCTATGGAACTTTCGGAAATGAAGAAGGCAGATAGTCGTTTTCTAAGGACATTTCTGTTACTGGCTGTGTCATGTTTCCTTTGCCCCACGACCTATCATCGTGTCAGCTCTCCTTGTTTTCCTTCCTTGGTTGACATAAGTTGTGTGGCACAGCTTAATTGGTGTGGTTTTGTGTTGGAGCGACTTATTTCTTCAATCAAGAGATACAAACACAACCAATTTATTGGTGGCTGCTTGATATTTCTTGCTGTAAGTATTTTCAGTTTATCGCATTCCGTTTTTATTTCTACTGCAGTGTGTTTATTTGTTGTATGATCTTGGTGCTTCATGTAGGTTCATTATCTTGATCATCTTGATACTGGATCCTATCGTGTTCCAGATTCTAATCCTAGAATCGGAGCCTGGACTACTAAGGTTATTGAAGATGTTGTGAACATGGACACAATATCCGAAGCTGATGGTATTTATGGGCAGCGTCCAGTAAGTTATTTTCTGAAGTGAGCACCCAGCAAGTTATCATTTCCCAATAGGTTGTATACATGATTATTTTGTCTTATGTTGTGTCTAGGTGAAGGCTATCTTTAACAACACCATAAACTCTGGACTCAAAATTCCTCCAATCATTGGAGAAGGATTGACTGTTGAGCAATTCGTATCTTCTCATCTGGGAGCTGATTGTGAACCTTCCGTATGTCTCTTGTGCCTATCATTTTCAGCCTTTTGATTATTTCGTGTGTTTGTTACAACTTGCTTCCACTCTTGACCTGTTCAGTTATTCTCTCTTAACCTAATTACCCCAATGATCATATGGTTTTGGTGATGCGGCATTTCCTAAAACAAGGATATAGCAATACAGAGAAATAAGTACATATAGACAATATGAGAGGATGAGAAAATGAGATTGCCGTGATGAAAGCTACATATTCCTTGCCTCCTTTGCATTGATGTGGTCCTGACACATATTCAGTTGAGCTCCTCATACCTCAGTCTTTGCAAATGCAACATATTAGACAATACGAGACATTTCACCAGACAAAATCTCCCTAGTTTTTCAGTACTACAGATCCGAGCAGAGAAATTTTTTTAGTTTACTCGATAATATATGGCCTCAAATCCAGGGCCCTAACTCCATGAGTGCCCCACCATTGCTTTGGGTTAAGATGGCATTTATCCTCAATTGAATCACACGAAAGCCATTACTTGCCATTCCCTAACCCTATATGGAAATCACTAAATGTTAAATATAGGTACTGTTCTTATGAAGTTATGGGCATGGCAGTGAAGTAGTAAATGAACTTTGAACAAATCACAAATCAATGATTTTTAACATGACTCTCTACTACTAGTTAACTAAACACTACTACTCAACCGCATGAACTAAATATCCTTCAAATTCCAATATCAGTACCATAGCACTCACCTTCGGGTGGTCAGTGAAGGGGGCGAAGGGCTCGGCCTTAGGTGGAGGAGGCAGTGGATGGAGGATGTGACGAGCTTGGACGTTGGGTGAAGGAGCCAGCAACGGTCAGGATGGATGAAGGGAGGACGCGTGGCAATAGGGGGGGAGGAGGAGGATCCGAGGAGGAGCCAATGCCAGAGGGCTGCCAAAGGTGTCGACGTGTCACTACTCATTAGTGGATCAATGAGGCGGTCTCAGGGTTCACCAGGGGGAGCGTCAGTGGAGGAAAGGGTCGATCTGAGATGGTAGGTTTTGCTAGGGTTTATGGATTTGATTTTCACTTCTGGTGGCCGCTGGTTGAAAAGTTTTGGCCCAGAGTATCGTTTGTAAAATAAATAAATAAAATTCCCTGATATGAGTGTGGCAGTTTCGCAGAGTATCAGGGTAACATAGCTCTTAACTGTGTGCACGTTGCAGGTTAAGGATGAACTGTGTCGCATGGTTAATAACTTCTGCACCAATGCTGCCTCTCATTTATCTATGTGCATTGGTTCTTTCCTTAGCGATGTGTCTGGTTTGATTTCTTCTCCATCGAATACTACCCCGCATGTTTGTCAAAAGCTTAGTCATGCAAGTTCTCGGGGTACATCCAGTGTTTCGGAAGATGAAGGTGCTGACAGCTACAATACTGAAGATGAAACTTCTGAAGCAGATGTGTTTGTTTCTGATGATGCTAGTGAAGATGAACCAGATGACGAAATGTCTAGCTCAGAATCTTATTCTGATGATGTTAGCAATCATGATGATGCCAGTGAAGAATCACGTGACAAAAATGCTAGCTTAGATGCATCTGGAAATGAACTTGTTCATGAGAAGGATGGCAACACAGTTTGTAAAGAGGTAAGTGAACTTTCAGCTGATGATAATGTTGATGTGAACAGGCAACCGTGGTAATATGGTGTTCTTAGTTCACATTTTTTTTGAGGAAAATCTTAGTTCAGATATCAATGTAGTTGATACAGTAAGGTCTGATGGTTTAGCCATTTTGTTTCTAAACTTTCTCAGGAAGTTTCAGACGAACTTTTCCCAGAAGCTCCAGTTCCTCCTGGATTTCCTGACATTCCAAGATTTAAACAGGAACCTGGATCACCTATCAGTGATAGGAATTTGCATCAGTACACTGAGAGTAAGAAGTTCATGGCTGTGCCTTCTGGGAATGTCCAAAAAGGACTACAAGAATAACAGGTCAGATGTAAATGCAAGTGTTATGTGGTAGGATATGCTGATGACCTTTCCTATGTTTCTTCCTCCTCTCTATGATCACCCATTAATATTCATTATTTTTTGTTGTACTGTTACTGCATCGAGATGATAATAATGGAAAGAGAACCATGTACGCTGTTTAAATACTGAAATATATAGATCAGTAGCCTCTGTCAAACTCATGAGACAAGCCAAAGATTTTGCTGCACTCCTTGCCTGATAAGTGATAACTGAGATTTCATCAGAATAGATTGGTCACAGATCAATAGCCTTTTTTGTTAACCTTCACATTGACAAGCCAAATATCTGGTTCTGTGCCTAATAAATTAGCATTTAATCATAATATATTGGTCACTTCCTGCAATACATGGAGTTTAGATAATTTCGGCAATATCTCATGATGCATTCAAATGTAATATTTACTTGATGTGCCAGCTATTTAGCATGCCCTACTGATGTAGATTCTTTTGTGAACTAACAATTTTTCCTGATAACGTGCGATATTTTTGTTTAAGTTAGGCCGTTCATTGGCTCGGAGTTTCTTTTGCATTTGTTCTGACGCTTCACTGATTTAAGGAGCAAATATAGCTATACCCTCATTAATCATTAACCAGCTAACGTGAAAACCCAAATGCTACTAGCCATTAGCCTGACTCACAATGTTTTGTGTACTTGCCGCTGCCGTCATGCTGATTTTACAGATACCGTTCTATGGGCAAGCTACAAACTTCATCTGTGCTTTGTTACTGGTGACATGTAATTAGCTAATGACTTTTGCTCATGTACTCTTGGTAGCAGAGTAATGCCACTTTTTCCACTAAGACTGCCATCAATTTGTGGGCAGGGAAAGCGATATCAGAGAAGTCTAGGATCTTTGTTTCATGAAATAGTAGCACAAGAAGTCGTCATAAGAAGTTTCCACCATTCAATGGTCTGCAATTACATGGCTCTCCCACCGTAGCATGGGTTCAGAGTTACAGCAATGGTTCAGAAGGCAATGCATGTAGAAAAGCGAGACAGACCCGTACAAGGCAGTCATGAGTCGTGTCATCCACCATGCAGATACAGCAGAGGCTGGAGGTGAACTGAATCCATCACCAGTAAAATCTTCAGAGGGAGCCATGAGTCCTGTTGTGGATCCAGTAACAACGTGTTGCCGTTGCAGCACCAGCCACTACAGTACCGTATTCCTGTAGAGCGACTACCATGTGTAACACTATAATAATGTCCTTGAAAACTACGGCTTTAATGTGACTTGGAAACTGTACTGCACTATGCAAGTTTGAATAAACCTATGATGTTGCCGCGTACACTCGGTAGTATCTGTTGAGAATGCTGTAGATGGAAGTGGGGGCACGCCGATTGATTTCGTGAGGACACTTGCCGCAGGACACCACTTCCTTACCGTCGACGGAGAGGAACTTGACGGAGCCTCGGATGCAGCCGACGGTGCGGTAGATGCCTGGGCACCCCCGTTTGTGCCCGGCGATGACGGTCCTGTACCCCTCCGGCACCAGGACGAAACGGAGCGCTGGATCTCCCAAGCTGCGCGCTTCTGGCATCTCGAGGACGATGACGCCGAGATTGCAGGTCGATCCAGCAAACCGCATCCGCGGACACGAACGACGTGTCCAGACTGAGGAAGCTGGAATCTAGCACCTCGCGTGGGGCGACCACGTGCTTCTTCTTCACCCACTCCCTGGACGACGATGACCACTACAGCAAGAGCGACACGTCTGCCGCCGGGGTTACACGCGAGCAGAAAGAGGACGTGGTCACGGCCGACGCGCTTGACGGTGGCGCGCCCGATGGTGGGGCAGTCGGGCCGGGGGATCACGGAGAGGGGGGTGCTTGAGGGCGTCGTAGATGAAGTAGTGCCCCTCGAAGAATGCGGTGCCGGCGTAGAGGACGACGAGGTTCCCGTCAGTGCTCTCCACGCGGGCGGTCGGCAGCGGGCCTCGCCTCCCGCATAATAAGGACCTCGTTAGGTGCAAGGATAAGGTGGACACCCCAGGCGGATCGGCGATGTCCGGCACGAGCTTGATCATTCATAGCCACTCCGGGACTGCCTCGATCGTCGTCGTCCGCGAAGCCGATAGCCTCTCCGCTCCCGCGGCCGGCGTCCGGGACGGCGGTGACGAGGCGCACGAGGGGGTCGAGCACGACGTGGGAAAGAGACACGGGGGCTTTGATTGAGAGATCGAGAGTGGGAATGTCACTTTTCACAAGGTTCAAAATGTTCGTCAACGATAAGAAGTCGTTATCTAATACGGTTTTCAAGAGTCATCTAAAATAATACATTCATCATGACACTTTACATAAGGTAGCTATATAGAATGAAGTTATCATTCGCATCTGTTTCCATGAGGGAGTTGTGTGAGATTAGATTATCATCTGTCATTCACAATTCAATCCGCAATATTCATTCATAGTTTTAAATAGAATACTCTCTAATTGTGCTACCAATAAGAACTTCTATAATATATTATGTCATTCAATCCGATGTGGTGTGCCCTATTCATGAGAAGTTTTGATAGTGTAATTGACCATCAAGGTTTCACATGAAAATACAACATTATAACGATTGAGTGAGACAATAGATTAAAAATTTTATAGATAGCATTCTATTCAAAATGAAACACTTATATTCTATCGTGTCATTTAATACACAATGGTGAAATCTTTCATGAGAATATTTGACGGTGCAACTGACTATCAATGTTTTACATAAAAAATAACAGCACTGTGACTAAATGAGACAACATAGTATACATTTTCACATACAATACTATCTAACCGTGCTATCCATAGGAAACGATAGTCTATCGTGTCATTCAATCCGTAGTGCTGACATTCTACATTATAAAATTTGATGGTACACCTGAGCATCAAGGTTTCACATGAAAAGTAATAGCACTGTGAGTAAATGAGGCAATAGATTATAAATTTCTTGCAGATAACGCGATTAAAAAGTATTGTATTGATATGAAGCATCCAAACATATTAAGATATATACATCCACAATATCATAGGCCTCAAATTTAAGAACTTTTAGTCCTTCCTTAATACGTACCGAAAAAACCAAGCACACATTCATTGGATAGCCAAAGTCTTATCATAATTGGCCTAATCGTTAAAAGTAACACAATTGAATTAAAAAAACTCAAAATATTGATCATTTCAAACAATTGCATATCGGCCGCCAAGGGTTCAGCGGCACAGGGTTTAGGGTTAGAATTAATGCAATTTTGACCTTACCCCAACCCTTGAACGCTAGACCATTATAAACTATGATGCATAATTTATAAATAGGTTATTTTTCATGGTTGACATGTGTTAAAAGATGCTTTAGAATTACGAGTACCGACACATGTACAAGGACTCAAGTGGTTTATGGTTTAGCGTATTTAGTTTAATATAAATTAAACCAAGTCATGAGCACTAAACCGTTGAACCCTTGTAAAATATTAAGTATACAATCATTTTTATCGTTGGCAAAATTAAACCAAGTCCTGAACCATAAATCTTAGTTCTATAAAATGATGCTCATGATTAAATAGTCAAATTATATCTTATATAGATCTAACATGCTCACAATTCATCAACAGTGTTCTAGAATTCAGGACAATATCACATATCATCAAATACTCATACCAAATACCTGAAGTCATGATATTTTAATTCTATATTTTTTTTATCATATGTTTTTAGAATCCTATAAGAGGCCCTTGAGTTTTAAACCCCGCTCGCCCCTGTGTCGCTTGCACCGAGCAACTTGGGTGGCGACTCCACCTTCCAGCCCTTGGTCCCCTGCCACCAGCCCTCCTCACCACGCTTTACCGTGGCAGTGGTGAGGCTAGCCTTCAAAGGGGGCGGGAGGCTTGTGTGGCGGCGCGCAAGGCTGCGGTGTGGCGTGTGGGGGTCGAGGTGAGGCGTGCGGGGTGGAACTCCGTTGGCGGCGGTTAGGGTCGACAGTGTTGCGGCCGGTGCGCGACCTCGTGGCTGCACGGCTCGGTGGTGTGGGCTGCGACTCCCCTGTCGCGTAGTCTAGAGCGATCGGTGCGCCTGCTCTAGATCTGGCGGCATGGGAGGCCGACGTAGCGTGGGCTGTGGGACGTCGACCTGGGCTGTGGGGGAGACGGGACAGCGTCTCAATGTGCGTTGGGGTTCGCTCGCGGTGGTGGATCTACGCACACTCCTTGGACATGCGATGACTTCGGTTCCGCGCTACGGCTGGGTGGATGGCTACGTTCGGTGGGCTTTCGAATATGGATTTGCTTTGCCCAGCTAGAAGACTGCCAAAGTGGAAAGAGAATACTTCCTCCGTCCATAAATATAAGGTGTGTACGAAATTTAAGATTCAACTTTGACCAATAATTGAATCAATAATATTAAGTTATATAACACAAAAGTGATACCATTGAATTAGTTTAACCTTAAATTTCATGCACGCTTTACATATGTGGATGGAGGGAGTATAATTCTATAACTCGTGCGCTCAGACAACATTGCAAAAAAAATTCCTCAATGTGTCATTCGGCGTTTTGTTTCTTTAGTTGTGTTAGCAATTGGTTGCTCCGGTTAATCAATAAAGCTCCATTTTCTTAAAAAAAAAGGGTCAGATGAGGAGGTACGTTCATTTAAAGAAAATAAAACCTACAATTAGTACAGCTGCCTCCCACATTTTTCTTCGCTCGCATGCGAGAGGGAAGTACGCGTGAGTAAAACTATGAACTGAACTAATTAGCAAATCTACCTCTTTGGCCAGTCAATAACTCAACTAAATACTCACAGTCAGTTCAGCTTCATCCATGGAGCGGTCGAATCCCCACGTGGCATCCTAGAGTTCCACTCCACCATCCAATGGCCAAGTGTACCTCCTAGCGGTAGGGCCCACTGGTCAAGTCCGTAGGCAAAAGCCGACGCCTTCGCAATCTACCGACGTAGTGCAACCTACTAACATATTGACATCTCTGACAATTAAATTCATGCAGAAGCTTTTGGAGCTGAAGTTCTTGCGTTATTTACAGTGTGCGGCACCTATGCACTTACCGTGTATCGCTCTCTCATAAGCTTATAATCACTTATTGCAGGCCGAATATGAATTTTGATCATCTACTGGAAAATATTTCTTCACATATTGGTTTACGGACTGATATCGGCTCTATGGAGTTGCTGAGTTTTTCGTCCAAGTTGCTTACAGAAGATTATCAAAGTATGTTCATAGGATTCTTACATATTTCTGTTTCCATTACCCAGTTTTTCCAAATTTGACATATTCTCATTAAGTGTCTTACAAATTCCACCGTGATTGATAACGTCTTGGACTCGGAAGTTTCTGCAAGCTGTTATGTATATGTTTTGCGAAGTTTTTCGTTTGTGATGTTATTCTTGAAATTGTTTTTTCTTTCTGGATCTGGATATTTCATAAGCTAGGAATCCATGCCAAATGTTTCTGGAATGTTTGAAAAACTAGTATGCGGGGGCATATTCATCAATCATCATCTAACTTCTGTAGAATCTATTGTAACAGTGAAAGATGACAAATTTTACTTTTGGGGTGTTTTCCGGAAGCATCTCAGAAAGAAGCAGCACTCATACAACAATCATACAAATAATGTGGAGATCAGCAATGCCAGTTTATCAAATGGACACTCTTGTGACAGATCTGAAGATATTCCCATGAACTTGGATTTAACAGAAGGCAAAAGATAAAAAGTGACAAGTGTGAAAGTAGCATGAAATTGGATGCAACAGGATGAAAACAGATGGAAAGGGACAAACCTAAGGAGATTGGCAAAATATTTGATATGGCAGGAGACAAACAGACAGACATGGACAAATGTGGGAAGAATAGCATCAAATTGGATTTAAGAGGAGACAAAGAGACAAATAGTATCAATAAATGTTTGGCGATGCTCAAAACTCCTGATTCAAATGCTGTGGTCAGTAACGCAGCTCCCGCTGTTTATTTCTTCACCGGATCTTGTAGTCCTGACTCCGCAGGCAAGATTTTTTTTGCTTGGTGGTATATCTTGCTATTTCATTGATGCAGCTCCTAGACTTGCTTTGGTTGATCCATGGGTATTAAATCTTCCTCCAACTACAGATTCCCCATGTAAATCTGCTACAAGAGCTCCTGCTTGCAGAGGTGTTTTGGACTCGCCTCCAGGGTTTTCTCGTGATGTCCCTCCTGGCTTCACAAGAACTCATTGTTGGCGTCCTACAGGAGAAACTGCCGAGTCATATACTGACTCTTCTTCCAGCCTTGTTTTGGACAATCTTCGAGGATTTCCTCTTGATGTTCCTCCCAGATTTACTGATGCTCATCGCGGTTTACACACCGTAACTTCTCCTGGATCAGAAACTGGTGCTTCCACTCTTGTCTCTGAACAGAAACCCTCCATCAAGTTCTCTCTGAATATTACAAGGCCTGTTCAAACAGATATTGCTCCTCGATTTGCTAAATTTCTTGAGGTGAAAAAGAGCCTGGGTTGCCTGCAATCTATAAGGGTACAGAGCAGATAACACCAATTGGAAAAGTAGATGAAATGAAAATCAAGCATGAGAAGGTACAACATTGTTCCTGTTCTTCTTGTTTCAGTAATCCCATATTTTTCCAATGTTCTCTATTTAATTTCTCCTTAGAACTATATTGTAATGTCTCAATGTTAGCCACTGCCTGCTCGTCTTGTGTTATAGATAAGCTGTGTTATGTTATGTTCCGTGTGTTAGTGTTACTCTCTTACAGGATTTCCGATTTTATTTTTATGTGTGCATGTCCATGCATGAACTTCTCTGCTTATGCATTATTTCAAGTCCAATGCCTTTTCACATTGTTATGGCTTTCCAATAAGCTACTGTCAGTAAGAAGAAACTCACATTCCCTGATATCTGTTCAAACCAAGATGAAAATGTTTCAAGACTTTCTCATACTCGTAATGTTCTCTTGGTAGTTCTTGATTTGGTTAACTTTGTCTTCCCCGTGAATTGAACCCATCTCTTAACTTTTGATCCGCTCCAATGGTTGTTTCGGACAACTTAGAGGCAAGCCAAAGCTGCAGTTGATGTATAAGCTAACTTTTACTTAGTCGTTTTTTAGGAGAAAGGTAATTTACTCTTAATGCATGCAGAATGCCACCTTTTAGTGGATCTCTTTGCTGTGTGCTTCTAATGGCCTACCGGTATACCATATTACGGATACTACCATAGTCCATGAACATGGGAGTTAATTTGTTTTTAAATTGGTACAACACCTGCTTCTTTTCAGTGTAGTGCCTCTAATTTTCCTAAGTGTGTTTTAATGTAAACATATAGCCTGCAGTGACTAACCTAAATATATTTTTCCGTAATTACTGTGAGCAGCAGGTTATCAGCAGAAATATATATCAGAAGAAAGCGAAAATACACAGTTTAATAAAGTGCGCAGTTCTGAATCTTAGCCACACATCGTTTTTACTACTTTTTGGTGCTCTGTTTATGCATAGAGCTGAAGTTTACAATGGTCATTTGTGCTTGCACGACACATTCATACTTCTGGAGTCATATTCATCCCAGTCTCGGTACTTAACTGAGATTAGCACTGTGCTTGTGCAGGTAAACGTGGAAGTGGAGGAAAGCTCAGAGGAGAGGGAGTTTCCAAAGACCAAGCGGCTTTCAGAGATCCTGGTTATCTCATCCGCTTCTTCAAACAACAACACAAGTACCTCATCCACACCTAGAAACTGCGCTGAAGTTTGCAGATCTGCACCTGTGCCCTTCGCGGACAAATCTCAAGAAACGCAGGCACCAGACAAACAAAAGCATAGCAGGAATCATCCGAGCCTTCTGCTGCAGATGCCACCAAAAGGCTCAAGGTGAATGGACGCATGGCGCTGAACAGATGTTTGAACCGTCGAGCGCTCAACTCCAACCAAGCGCAAGGGAATGATGGCAAGTTGTGATGCAGGCCAGCATCTTCGGGTGTATCTGTACGTGTTGTATGCTGTCAAGGGTTCCCAACGCAGGGATTGGCAAATCTTGTATTCGTGGTGTGTCGTCTGACCGGTGAAACTGGTAGCCATAGCCTATAAGAAACGGTGGTACCTTTTATTTTCGGACTAGTAACAGTATTTACGTCTGCGGCTAGGCCCGAACAGTTGGGTCAGAGCTGAGAACTGTTGCAAAGTCGAAATACTTGGTGCTGGTATTACGTGTAAAGGAACAGTAACCTTGATGTTTTGTGCATTGGGTGTTAAGTTAGATGGTGCAAACTGCAGTTATCCCTTGCAATTGACAACATGGCACGAATTTGTACAACAACAAAAAAACAAAACAAAACTAGATGACACGCGTGCTCTGGTGCATGTCGCATTCGAACTGCGATATGGTATCCACATTCCTTAACAGGCGTTTGTACATCATTACAAGAGTTGGCACGCACGCATGTTCTCGTCCAAATTAATAGATGTCTGCCCTAATACCACGTCGAATAGATACTGCCATCTCCAGCTGCTTCCTCCTACTTGACCTTCTCATTCACGGGACCATAAAGCCAGTGTGCCCTCCAAACAATGGAATGCGACAGAAGCCGTTCTGTTGAGTAACCTTCTATTTTCAGCTGTAACAATGAGGAAAAATGAGCCATGATCACATTAGGACATAAAACACAGGAAATTTGCAGGAGTTGTCGTTTGGATATAATACGCACATGAGTAGAAAAAAGAGATTGAATTGAATGTTGAAATTCCTATGGAATTAAGCACATAGGAAAGCAATTCATATGAATTTGGTAGCATCATTCCTACGGTCCATAGGGTATTTATAGGAAAATTTTCTAAGGATTTGAATCCTACAAAATCCAAAGGGGGCCTTACCTTTGAAATGAAAGTGGTGTATTTCTCATCCATCCATTGGTGAGCATCCACGTGGCAAGATTTGCTCTTCTGCATCAAACGTGCTAACACGAGTCCATGTACGAAGGACTTCAAAACATCAGTTGCTACTGCTTGCTTGTGGATGAAAATGTGAACACTGCCTTCCTTATCCAGCAAAAAGTAGTTGGCTGGGAGGTAATGAAAAGTCAGTGGCAATTAATATACTGTCACATAACCAAAAAATGAATCATACCATTTGTATAGTAGGGTCTTGTTTTTGCAATCAGCAACCTGTTAAATTTGACAAAGGTAAATATCTCTTTAATCTCCAGACAATGTTACACATATAAAAGCACAGTTCAGAAGTTAGAACTTACATATCAGAGTGCGTAAGCATTGAGGCTTTAGCACCTAAGTGTACAAGCTCATGTGGAAGTTTAATCCTAAGCAGTTTCCGCCAACTTGACCAAAACGGAAGAATATGCTCTTGCTTGGAAACCTGTTGTGGTGTAAGAACTAGGAAATTTCCACCCAAGAACGTTTGATGATTAAATAATGGAACTTCTGGGAGGGAATTTTAGCAGATTCACAAATGCAGCAGTCAAAGTCGTTCTTGTGGCAATAATTACATATGCCACGAATGGATCTAAATTAATTGTGTATATGAGACATGACAAACAAAAGAAGTGTCCCTTCAAAAAGACAAAGTAGACAGCCTCAAACTTGGAGCATACATCATACCTGACAATAAAATTAACTACCGCTCACAACATGCAATATGTTTTGTTAGGTGCAGGTTGCAGCTTGTATTTACTCACTAAGCACAAACTTAACCCAGCTAAGTTATTTAGGTCCTAACTGATCCTGCATTGTTACATTAACCACAGGGCACAAGAGGATGGATTTCATGAAACCAGGAAAAAGAAAGAAAATGGATACACGCACCTTCACCATCTTCTATAAAATACTGCAGCAAGATGGAAGTTCTCTCATAATTTAGTGTAGTGAGTGAAAGTGACTGCACTGCCTTGTAATTTGCTGTTTCATTGACACAAACAAAACAAGCAGAAGCTTGTAAACAGAGGAGTTTTTCAAATCTTAATTATGCTAATTAAATAAACTATCTCAAGCAGTAGTAGCCTTCAAACGAGACTAAGTACAGAGTGGGGAAAGAAATATCCTAAGAGTTGGCATCACATAAACATTTTGTTATTGGATATTGCTCATCAAATTAAATTCTAGTGGGACCGGAACCAAACAGGAGATTAGGATTGGGAGTCCAGATTACAATTTTAAGATTAGCTAGCTAAATTCAAGTTCCTGTCTTGTTTGAATATCTTGCTATTTCAAATTGACAGGATCCACTGAAAATTCCATCCGGAATTCATGCAGCCAACCATATATTGGATGACTTACTTCAAATATTTCTGTTATATTATATAGTTCTACTTTTCCATGTGACCATTTCTTTTCTTTTGGGTGCATCCCTCCATAATGAAGCAACGAAAAATAATGCAATTTGCAACATGTAACAGCTTCGACAAAATTTTCTCCCAGAAAAGATCAACACAATTTGTAGTGATACACAGAGATGCCTAATGGGAAAAGCTAAACAGACACTTTGCTTTACTTCCTCTGACCCCGTAGGCCATCATTATACAGACGCTTCAGTTACAGTTGGTCCTCTTCCAAAAACAATGCAATAGAAGAATAGATATATTTAAAATAGTGTAATAACACACTCACCGTACATATGGAATATTGTGAGAGAAAGGAATGAAACCCATACAATCAAAGCATGCCCCCTAGTAACATGGGCCAGCAACATTCCCAGTCCCATTCCTGACATTGTAGCAAGTGTCTCCTGGCTGCCCTCCTGAAAAGTTGAGTACCCTCTTCAGCTGCATTTTACCGATAATTTACCATGTAGTTGACATCTACAAAGTTGTTGAGATTACTCAAAGGTACCTTTGCAGATATATCAGCGGCATTATTTGCAAGTGCAAAATGTTGTGTTAATGCTGCTCTAGTTGCTCCACTAGCAACACCAGCTATACATATGACCAACGAATTAGTTTTACAGAAAAAAGGAACCATCAAAAAGTTCCTCTTAAAAAGGTTCTGAAATTCAACATGTAAATCGGCTTACTGAATGATCGAGATAGGCTGCCTAAGCACATTATAACTATCAATGATGAAGGAAACAAAGGACTTAAGAGATCCATCAACATTCCTGTACAAACAACAACAAAGTGTGTTAACATACTTTCATGCCATACTAGGAAAATCATCTTCTTTGCATGACCGAGATTTCATGTAAGATGTACTTTCAGGAACATGTGACACATCGAATCATACCATTTGTCTACTACAGCAGAATACCCAGAGAAATAAAGAAGTCCTACTCATTACAAAATTAGGTGACTAACGAGGGATAAAGAACAGTCCCCTACTATTCCAGAAAAAGAAAAGAGAAACAATAAGCTCAAAAAGTTAGCAAACAACCTAACTTGGCATGAGTATATAACACCAGGGGAAAAATACAGGGAGGGAAGAAATAGAACTATAGCATTAATTCAACTGGCAGCATATTAAGCATTTGAATAATGTGATTTCAATTGAACATTACCAAGGTCATTCATAAAGTCTGCAACTAGACGCCACATTTTTGCATTGCTATCAAGGCTAGATCCCTGGTGGAAAAGAAGACAAAGAAAAATGAATGCAGAGTACATACAAACAACGGACTGACCAAAAATTTCCAGTAGTAAGATGACAGTGTCTCCTGCTCTATTAGTAAGAGAACTGATACCTGATAAAAAGTGAACAATATACCTCCGAGCATACCTGTCAAATCCCTAAGAAACCACTGCAAGAATAGGGTGTATTCGGAAAAAAATTAGGAGAAAATACAACAATAAGCCTGATAAAAGGAGAGAGATGAGAAAAAGGGGCAGGCTAGACTGCTGGTTACTGCCAATCAGCCCACTATCAGGCAATCAATAAAGAGCTGTCTGTTTTCAATGTACACACACGAATCATTGGTAGGTTGTTTGCCAATCAAAACAGCAACGCTTACTCCTCCCAGTGATGGAGCACACAGCACCAAGGGGCATGTAATGCCAGCAATCTCAGCGCTCGTTTTCGTATATGCACATATTTCCCACCGATAAGGAAGTTCATCAATTAACTCTCTGTTATATCCTAGCTCCTAGGAAAATCAGCCTAATCTCAAGCATAATATGTAAATTCTAATAAAGTGGAGATTGGTCGAGGAAATTCACCTGAAAAGTGGCACCTATGACTGTGGCAGATTTCTCACCTACACCAATCGCGCCTAAAAGAGCCTAAAGCCAGTTCAGGTGGCATTGAATTTAGACTGGCAAAAGAAACAGAAGACATAAACATTGAACAATGGTGAACGAAGACGGCACTGCTAAGCTTACTTGAGTAGACAACATTGCACGGATGTATGTAGAGAGCCCCTACAGCGAAGCAATAATGGATAAGAACCAAGAGAAAAGTAGTTTTTATGCCTAGTTTTTACTCCAACCAAAGCTTACAGACAGGTTCTTGCAACAAAAGGATTTACCTGTAAGGTATCCCACATCTGGAATGGAACGTAATCCGGAGTGACGCTACCAGGAAAGCCCTGCCAAATCGAAAGTCCTCACTCATCAGTTACCACAAGTGCAATGGAAGAGAAGACTCCACCGGAAGCACCAGCTTAATCATAATCAACAGTTGTAATGATTGACATGAAGACAGAAAAATCGCGCATCGCACCCGCGATTCCGCGCGTGTGTACGAAACGGATGAGAGTTGAGAGCATCAGGCTCACTCACCTCGGGCACGAAGGCGCCGAGCATGCGGTTCCCGATCCGCCCCCACCGGCTGCCGAACCTGGGTTAGGCACGCGCGCGCGTGAGACGAGCATATCGAAACGACAGCGAAAGGAGTGGAGCGCGGAACGGAGGGAGGAGGACGTGGCACCTGTGGGAGGTGAGGGAGGTGGGGGAGGCGGTGAGGACGGCGGTGCGGGAGAGCGCGGAGCCGGAGGAGCCGCCCCACTCCTCCACCGTCACCCATGCCGCCGCCGCAGGCTCCCCCTGCGGGACGGAGCGGGAGGATTCCATATCCATCCCCCTCGTACAGTCGCACGCTCGCCCGCGCCGATTGCTGGAACCGACGGTTTCGGTGGGGTCAAGTCGAACCTCGGACCACGCGGCCGTGGCCACGGCGGGGCCGGTGCGCGTGATGCGAGGCGGAGCCGGGCGCCTCTCGTCTCCCTCCGATCCGGCGCGATGCGGCGTGGCGGGTGCTGGCTGCTGAAGCGGAGGCTGCGACTGCGAGTCTGGCAGCCGGGGCAGAGGGCCAGATGGGGGTGGTAGAGCACTTGATTTGGAGCCCAGGCAGCCCAGCGTCCGGCAAGCGGCAGCGGGGTTTGAACCGTGGGGGCGACGTCGTGGAGTTGACTCGGAGTCCTGCGTCCGGCAAGCGGCACCGAATTTGCGTCGTGCCGCACGTTTAATCTGGACCTCTACCGCTGCTGCCGAGTGCCGGCTCACTCTGCTTAGCCTCCGCTGGTGATACACCAAGGATCGATAACTTGATACTGAACTGCACCGCTGGGCGTACGCCTGGCGAAGGTTTGAAACGCATATGGTGAGCTTTTGCAACAGAGCCCAATGGCTCGTCAGTATTCGCACAAAAACTGCATCTTAATTGCATTTAGATAGGACAAAAATGGTAGGAGTACAGATGGAACTGATACAGCAGCTAGGTCCAGGCATGGGCTCGGAAGATCAGGAACTACCTGCCCCCAAGAATCCTGATTTCTTCCCTCAAAAGAAAATCCTGATTTCCAACAACAGAAATTTCTGACTTAATGAAGGATGGTCCGTTTCTCTCTTTCTTTCTTTTACGTACAAATGTTTCCAATAGCTGAAAATGCACTTCACTTCTACATTTACATTGGTGAAATGAACTCGGTTACCGCACAAACCAAAAATTCCTCTGGTCAATTCTACCAGGACGGACACGTCAGGTCTCTTGCATAGGACAAATAACTTTAAGCTGCTTTCTCAACTTCTGAACTCGTATCCAGTGACAGGTTGGTTAATTCAGGCACATCGGTATCAATCTTTTCGTTGAAATGTTCCCTTAGGAATTCCACTGCCATGAACGTGAATGCAGATGCAGGTATATACCATATTATTCTAGGAATGCTTCCCTTGAACAAGCCATTCACTCCCTCAGAAGCCCATGTCTTCCTAATAGCATCCAGCCACCCATCGTACCTGATTACACAACAAAGGAATTTAGTAGCTTAGACCACAAATCATATATTATCAAATGGGAAATGTTGTCTGTGATGATCATGGAGAGAGTATGACTGGTTTTCGCAGTTATCACTAATAAGAAAGATGGGAAGGGAAATATCAATGTCAATGTCAGGAATGTTAAACTGGCCTAGCAAAAAAAAAGGCATGTATTAGTCACAGAATCAGATTTGCCATGCACCTAGTTGTCGATCCTTGTACTTGCAGTCTTGTCTTGATCACATCCAAGGGGGTTGTCACGTATGCACTAAAACCTGCAAAACACATTGCCAGAGAGTAGTAAATGAAGAGGCTAAACACTTTTGGATTGTCAAGTAGTATGATAACCAATGCATGTTTATTAAATATACTAGACCAGACCTACCGCCAGCCAATCCTCCTAGAAGAAGCCCTTCAAAAGAGTTGCTGACTTGCAAATCACTGTCTGGCAAATACTTCCTCTTCCCATACTCAGTCAATTCTTTCATTGCTTCATAGAAAGTTACCTGGAGATGCCAAGATCATGCAGATAAAAAGGATTGAAACGAAAGGTATTAAACTGTCTGCAGCATGCAAGTAAGTGAAAAATTCGTAACTGTACAGATCTGGCAATGACATGATACTGGCAGACAAAACCAATATCCACAAGAATTGGAGTTGACTATACTAATTATGCAGAGGCTACAAGAGCTAAAGCCTACAGGCGCCTAAAGGTTTGGTTCATCCCCTAATTCTAAAAGTAATATGCTACTGAAGACAATCCTCTAGCTTACAGTTATATTATGACACCTACAATCAATGGCAATGATCGAGACAGGACCTGCCCAAATTTTCAAAAGCATATTATCCTAAATAATACTCTGGTGTTGGGTGACCATCAGGCTGCCATGTGACTGAACAGCCAAGATCTAGCCATATCTTAATACCTACTAACTATAGGAGTTGGCTCAAACATCAAACCATTAACATTTCTTCCAAGAAATGAACAGGTTTACTAAAATTACTAGAACAATGAAAAAAGCATAAGCTGAATTCTCACTTACCATTAGACCAGCAAAAGGGACATCCCTGGCAAGCGTAGACCCATATCTGCGAGAAAGAAAAGGTTGCATTGGTTGAAAACAAAACTGAAATGTGTGACAACTAGACTATCATCAGGTGAGGAACAGTATCAGTATTTTTTCGCAACAAAATTGACCAGGTCTGTTCCATCAACAAACCATACATTCATGCATCCAGAAACATGCACATAAAAACACAAACTTCTTATGATAACTTTTAAAATAGATAGGACCTGAAAATTACAGCAAGAACAAGCAGAGATAGCATGCTTGCATACTTCCTTGGATGTGATTTTAGCATGGAGGAAACTAAATTATCGAATGAACATGCTTCTTGCTTGGAAAAACTAAATGTTTTCTTTTGTGGGCCAAAAGACTTTATGTTTTTTCTCTATCAGAAAATGCTATTCATAATGATAGGCATGCTAGCAACAAGCAGTCAGTGCCCATACCCTGCATAAAGTCCCTTCAAACCATGATCCCTCCAGATAGAACAACCAGCATGGAACATTCCATTATAGTACCCATACATCTGAGTCCCAGGAGATTGAGAGACATTTCCTTTTGTAGCATTTAATGCCCAAGATTTACTGGAGCCTTGGACTTGCATTCGTTGTTTCATGACTTCACAAGGCACATAGATAAAAGATCCAAGTGTATCTCCTGGAATGAGCAACAAAAAATACATGTGGTGTCAAGGAAGCAGCATAACAAATTTTCCTGAGATGCCCTGTATTCCAATGAAATGGCAAACTGCATCAGTACGGTGTTACATGAGAGGCAATGGAGAAGGCCAGAAAAGTTTGCATGTGCAGATATAAAGACCCCATTCATTGGATGTGTGTGGCACACAAAATGCAAAGAATCACTTATTGAGAACTCCATGTAGTCAGCATGTCAAAAAAAAATCTGCTTCCGTTTCTAAATCCTAATTACATGCTGATAAAACCTAGTATACATGGTAAGTAGCCTCATAAATATCTTAAGGGAAGTAAAATAGAATAGACATAAGAAAACAGTATCTCACCAATTCCTCCAGCAATAAAGTGAGACCAATGACCACTTAGATTAGGATTAGCGTTCTCCAGCCATGTCTTAGTTGATTCAATAACACCAAAATATGTTGCACCTGTAGCAAGTGATCCGGTAACACCTGGACTAATTCCTCTGTAGAAACCTGAAAATAGGTCAAGAGTACTAAAGTTTATCAAGATTACTGCTGATGCTGTGAACAAGTTCAATCATTTGGCCGTTCTCAACCTCAGGGCTCAGACCCTTCTCTGGTTTTGACAAAGCTAATACTACAGTGCTCCAGGTTTTTCTCTCTCTCTCTCTCTCTCTCTCTCTCTCTCTCTCTCTCTCTCTCTCTCTCCAATAAAAAGCAGAGAGGGGCTAACCTCTAAGACCATCGGAAGCCCAAACTGTCCTGACCATCTGAAATATATTCTTCTGAGCCTATTCAGAACAAAAGAAAAAAAGACATGGCACCCATGTGCCTTAAAACAAGAAACTCCACAGTTCATGCCCACATAAAGTGAGCAAAAAACTTTAGGAAGCAATTCTGCACCTTAGTCCCTGTCATTATAGCCTGACTCTGAAGCCTTGTTTTCAGAGTGTCAACTGGATGCATCATGCCTTCTCCAAATGCGCCTGCAATTGCTCCCCACACAAATTCCCTCCATACTGCAGCACAAATTTTATGTCAGTAATAATCTAGTGTACATTTTGGGAATCGTGTGTTGCTGTATTACCCAAGTACAGATTATCACATAGTCTGCTGTCCAAGGTCCAGCTAATTTTTTATGAACGTTCACCATCGTGTAATCCTCTATATTACGATAGTGAAGTAGATAATCCATTCTCAAAATGTCAAACTAATTATCGGCTTGATTAAGTCAGCTGGGAAGATACGATGCATCATAAAAACATTTTACTGGATAACATCCAATGCAAAGCAAACAAATAAAAATATGCACGCACTAGCTCTGTAGGAAGCAAACCAGAGACGATTCGTATCATTATCACTAATCAGGTCGAAATCAAAAGCCCAATAAATCTCAACCTCACACTGAGAACGACCCACATTTCCTACTGTATCGTCGCTTTGGTTTCTGGTAATGGAAATCGGAGGCTTCCAGGCCTCTTGCAATCCTACTGTATCTCGTGGCCTCAAGAGAATACCTTAGATCCAGTTCGGGAGACAAAAGCATAACCGCGGAAGCTAGCGATCAGATGTTAACGTGCAGTGAAACGAAAGAGAGAGCACTCACCGAAGAAGTTGGTGAGGTTGGGAGGCGGCGATTGGGGGGTCGGGCTACGGACGCCAACCCCAGTGGTGCCCGCGGCGGGAGGGGGCGAGGACGAGGACGCCGCCATGGGGGGTTCCGATGCGTGCGGTGCGATGCGATCCTGCGATTCCTCGAGGCTTTGCGCAGGGTTTAGGGTTTTGGACGGCGCGCCATGGATGCTTGGCCAGTTGGTTCGGTCGGTGCGGGCTGGGTTGCTCCTCGCGATGCGGCTCTGGCTGGCCCGCCGCGGCGATCGGGTACATGAGAGCGCCGTTCGATCTAAATCGAGAGGTACACATCATGCGCGCCGCTCATGGGGGAGTCCGAGTGCTACGTGGACCGTTCGATCCGAATCGCACGGCGATGACAGTCTATGACTGTTTGGCCCTTGTCTGGTTTGTCACTGTTGTTCTCCAGATGGGGAGATTTCATGAGGAGACCCTCTCGTTTACCATGTTTTACATCCGGCTCTCGTCTACAATGAAAACAAGCATCGTAAGTGAATGAAACCAATTAAGAGATAACTTCATTTGTTGCGAGCTTGCATTGGTCACAAAGAGACATCCGTTCTACCTCTTTTTTGAATGATCAGGCCAGTTTTTATTCCTTAGATACAATTGAAGATTTCCTTATACATCGGATTGGCCTAAAAGCTAACGTATAACAGATATTTGTTCACTTTACATTATTCAGAAAAAAGATTGACCCAAAAAAAACACATTCCGACCTAAAAGCTACTGTAATTACCGTTGCATGTAAGCCACTACACAAGAAATACACGTGTACGCAGTTATTGCATCAACACGTGAGATGGTTGTAGGCCGAACCATGTATGTCGTGCTCCAACTAGTCATTAAACACATCAGTCGTCATACTAGATAAATCTACATGTAAGGATTACCAGTTTAGTTACTAAACACAACAATTAATTGTACATAGTCGCACTCAAGTACAAGTGATGTTAACTTTGATAACTAAGATCAAGAGATCGATGACCATTCTGCTAAAAAAGGTTGAAAAGTGGACAAAGAAGTCTATAAATAGAGGAGCTTATAAGTTACTCCATTTATAGACTACTTAGCCAATCAACCGACTGTCGTCAACATCCTTTGCAGAAGGCACGCAACAACCACATCCTTGCTGCACACACGCCTTCTTCCTTACCTTTCTTAGCCAATCAAGCTAGCAACCATGTCGGCCTCGAAGGGAAAATCTCCGCTGGCTCCGCCGGCCGGAGAAGACGGCGGCACGGCGGCCGGAGGGCCGTCCTCCCGTCCAAGGCTCCGGCGCACCGCCAAGGAGATGACGGAGGAAGCGCGCGCTAGGCAGGAGGCAGAGAAAGCCGAGCCCGAGAAGAACATCGTCATGACGAAAGAGGAGATCGTTGCCCTGGAGGCGGCGCTGGCCAAGACGGACGCTGCCGGCGCCAAGCCCAAGCCATAGTAGTTTCATTGCCTCGTCCATCGTTAATCTGTGTGCGCTTCGCCCCACGTTTTAGTTAGCCGTCATTAGAACTGGATTATCTACCCATGTTTCTAGTGCTTGTAATGTCTTGCTGTGATATGCATGTCTGCCATCAACGTAACTCGCTGCGCATGGGATGAATTAACGAGCAGTTATTGGCAGTTGCCAAAGCGGCGGAAAGTAGCCAAGTGCCCTGCATGCGCTAACGTGGATTAGTACTGTTGTGCAATCTTTATCCACGAGTCCGATTTTAAAATTAAGAAAAATAATGAATAAGAACATAGATACAATAAATATGAAAAATACATTATAAAGGAAAGGATAGCTTCTCTTTATTGATCGATCAAAGTTATAATACAATCATTGCCCCTCCTTTCTTTTTATAAGCTGGTAAGAAGAAAAATTGATGAGATTTGCAACGTGCAACAATATGTGTCCCGTTATTGGTAAATTATAACTTTCTAGTAGCAGATCGACAATAAATCTAATTCTTTTAATTAATGTTTCTGTTAAACTATTCTGAGTATAGACATGTGTTATTGAGTGTTCTACTTTAATCCTCATTTCCATGCAATAATCATCAAAAGCCCTCAAAGTAAATTCTCCGGCATTATCCATTCTAATGGACTTACTTAATAATATGAGAACTTATTCTTAATTTGAATGATCTACGAGATCGGCTTTGCAAAAGCGTAATTTTCTCGTAGACAACAAAAAAACATGCAATCATTACAAGGACGCGTCAATAAGCACCATAAAATGGTCCTAATCGGGGCTGAATAGAACCGCATATATCCCCTGGTATTCATTCTGGGAAAATAAGGTTTATTTTTAATTTTTAAATTAGATGATCTGATGATTAATTTTCTCGTGGCGCATATGGAGTATATGAAATCTTCTTGACTTGAGAAGTTCTTTACATCAATATTATAACCAGTAGAGTTGTTAATTACATGTCTCATCATTCTGAGACTGATATGGCCAAGTCTATCATGCCATATACAAAATAATTTAAAGCTTCTAAATACAGTCTTAAAAGTAGTATAAATCGGAGATGCTACAATTCTAGCGTAGTAATGCTCGGTGTCAAGTGAAGGAAGTTTTTTAATACCACTTCTCCATTTTTGTTGCGCTTAGGACGAATAATTATTCTTTATTATTTCATCGTCGGTTTCTACATGAAACCATTTACAATATCCTTAAAACTAAGGATCTTTCTAATCGATTATGGGTACAACAATGCCTCTTTTATTGTCAAAGTTGTGCCCATAGAAGGTATAATTGTGGCCTTACCGGAGCCTATTATATAGGATAGCTACCGGCGACTGTCGTGATAATACCCGTACATTTGAATAGACTAGAAATATTTCATCTCCCTTAGTATGATATAGTTGTGTCACTGTCTGGAAGACACATTCCCTCCATTTGGCGTTACATGCATTTTAAAATGTTACATTTAATTAAATAATGTTGCGAGAAAGTAGCAATCATAATTATATAAATGCATAAACATCACAGGACATATCATGCCATAAATGAATAAATATTGAATAAATGAATGAATATGAATATCATCCAACCACCGAAAAAATAAAATTTATGCTCTCATAGAATTTACAAAACCATTCATGAATAATTAATGTATCAAAATGATGAAAGCATAAATAAATATAACTTAGTGCGTTGCAGCCCTTATGCGGAATCAGCTAAGAAGTAGCCGAGATCTCCTCACTGATCTGCTCTGGAATCAATCTCTCCTTCTCGGCAATCACTATTGCGGCCGCAGCTATGTCGAGAGGAGAGGTGACTGCTGCCGCTTGGACCAGGATGTCCACCTGCATAAGTGCCACCATCTCAAGTGGGACCTCCACTGACGCCATCATTGCCTATGGAGCCTCCCCCTGAGCATCTGCAAGATGCACCTTGCACCTCCTCTAGGCTTGGTAAGTGTCAACCACGTGCTAGGGCTCCTTGCATTGATGAGACCAATGCCCATAATAGCCGCACTTGTAGCAGTCCTGATCCTGCTATCCATATGGCTTGTCATGGAGCTTGGGTTTGCTTATCTTTGGCAAAGGAGCATTGGCTTTGTGGGGCATAACCATCTTCTCTTTTCCACCATTTCCCCTCTTTTTCTTGAGGGGAGCACGCACCTTGTAGCTTGTATTGCTCTTCCTACCAACGCTGCTACTAGGCACCTATGAGATGAAGTTCTTTTTGAGAACCTCATCTTGCACCTCCACCGCTTGGAGTATGTTGATAAGGTCGGCATTCTCAATTAACTTGCTCTAGCGGTAAGTGCGAGTCACCTTCATGGCGTCAAAGTGGAAGGTGGAGAGGGTCTTCTCGATCCTCTGGACGTTTGTGGTCACCTTGCCACATAGCTAGAGGTTAGTCAAATGCGATGCAGCGCAAAGTTGTACTTACCAACTATCTTGAAGTCTGCAAACCTTAGCGGACCTATTCTTGCTCTGCTTGGGGCAGAATGGTGTGCTTCAGCTTTTTGAACCGATTCTTCATAGCGATCCACTGGGCAAGGGCACTCGCTCTCTTCCATATACTCGTACTTCAGAGTAGAGCAAAGATGGTGCCTGAGAAAGTGCAATGCTTTGTCACTTTCCTCACCGGTGATAACAGTGACTCGCTAGGTACTGATGTCCTGCAAGTGCATGAGGTAGGTTGAAGCTAGTTTTTGATAAGTAAGAGTATTGTATTCACAAGGAGCCGAAGGACTCGATAGGTTTGTTAAAGTAATATTTCTTCCTAGAGCCTGCAATTGTTTACTTAAATAATAAAATGATATGATAGTAGCAGTGGTATAATAAAAGAGTATGATGATAATAATGAGTTGCATATAAAAACAGAATTTAAAATGCGATCAAAGTAAATTGATTGCAATAATAAAATATGTGTTCTCACTACCTCAGATTGACCCTTTCCTGAACGTAATTACTAACGGGCACAAGACGGACTGTCAGTGGTAACGAAACCACTGACGGACGGATTAATAAGACCGTCAGTGGAGACTTCAGCTGTACTAATTTTGGGTGAAAAATATATCACTGACGGGCCCGAAACTCTGCCCGTCAGTGGTGCTGTTCTACCACTGACAAGCGAGAAAGTCGGCCTGTCAGTGGCTCTTTTGGCCCGCTAAAAGCCCACCCAGAGCCACAATCCCCTTCCCTATAAATACCTATCTAACCCTAACCTAACCCCAGCCCCTCCGATCACCCCCTCTCTCTTCTCTTCTCTTCTCTCCCACGCCAACCCTCAGCCCCTCCGATCCCCTTCCCCCTCTCTCTTCTCTCCTCCATGCCAACTCCCAGCCACCGCCGCTCCCTCTCTCCCCCTCGTCGGCGCCCGGATCGTCGGCCTCCCCTCCGGCCGCACCCCGACCTCCACTTCCCCGAATCCAGTGCGTCCGGGCGGCGCCGCCCACGACCTCCGCTTCCCCAGATCCAGCGGCAGGAGAAGCTGCGGTGGTGGCTGCGCGCGGAGCTTGCGTGTCGGCGGCTCGCCCGTCGGCAGCTGCGTGTGGTGCTCGCGCGTCGGCGGCTCCGGTGCGGCTCGTGACGGTGCGCGCAGCGGGCGGTAGGAGGCCGGCAGCGTGGGGCCGGAATGGTGCGGGCGATAGGAGGCACGCGGTGGCCGGGATAGGTAGACGTCCGAGCGGCGGCAGCTGCGGGACCGTGGTGGCGGTGCGGGCCTGGCAGGCTAGGGTTGGGTCCTGCAGGGCCCGTAGTTTTTTTTTGCTTGTTCTATGCATCGCCACTGACGGGCAACGCGCCCGTCAGTGGTGGCGAGCCCTCCACTGACAGGAGCTTACTGACGGGCGGCCTGCCCGTCAGCAGAGGGGGTTAAACGCCTGTCAGTGGAGGCCTATTCCGACGTAGTGTCTTGAGGGAAACAGTTTCACCACTAATCAATATAGATAGAAGATGAGAATAATTTGTGATTATGCATATAATTCATGAGAGTAAAGACTTATAAAGATATGCCCCGAGCAACACACATCTCTCGCAACCATTGTCTCACCCTGATGTCAAATTGGCAAGCAAGGCAATTAAGGTCACCCACAGTAATGGTGTAAAGTAGAGGGTTTCAATATTTAAAACATACCAATATATGAAATACATGAAGATTAAAAGCAACATTCAAAATGATAATTAATCAAAAACAATAAAACATATAAATAAATCCATGTAATAATTAAAAGCATGTTAAGCAATTAGAAAAATCAAAATTAACTCAAAAATTGAATCCTCGAGGCTCTTTTATGTTGGAATATGAATTTATGTTAATTCTACAATTTTGAGGGACTTGTACGCAAAATTTTAGTACTAGAAATATGTGCGCAATCAGTTCAGCGGATTCTTCATGAAATTCTAGAACCACAGAAATTTGGTTCGACCCAACAGCGCGTGCGCAGCTTAACTGGCCGCCAGCCCACCTAAGGCCTTTTTATTTTTTTTCTTTCTTTCTCGTCGGCTCTCCTCTTTTTCTTTTTTTTTCTTGCTTGGGCTGGTGGGTCACTTGGGTCACCCGGCTTGCGTCACACTGCCCAGTGCAATGGGGGTTGCTAGGGTTTCTGTAGGTTTTCAACTGAGGTGGCAACAACGGCCACTTGTGGGGGATGCACCGGCAGGTGCGGCAGCGTGGGGTGGAGCGGGAAAAGCCAGCGTGGGCGAGCGGCTCGGGCTCGTTCGGCACGGCCAGCACGCGGCTCGGGCATGGCTGGCGTGTTGGTTGGGGGGGCGCTTGGGCGGCTGCGTGGCCGCAATAGCTGGCGTGCACGTCGTGCGTTGCGGCTTCGTGGCCACACCAGTGGTGTTGCGCGTGTGAGGCAGCATGACGGCAGCGACGCGGCGTGCGTGTACGTGCACATGCACGTCGTCCCCCCATATTATGATCGACAATTCCTCGATCGTAGGAGAAAACGATCGGCATTGGCCGACGACTTTGGTCGGCAACCTTTTTCTGTGGAGAATGATCGGCATTGGCCGGCAACTTCAGTCGGCAATGTTTTCTTGAGGGATTTCACGCATGGGTAGAACTAAAACGAATCTAGATGCCAAGATAAATTGCAAAAATTGAAATCTAAATTAAACTTAGAACTCATTTTTTACATGTTCATCGTTCATCGATCTTTATCTCCTCTACCAATGTCAAAGAGCCTAGACGAAGAAGGCTCAACAACAGTATCGTGCTGATAGCATGTTGTGCAACCTTTGTTGACAAGTCCAGTCCTAGAGTTATACAACGAGGCGGTGCAGTTGTAGTTGAGAAAGAAGACGAAGAAGAATACGAGTAAAATAAATATAAAAGACACGGTATAAGAAAAAGTAGAGTCTCTCTTTATTGATCGATCAAAGTTACATTATAATCAATTGTCTATTTTTCTCCCTTTATAGTTAAACGTAAGCTAAGGGATAAGTCTATATATTAAATAACTAATGAAAATATTATATATTTTTACGGAGGTGGATCCCACTCTCGGTGGCGTGGAAGGTTTCTAACTAAGTCTTGATTCCACTCTGGCAATCTGGCGTCGATACCGTGGTGTTCGCATTCACCACCGAAGACCAGCGACAAAAGCAGCTCTATCTAAATGTCTGTTTGGGATTTGGAACGCGGATTTCGCAAGAAACAGCTTTATTCTCGCGCAGAGATGGGGAATTGGAACCCATATTCACCATCGATCCTCGACTGGACGGTCGAGGCTGCAAATGTATGCAGCTGGTGGTCTAACTCGTGTCGTACCTGCCGCTCGTGTCGATCTCACGCAATCGCGCTGGCGTCACAAATATTTTGACCGAATAGGAGCAGAGGACGCTCAGGCTAGGCATGCAGATGGAGGATGCCTTCCCCGTGTCCAAAAGACTACAACTATACCGTACGTCTCTGTACCGCAACGGAGATATGTTCACATACTGTCTTTGAAGGTTGTTCAACCTGACGAGAACAAATATTCTCATACCTTTGAAGATTATTCGACCTGACAAGGACAAAATATTCTCATATCTTTGAAGGATGGTCAACCTGACAAGTAGTACATCGGCTCCCGGGTTTTAACTTTCTTGAGAAAAATAAAAATCTGTCCATCCCGATCAAAACAGATTCTCTGTACTGCAGAGTGACATGGAGATATGTTCACGTACTGTCTTCGAAGGTTGTTCAACCTGACGAGAACAAATATTCTCATATCTTTGAAGATTATTCAACCTGACAAGGACAAAATATTCTCATATCTTTGAAGGATGGTCAACCTGACAAGTACATTGGCTCCCGGGTTTTAATTTTCTTAAGAAAAATAAAAATATGTCCATCCCGATCAAAACAGAAACTGCTGTCAGATGTAAGCACTGTTCGGTTTGTAATTAGATTTGCTGATTCGATGTACGCTAAAAACAGTCATTCCGTGAACACCCCTAGTAGCATATACCGCAGTGTGCGCTTGAGATTATGGTTGATACCTTTCTTTTTAGATGAATAGGGCGAACCCCTGGTTCCATCAGTATGCTTCCGGATGTCTCAGTTTGTCCTAGTTGGCCACGTTGCGTGTTATGAAATTAGTCTCTATACTCTCGCGTACTATCACAACTAATATTGACATATTATGACCGCTTAGTTCTACTAGTCGCAATATCAAAACCGTACAAATAAACTACCGAGATCATATGCAAAAAAAAACATCAATATTTATTGATGAGATTAAGTCAAAAGTTACATCCTTGAGAGCTGACTGCGAGCGCTTCTCCCCTGATATTATTCAATATCCATGCGTCGTTGACGCCACTGACCAAACCGCCCGTGGGCCTAGTTAGACTGTCCCCAACATGATGACTTCGTCCCGGAGTCGTCTTCCAATTCGTGATGAATCCGGGTACAACCGGTCTCACCGCCCACTAGGGCCAGTCTGACCGCCCCTGCCAAAACTTTATGCTAGGTTGCAACATATATCGCCTCCCCTTATTATATGGACGGTCTAGGGTACACGAGTCTGACTTCGGTCTCCTCGAGACCTTCAACACCGCCTCTAGATCCCCCGAACCTCGCGCTCTAATATCACTTTTCCTATCACGTGGTATGGAAGTTTGCGGTGACACAACGCCATGAAAGCTAATTTCGTAACATTACGTATCTAGATGAAACTGTGCAACTCCGAACGGAATTGATCGTAGCCAATTCAATGTCATCATCTAACTGCATTTGTTTTGAGCAAGTCCACTAGAAATCTCTTGCAAAATTGCTGCACTCCAAACCGTTGGCTGAGCCACCTCCTGGCGACCCCGGGCAGCCGTCGGGACTTGTCCAGCGAACCTCCGTTAAGGAACAGTGCTTCCACAGGAGTCTGATCAAGGTTTGGATCTGATCAAAGTTTTGGTCCGCATCAAGACTTAGACCAAAAGTTGGACGCTATCGTGGTTAGCGTCCGCATCTGGACGTCGTTTTTGACCGCGTCCACGTCTGGATGTTGTCCTTCTTAGCATCCTTCTCATATTTCAAATTCTTGGTTTCTCCAAACCCTGAACCTGAAGATGACCTGTTGGACTGGCATTGGGATATCTGTTTTTGGGTCTGTTTGGTAGGATCCTTCTTAAACTTGAGCCTACCAGAAGTCTAAAGCTTTGAGAAGCTAACTTATATGAAAAGTTAAGCTCAATCCCCTCTCTATTGAAAATCTTAAGCCCTGTGACGGCCATTTTTTTGATAAGCTAGCTTCCATGCAAAGTAAGCATCTCAATTCTCAAATGCAATAGTAACACTGTGAAAAACTAAAATAAGTATGCCTCTTGTTAACCCAGAGGATGTACATTTCTTTTGCACTACACATGTTGCAGAGATTTTTCTTCGATAATGACATGATAATACCTTGTTCTGGAACTGTATACTTTGTCAGGAGAAGTGAATACCTTGTTCTGGAACTGTATACCTTGTCAGGACAAGTGAAAATTTTATTTATTTGCTAGTTAAGTGGGTGGCTATACTTGGTATCATCCATTGCCAATATCGGTTTAATTGGTAGGTTGCCCTTTTTTTTTCTGCTACATTAAGTGCTTGTAGCGTTAAGTGACTTCGCAGACAAGATGAACCCCAAACCAGTGTTTCCTGGTGATTCTGAAATCAATAAATTATATAAGATATTCAGGTTTCATTATCATTTCTCATTGAGAACTTACACGTGTCTTTGAACAACTTTTAGACATTTATACAGAGTTCATGTTGATCTGCAACTACTCATTGGCGGTCTGACAGCTAGTATTGCAGCTCATGAGCATCTTGCCCGGAATGCCTCCAGGCTTGCAGATAGGATCACAGATCACTTTCTAGGAGTAAACATCACAACACAAGAAGGCATCTGCAGCTCATGGAACTCAATTGTGATCCCCGTGTGATGGATGGTTTGGAAGAGAGAAACAACATAGTTTTCAATGTTCAAAGCGCTCATCATAGTCGCAATTGCTGATTAAATTCGATCGTTGTGTTAACAGTTCTTTGTCAGATTTTGCAGTCAATGTCATTTTACAGTTTTCTGTAGCACTTTAAATGTTGTCGCTTTGTTTTCCTTTTGGCCAACGGCCTCTGCACAGTTTTATACTCTAAATTAAATGAAAGTTGTACAATTTTATACTCTAAATTAAATGAAAGCAGTGTGCTACCTTTCATCAAAAGAAGACAATGGGTACAAATTGCATGCACTGTGTCTTGATCCTTATGATATCTGAGGTACACCACAAATTTATTTCAGAGGTATTGGAAGGACCTGCTCTACACAGTAGCACACAACCAGCTAATGCCATCTCTAGCCAAAACATCACATCCTTGCAGCTCAGATTCCTCTCCTCCCATATTTGCCACAAGACCAAGATGATCAGGCTCTTCAAGCCTTTCATGGAGGACCTGGGGGGCTTCAACACCTGGAGCTCATTATTTGTCCTAATCAGAACGGGAGATAACTTCTTTGTACCTTAGAGGCCTCACTAAATGTGCATGTAGCCATGTGTACAATGTTCTCATAGAAGCAAGACATGAAGCACAAATAAGATACTCAAAGGCACCACTTGACACATATAAAATTATTGACACTACTCGATATGCTGCCAAGTGAAAAGACTTTGAATCACCCCTGTTTCCGCATGACACACCTAGCATGAAGAAATTAACTTCAGGTGAATACAAATAAAATCGATAGATTTGCATAGCTATTGATGAAATATTGGCTCCGTACCTACTTGGTTCTTGACTCAAGAGGAACGCTCACTAATTGAAGCCATTTTAAGACCCTGCAAGAATCTATATTCAGTTAGTAAGAAAATTTCATGCCTCACAGAAATGATAGCTGCAATAAAACCACTAGATGCTTCCGGAGTTCATATTTAGATCTTGAATTTGGATACAAACTTCCCGCTTCAAAAGAGCTCAATGACACTAAACTTGTCAGCATAATTAATTCGTGCAAAACTAAATTGTGCGAAAGGGTCATCGCTTCTTCATATTTGGATCAACAAACAAACCACCTTCCACCTCATGAAACACATAGCAATCGGAAGGTAAGCAATCAATTATTTTTTCGGGCCAATGAGCTGAACTTAGCTGACTCATAGCAAGATTATAATCATGCTATAGACATTCTTGCAGTGCAAGAAGTGCCTGTAAAAGCCACATAGCCTCTGCATGCTCCCAAATAATTCACTGAAGGCAATTACAACAAGCTAAGAATTCCTCTATACATTAACTAGTTTGGCAATCAGTTCCAATAACTATGGTCGAAAACCCATACTAACCCGCGAGTTCCACGCCATCACCAAGCATCCAATCTCAAAAGGCATCCATACCGGTTTGTGGAGAGCAGAGGGCGGCGGGCAACCGGAGCGCAGCTTCGCACCTGGTCAATTGGGACGAGGACCAGAGGGGAGCGGCGATTCGCTTGAGCGGCGGTGTGGACGAGGACCAGAGCGGAGGGCGGCGAGTGGCGTGGGGAGGGTGAGCGGAGGGGAGCACGGCTGAGCGACTCCGGGACGAGGATCAGACGTGAGCGACTGACTCAAATTGAGAGGCGACGGGGACGAAGAGCGAGGTTGAGCGCAGAAAAGGACGAGCAGCGGCAGGGAAGAGGTGAACGGCGGACTCGCAGCACCGGGGAGCGCCGGGGCTGAACGGCGGCAGTTGCCTCCAACTTGGACTACGGCTTGTGTGCCAGGGTCAGACGGTATTTGGCTGGGTTTTTCAGTAGGTTTTCATTGAAAAAAGCTATAATCCAATTAAATAGTGCTATAGCTACAGTAATTTTTTTAGATAGTCAGTCAACAGCAGCTTTGTCAATAGTTACAATTTAACTAAATAAATCCTTAAATCGAGCCAGACTCTTTTGGGCCTGAACGACAAGTTTATAATAATCGCTAACAAACCCCTCAAATCAGTTTATATTTTTTAAGAAAAAGGTAGCACAAATCAGGTTGCTGACCGGTTAGTCCTGCGGCTACCGTATGATGACGAATCTAACCAAAGCACCCACTTACCCGACCCAGCCCGAGTCGGTTTTCCCAATCCAGCCATCTCGTCGGCCTCATCCATCACCCCACCGCCGCCGCCCCCGCGCCCCGCGCCTGTCTCCTCCGGTTCGTCCAAACTCCGAAGCCACCCGCCGGCGTGCATCCATGACGGAGGACCGCACTCCCAGGGCCTCCGACGAGCCCACCACCGCAACCAAGCAGAGGTCTGAACCTCCTTTCCTCGCTCCCTCCCCAATCCCCGAAGCCTTGCGGTTCTTCCACCTCTGGTCGGTTAAAAGTTTGCGCTGCGCGTCTGGTTTTCTCCATAGAAGGTCGTAGTTGCGTGACGTGGGGGGTTGGGAGCGCTGAACCGCTGAAACGTGTTTCGTTGTTTGATAGGAAGAAGAGGAAGTGGGATCAACCCGCAGAGGACGTGGTTTCCGCCGCGGCGGCTGCTGCTGCTGCGGCGGGACTGCCCGTGTTGAACATCGGTGCTCTGTCGGGCGTTCAATTCCCCGGCACTGCCGCTTATCCCACTACCCTGTTGCCGAATGTAGTTCCTGCCCCCTATGCTTTGCCACCGCAGCTCGCTCCTTCGGTTCTTCAGAGTGCTGCTGCTGCGGTTCAGAAATTGAGTCAGGTATGCGTTGCACGATATAGTTATTTTTTTGGGTTCATGGTGTAGTTTCCTTAGCTCTATGAGCAATTTAATCTATGAATTATCTGGGCTAGTATCCACATTATTATCTATGTGTTCCTTGTTGCTTCAGGCAAAAATGCCAGACGAGCTTATAGCACGGGAAATTGTTATAAATGATGCTGATCCGTCTGTGCGATATAAGCTCACAAAACGGCAAACCCAGGACGAGGTAAATCCTTAACCAGACAACTGTGGTTTACTTCCTCTGTAAAATTTCTTTCTTCCTAAAAACCAGTTTTGCATAGATTACATTGTAATAAAGGTAATGACAGTTTGCTTGGTACCTAACAGATTCAGAGATGCACATGCACTGTCATCATTACCAGGTATGTCTGACATAAACATTTGGTTGCGACTCACTGCTCACCTGTGATGATTCCTTACTGATATTTACTTGCTTTGACCTGCCAAGGGGAAAATACCATCCTCCAAATGGACAGCCCGATGGTGAGAAGCCACTCTATCTACATATCTCTGCAGGATCACAGGTAAATATTGTTCATACGATCATAAAAAAAATGATTTCCCTTTTATTTCCTGTTATACCTAGAGTTAACTTTTAGTACTTCAAAATCTTCCGTTCTAGTGAAAAAGTGCTCTGAAATCTGAATTGCTCATTTATCTGAAACTCGTACGTTATACTAACCATTAATTAATCTAATACAGTCATATAAATGATTGCTTCAGTGAGCTATATATATCCTTTAACTCTTGCTGCAAGTCCTCCTTGAATTTGTTCGCCATGTTCTGTTACTTTCTTGTTTTTTACATGATTGTTGTGTCAAATTGTTTTTCAGTAACACTATAAGAGACATGTTCCATGAGTTCATCACTATCTTAAAATTTTGGATCTGTCAACTTGTCAAGTCCAGTTCGCTTGTTTTTTTTAACCTGTAACTGCTTGAAATGGTCAGGACTTAGGAGTTAGGACTTTATGTGTCTGAATTCTACACAAATGGGAGTATGTGCCTTTTAATGTTAAATGTCATGAAGCAGTGATGATGCCAATGGTAATTCAAAGATGAGATGCTAGTTTAGCTAAACATATGGTTATGTGGGATGCAGCATGCCTATGTTTTTGGCGTAATACACTCTAGTTTCGTAATAACTTTCTGCTATTCTTTCAGTGCTAGAACAAATGACTACATGATTCCATTGCCTTGCACATAGCAGCATGTTTTGACTATTGCTTCTAGTCTATCTGCAATTTCGTAGAAATGATCCTTATTATAGTAAGATAACAAACTAACATTTTCCCTGCTTTAGCTGAAAGATACTGCTGAGCGCATTAAAGCAGTTGATCGTGCAGCGTCAATGATTGAGGAAATCTTGAAACAAGGCCAAGAAGGCACACCATCCCATTTCCCTTCTATCCAGAGCAATTTTCAGGTCTCTCCTTCATATCTCAGTCTGTTTAACCTGGTAATCTATTTGACGGAAAAGCACCTAACCAAAAATTACATAAGCATTATTCACTACATGTGTTAGCACATCGTCTGATTATTTTCCAAATTCACCATTTGTTCACATTTACGTCGATTTATGTTGAGAGAGGAATGTTGATACAACATTAGATAATCAGGATATACAGGTGATACTTGTCATAATGTTCTTGAGTATATGTAACCATTTGCAGTGTTGTTTTTGTTATTTTATTTTTGAGTATTTTTTGGGTATGTACTGTTAAAGTTCCAAAGAGCTTCAGTTTAGGATAAGACCGCTAAAAATTTCTGCAGTTAAATACCACTGAAAGTTCGCATTGTTTAGGAAAATACCGCTCCATGGCCTTTCCTTTGTTCCTTTGCCCTTCAGGCATGGATATGGAAAAAGGATGCCTTTTGCAATGATAAGATACCCACATGAATAATTGGTTAAGCCCGACTCTGTCTCCTATGGTAGAGTTTCACCCTTCTTGTGAAAGGAAGCTGTTGCTCTCGTTGTTCTCCAAAGCAGCCGCCTGATCACCATAGCAGTGTTTGACAGGCAAATAACCAGCAGCTGATCCCCACCAGAGTCATGTCATCTCGCAGATTATTGTGTTCATTTTCAATCTCCATGCTTAGATCTTTTTTCCTCTTTTTCATATTGATAATTGGTAAATCTCTTACGCGCATAGTTTTTCTTAGAAAATGAAGGTGGTACTCCCGGCCTCTGCATCTACAGATGCACACAGCCATCGTACACACATAGTTGGTAAATATACATGGGACTTGATGTGTAGAGATAGTTGGTGGGTATACTTGAGACATCACTTGGTAATATCCTCAGTTCCCCATTACATTGATTATCTTTCCCTTACATTCAGAGCACACGTACTGGTCCATCAAATTAACAGCTCACGTTGTGCTCAAGTTCCTTCATTACAAACGTACAGAGATACAAGTTACAAATAATGACATGGCAATCATTAGATACATTCCAGTTCCAATTAGTTTGTCACATAGCATTCACAAGCACCCAGTTGCCAAACTTTGCAACTAAGATCCCCACCAACAGAACCAGGAAAACAACATCAATCATGCTAATCTTCCCCAAGACACCAACTGATTTGACTGCTCCCTGCTTCAATTGCGATAGTAACTGTCTCATGTGTGCCAATGCTTAGTTGACTAGGGGTGTTGGTTAACTTGTGCTGTTCCTTGGTTCACCTGGCCATCCAGTTGCCTCTGCATCCAGTTCTTGACGCCAACATTCTCATAATTATTTCCTCCAATCCCTTGCGAGTAAATTGCACTAATTCCATGTGCAAAACTTGCAAATGGAGTAATCCTGCACCCAAAAATTTAATAAGAACCAAACTTCTCAAATTTCAAGAATCATGATCCATTGCACACAGAAATGGCTTACATCCGTGAAATTTGGGCACTTACTATGCTCCTTTACAGAAATTGCAAAAAACTATCTTCGCTCCACAATTGGCGTCCAGCAGTAGTGGCAGCCTTCCATCCTTTGTAGCCACCGACGAGGCGGATCATGCTGCCCAGTGCGCCATCCTGCAGTTGCGTGCATGGAGGGGGCACAAGATATATAGAATCGTTGTAGACAAGAGGAATTGAGGATTAATTGCGTGAGAAGAGGCACAGTTCTAGGGTCAGCGTTTGGCTTCGCAAGAAAGAGGGAGTTGAGGATCCTGGGCACGATGGGAATGGACCAGGCAGAGGGGAATAAGGGCCAACTTAGATGGCCATGGCATATAAATGTGACGAAGTGGTATTACTACATGGCGCAACCTTTCCTTGGTATTTAGCTGAACCAAAACCTTTTAGGTGCCAATTTCCTGTTTAGGATCTTTTGATGGTACAGCCCGAATTTTCCCTTCTTTTTTTGGAGGGAATCAATATATTGTATCTATTTAGTATACTACCATGTAGGAAGTTCTTCTTAAGAAGGTTAACATCTTCCTTCCCATTTCACAGGCTGTTCATCCTTTTAGTGCCTCGATATTTTTGGGTTTTGATGCAGATCCATCATTAAATGTTGCAGCTCGCATCCGTGGTCCAAATGTACGTTCTTGGAAAACAATAAGTGATGCTGGTTAGATTTAATCATGTTATTCTTGATATCCATGTCAGTTTGTCATTTGTCAATTCAGTGTTATTTTATTTTCCTTTCTTTTGAAAAAATAATCTAATCTTGAAGCTTTCTCTGACATCCCAATCTGGATGGGAGAAACTGTTTTTGTGCTGCTGGTGCTTCTGATTTGTTTATGCAGGATCAGTATATAAATCACATTATGAATGAAACAGGGGTCACTGTTGTACTAAGAGGTAAAGATTCAGGGAATCCTGGCAATTGTTACACTGAAGGTTGGTAGTTTGTTTTTGTAACTTTTGGAAATTTGTGATTTTGGAAGCTTGTATTTTATCTTGTAATGCCTATTCCAGCATCACAACAACCTCTGCACCTATACCTATCAAGTGTACATTTGAAGAGCCTAGAAGCTGCAAAGGTTCTAGCAGAAAACCTTCTAGATACAATAGCTGCTGAGTTTGGTGCTTCCAGGTCTGTAAATTTAATTTTTGTTAAGTGTATTAAATGATGAGTTCTTTTGCTTTAATGCCTTCTATTTGTAACTCTTCCTACACCACAAATACAAATTTGTGTTCTATTTCTACCAGACCAATTGGATTAACTTGCTAACTAGCGTAATGCAGTGATATGCATATATACTGCTACAGATATGTTATGATCAATCACTAACTCATCATGATGTTATCAGGTCGTCCTTGGAACACATATTGTAAGAATATGATTGTAGTAATGTAGTTGTTTCTGCTAATGTAGTATCTAGCTACTGAATACTAGAGGCTGATGTTCACAAATTTCTGATCCATTTACTATTCTCCCCATCAGTGAAGCATGTATTTGTTCTTTTGTTGGATACTGGGTCTTACAAGAGAAGTCTTAGCATGTTCTGATTAAATTTTTGTATGACAGAATTTCTACTTCAAAAGTATATGGTGCTGTTCCGCCTCCGCAGCAGTTGTTGGCTGGTGTGCACACCTCTGGAACATCAGACATACACTCTACTTTAGGGCCTTATGTGTCAACAGGAGCATCACATTCCTTTGCACCTACTGGAGTTACTGCTCCCACAGTTGCTCCATCAGTAACACTTCAATCTGGCGTGCCAACTTATTCTGGAGCTCCGTCAACTAGTAACCTGATCTGTTCTAGTCAAGCAGCAAATGGTGGGGCATTTTACAATGGCTATGGAGACATTTATCCCCAAGCAACTCCATTGCAGCAGGTGGCATTAAAACTCAAGCACGCTTCATCGTCGACAACTCAGGTTGTTCCAGTGGCATCTACATCAACAAGCATGACGACAGAGGTGAACTCAAGTGCAAAGTTGGAGTCAGATAAACGTTCACAAAGGAGGAAATTCCAGGAACTGCCAACAGCAGAACTTCAGGTACCGCTTACTTGGACTGATTCAACTGTTACATCCTGGACTTGATATTTGATTACAGCTACGTTTCTTCCTAAGCCTATGTCTTACAGCCTTCTCTTTCCATCCCTAAAAAAACTGTCCACCCTTCTCTTTATAGCCACCCATGAGTTCATCCCCTCTGATCCATGTCTATCCCTCTCCTCTGCAATGCTCATATATCCCCCCCTCCCCACCCCAATTCATTGTTCTCAGTGGCTCACCTTACCCAGGCTCCCTTGTTCCGTCTTTGATAATTCACTGATCTGATGTCTTATCTACAAGAATTCAATGATCCGTGTGAAATTGATTCTGTTTGCTGTATATTGTTGATTTGCTAATGACATCTTCAGTTAGTGTTTGCACCATCCTAAGATGCTTTTAACATTTTAACGTCTTCAAAGAAGGAACATACTTATTATTATTATGGAACTTCTGGTGCAACATAGCAATGCTCTGCAGTTCATCATTGTATATTGCATCTGATAACGCCAATCACACATACTTAAATGGTTTGATTATTTACTACTTGTTGAGAACTTTGAAAAATAGCATTACCACTTCACATTTTATTTGGCTTGCTTTAAACTAGAAAAGGACAACGTAAACTAAATTTGTGAAATTTGCTTTCTACTGAAGGCAATAGAGGGGACCTCTAGATTTTGTATAGCTAAAAACTATAGTTGTAAGTTGATGACTGCCAGATTGGCATGTTCATTCTTTTGTTGGACTGTTTAATCTGCTTCTAACATTTAATTTCATTCCAGGTATTTTCTCTGACCATGTCTGAAGCTCACAGGGTGGTAATAGATATATATGTGGTTTTTTTTTACTGGGTTTATTACAATTTGGAGTTTACAATTGCAATGGGTTTAGCTGACAAGATTCAGGGTTATTCTGCTTTGAATTGAATTGAATGATTGCTTCTTTTGTCTTGTTGGCTTGTTGCTAATGGAAATAATTCTTTAACCCTTGAATTGAATCTGTTGCTATGCATGCAGACTTCATTAATGACAATTAACATTGCTACCATATCTTTGGAACTGATGGTTGATGTAGTTTTTTTAGTAGTTATTGGTATTTGGAACTGATGGTTGATGTAGTTTTTTTAGTAGTTATTGGTATTTGGAACTGATGGTTGATGTAGTTTTTTTAGTAGTTATTGGTATAATCTGGTTAAGCTTCACTTCCTTCCCCTCTCTGAAAACATGGGCTATAGTTTTGCATTTAGAAAATGTCCTCATTATGTGACAGCTATAAGTATTACAAAATGTGCAAAATGAGATTAATATTTTGTATAGAAACCTCTTAGCTCAATGAAGCAGAGTTGAGGTGTTGTACTTTTTTTGTTTTTGTTTTGCTTTGTTAGACACTTCTGGAGAAGCTTTCTTTATTTTCTTAGTTGTAAAAACTTTGCAAAGATGAAAGCCATCTCTATATATTAGGAAATTGCCTACTCAAACTTGCTATGTTGCCATGATTAATGGTTCTCCAGGTGCCAGGCTTACTAGTATTGCACTTCCGTATAGTGCATGTCTTTATGCATTTGTGCTGTTTATGCACAATAGTTGTTGATTTCATCCTTAATTTGCATTTTATCATTATATACTTAACACAAAGGAATTTGATGGGAAAGTGGTTTTTGTTTCATCTTTCCAGAACTCACAACAGGGGTCCAAATTTGTTAAGACAGGTTTAGATGATTTAGGTAAAATGAGCAGTTCATCAGTTGCACCTAAAATAAAAGTTCAGCCTGGATCAAATGGGATGCTTCCACAAGATCCACGGCATATGCCACCATGCCTGTCTATATCCACTAAGATGCTGCCACCACCACCCAAGAACATATCACCACCATCCTCCAAGAACATGCCGCCCCCACCTCCAAATAGCATGCCTCCGCCACCACCCAAGTTCCCTTCAAATGAAATGTTGTCAAGAAATGAGAATAGATGTTCAGCTTTAAAGGACTTGATGGCACCTCTGAGGTCCTTGGATGCTAGTTCGGTCTCATCACCAAAGTTTTGGTCAGCTCAACTACCTTCAAAGGATCCAAGAGAGGAAAAACCAAGTTGTGCATCTGTTTCTGGTAATAGTGAAGCACTATAATATAGTTTTTTTTGTACATAGGGATTGGACTTAATCTAACTTTGATATGCTGAATATCATCTCTGGCATTCATTTTCAGATACTCTGCTGAAACTTATGGATTATGGGGATGATGACGACGACGACGACATTGATGAGACGGATAGTGTGCCTCGAGGGGATCCAACTCCCAGTTCAGGGCAGAAACCGTTTTGGGCTGTGTGAAAATGAGTATGTCATGTACTCGTGTGAATTGGAATGCTGGTAGAAATGTTCCTTGGCCTGATGCATCTTCTCAATGCAAATAATTGAGCTTGTTATTTTGTACTAGTGTTAACAGGTCAAAAGATTCATGATGCAGATACATGTGATTTTCCTATCTGAAGTACTCGATTTGAGCTGTTGATCATTATTCCTTAAATATGATTATTTGTGTTTAGATGTTAGTGTAGTAACTTGGTATTCTGTAGAATCTAGTGCTCAGACGGGACAACGGCCTTGTTTGCGTGACAAACTCAAAGAGTGCTGACATTGTTGCGTTTGTGTCATTATATACTGCAACGAGGACACATTTTAGTTTCTTCTGGATGATATCAGTTGTTTACTTTTGGTACTTTGGGGACCTTGGTACGATTCCAACTTTTGTGTGTTGTAACTTGTAACCTAGCCATACAAGGTTGTTTACTCCCTTTGGATTCTGCTACTATGCAAAGCTCTCCAGGAGTATTCAGACGCATGGGTAGTTTCATATTCATGTATTGATGAAGGGTTCGGTTTAAAATTTATTAGTGGCTTTTGGGAGCAGTAGACTGAGATAATGAAATGTTTCTACATACATGCCTGATAAGGTTTCAAAAAAAGAAAAAAAGAAACTTACCTGATCCTGTGCTTGCATCATAAGCTAGAGCTACAGAAAATGCAACCAAGATGCTTTTAAATAGATAATATAAAAGTTGCAACGGTTACCCACGAAGTCAACTAGTCACCAAATGTCCCAGACTCATACAACTGCATAGGATATTCTCTGCTTTAACTAAACAGAATTCCAGTTCTAAGCTGCCGTTTGAAATGGTAATATCGCAGGCGATTTCCTGCACGAATTTTTTTTCCCGTCACCTTAAACAGGCGGCACGGCGCCTGAATGGTATCTTCTTTTTTATTCTTCTTTTTTAGCGCAAGTTAAATATTCATATGATCTGAGCCTCAATCCTCGTCTGTAGCCTAGCTTAGCTTAGACGTCACTCGTTCCTTGGGCCATACCTCCATAAAACTGCTGCCTCGCTTCTCCTACAGCATCGACCTCTTGGGTGGAGCATGATGGAGTCGCCGCCCAGAACGGCGATGGCGGCGGCGCTGGTGTGTGTGCTAGTCGCCTTCAGCGCCGCCAGCGCGGTGGCGGCGACCGGAGGCGGCGAGCAGCCGCTGTCGAGGATCGGCATCCACCGGGCCACCTTCGCGATCCAGCCGGGCGCCTCCGTCGACGTGTGGCCGCTCCTTCTCGGCCTGGAGGTGAGCTTCGACAGACATCGGCGCCTGTAGCGATGCTTGAGCGCATGCCTTTTTACGCCGCTGGGAGAGTGAGTCTGAGGTGTGCAAGCTCTCTGTAGTATGCTGTATGCGGACACCAGAGCTTGGGAATTTGGCCGCCATCTAGACTTAATTTGGTAAATCATCAATACAAGTTTAGATGATGTCCAAGAAAACCCCAAATTGGCAGCATGGCTGTTGGCTGAGACCCAAAAGATCACATTATAATCAGATTACTGGCTACCATACTTGTTACAACACCTTGATTTTTCAAAAAAAAATTGTTACAGGGACAGGACAAGGAATGGGTGACCCTCAGATATAGCAACCCCAAACCATCAAAGGATGACTGGATTGGGGTTTTTTCTCCTGCCAATTTCAGGTAGATACACATCTTAAATATTCTCCTTGGTATAACAGTGCATGCTTCACTGCTTCTTGTTGATGACTCGAAGGCTTCATTAAGAGTGAGAAAAAGAAGATGAGTTGAAAGCTTATTTAGTTTTTTTTGTTGTTGTTGTATTTACCAGTGATTCCATTTGCCCATCGGAGAACCAATGGGTCGAACCCCCTCTTTTATGCACGGCTCCTATTAAGGTTGGTGTTATTTTCTGTGAGCCTTATTCCATGTGACCTCAGGAAATTTATTATAAGAACATATGCTGAATGAGGTATCATTTTTGGCAGTTCCAATATGCAAACTACAAGAGTCTTGACTACAAAAAGACCGGAAAGGGATCCTTGAGGCTTCAGCTAATTAATCAGAGGGCGGATTTCTCATTTGCATTATTTTCTGGAGGCCTCTCAACCGTATGTATCAAATGCTCTTCATTTGTTCAGTACAGAAGCTCAATATGCTAAAGTAGAGGGTGTTAAAAGTTGAAACTGAATGTTCCATATTTCTGGGAAGGAGTGAACACTTTGATTTTGTGCATGATAATTAGTGCTGTTTCAACTGAGTTACACAGCTAATATTTATTCAAACATTTTTCATTTTCTTATCTACACTGTGATTGATAATTACTTTGTGCTCTAATGGGGCTATGTGCATCTTAACAGCCAAATCTTATCGCACACTCAGAGAGAGTAACTTTCGCAAACCCGAAGGCTCCTGTGTATCCACGCCTAGCGCAAGGAAAATCCTGGAATGAAGTAAGTATCATTTTCATAAATATTTCAGAACTGAAGGTGTATCGACTGAACATTGTATTATGTGGCCTGCGGAGAAAAATATCAAATGCAAATAGATGAAAAGTCTAGCCTATTTCTGCTCAGCATTTTTTAATAGCTATAACAAAACCTTATCTTCTGAGTTCTGATCATGGAAATGAGCTGGAAATTCCAAGCAACAGAAACAGGAATTTGAGGTCTTTAGTTCTCATTTTTAGGGGAGTAGTTGTAAAATGTTATCTTCAGAAAATTGTTCTTAGTTGTCAGAGCTTCCTAAAGAAACGTGTGCATATGCTTCCGTGAATTAGATTGTACCATGTTTTCAGGATGTTGACTCATGTTAAATGATTATAGATGACAGTGACATGGACAAGTGGATATAGCACCAAGGAGGCCACACCATTTGTTGAATGGGGCGTACAAGGGCAAATCCAAATCCTTTCTCCTGCAGGCACCCTTACTTTCAGTCGCAACACTATGTGTGGTTAGTAGCTCTTATCGTGTGTACAGGAAGTCGTATCTTCATCAGGTCTGAAACAAAAGAAAACGAAAAACCGTATTAGAAGAAGATTATAATGGCAGAACAGTTCATATTGTATATAGTTTGGCAGAGTTCTAAAGGAAAGTACAATTGATATGTAAGTTCTGATGAAACCTATAAGGCATGTAACATTGTTATGTTTTATTATGGTTTTACAACAGGCCCTCCTGCTAGGACAGTTGGATGGCGTGATCCTGGTTTCATACATACAAGTTTCCTCAAGGACTTGTGGCCTAACTTCAAGTAAATGAGTGTTCACAACCTTGTCTTATTTGCACCTGTGCTCCTATTATTAGCCATTCAATTGCGCAAATATAAGTGCCGATGAGTTTCATAGGTGAGTATAAATTTCAGATACACATACAGAATTGGCCATCGGCTATCTAATGGACCTATTGTTTGGGGACGTCAGTATAACTTCCAAGCGCCTCCTTATCCTGGGGAAGACTCTTTGCAACGTATTGTCATTTTTGGAGATATGGGCAAGGTGTGAATTAGATGTCACTTCGCCAGTATGATTTCTGTGCATTCCTTCAATCTGTAGAGCATGCAATATAATTATTAGATTACTGATTGGCTATGGAACTGTTGGCAGAAGGCCAATTTAGCAAATGTTGATTTCTAGTCTGTTTGGTCTGCTTTCTAGTTAAACTATGAATTTTATACTGAAATATGTCTGTTAATTTTGTTGTTGTTAAAAGTATCAGTCATTTTCTCCTGGTAAGACAAGATCTATGCTGTATTTACAGTTAGGCTTAGCAAAAAGCAGTTTTCTTCGTAAGTTTTATCATCTTGAGTCAAACTAACAAGTGATAAAAAATGAAATAAGAACATTAGATGTGTTCTACTTTTCGTAAATACAAGAGAAAACAATCAGTCACATGAAATCGACGAGGTTCCTTTTCTTCTTGGCCTTAAAACTGGAATTTAACTCTTTGCTCAGGCTGAGATTGATGGCTCAAGTGAGTATAATGACTTTGAGCGTGGTTCACTCAACACAACTTACCAGCTAGTTAAGGATTTGAAGAATATCGATATGGTAATGCATATTGGAGACATTTGCTATGCCAATGGTTATCTGTCGCAGTGGGATCAATTCACTGCACAGGTTGAACCAATTGCTTCTACTGTACCTTACATGGTTGCAAGGTACTCCAACTTGACAATGTAAATGAACTAAAAACAAGATGGAACAAAGTTGATACTATGTTTTTTGATGGTATTGATTGGTGTTTGCAGTGGTAACCACGAAAGAGATTGGCCTGGATCAGGATCTTTCTACGGGAATTTGGACTCAGGTGGTGAATGCGGCGTACCAGCTCAGAACATGTTCTATGTGCCAGCAGAGAACCGTGAGCAGTTTTGGTAGGACAATTATTATTTCCTCTCCTGAATTTGCCATGCCATGACGTGAAACCTGAACATGTTACATCATCAATCATGAAGCTTTTCTTGAATGTGTGGTCATCCTTCCAGGTACTCGACGGACTACGGGATGTTCCGTTTCTGCGTAGCCAACACCGAGCTCGACTGGCGGCCGGGCTCCGAGCAGTACAAGTTCATCGAGCGCTGCTTCTCCTCTGTTGACCGGCAGAAGCAGCCGTGGCTCATCTTCCTCGCGCACCGCGTCCTTGGCTACTCGTCGGCCACCTTCTACGGCGACGAAGGAACGACCGAGGAGCCCATGGGGAGGGAGAGCCTCCAGTCGCTCTGGCAGAAATACAGGGTGGACATCGCCATGTACGGCCACGTCCACGGCTACGAACGAACTTGCCCAGTATACGAGGTAAGCAAGCATTAGCATCCATGGCTGTAACTGTTGTTTTCTCACGGCTCTGCCGAATGCAGAATGTGTGCGTGGCGAAGGGGTCGGACCGCTACAGCGGCGCGTTCACGGCGACGACGCACGTGGTGGTGGGCGGCGGCGGCGCGAGCCTGGCGGAGTACACGGGTGCCAGGGCGCGGTGGAGCCACGCGCAGGACCTCGACTACGGGTTCGCGAAGCTGACGGCGTTCAACCACACGACGCTGCTCCTGGAGTACAAGCGGAGCAGGGACGGCAGCGTGCGCGACAGCTTCACCGTCTCCCGCGACTACCGCGACATCCTGGCATGCGGCGTCGACAACTGCCCGAGCACCACCATGGCGTCTTGAGCTCAAGCCGATTTGCTGCAGCTGCTCTGCTATTGGATTTGGATAGATAAATTGTGTTCATTGAGGACCCAGGAGTTCATGAAAGTATTTTGTTGCGAATGGTATTTTGACTTTTGATAGTATTCGAACCGGGTTGCCCCATTTCCATTACTCACAATGGAAATACAGTCTAACAAAAAGGAAATGAAAAGGGGAACGGGCATTAACAGGAAACCCGCTGTTCATGCTCGACGTGAATTTTGATAGCATGACGGATAGAACAGAAGACATCCTTCAAAAAGAGAACATCGATCAGCGTTGCACCGTTCAGACTGTAGAGCGTTCGATCAGCGTTTCAAAAAAGATCAGATTGAGGAGAAGCTTTTGTTTTCTTTCGAAATGAGGTTGAGGAGAAGTAAGCTATGAACATCCGCTCCCTAAAAATGAACAGTTTTTATCTCCACGGCAGAATCACGTGTTGCGGTCCGACTCCAAATTGGGCCTTTCAGGCCTCAAAATCGATGACAGCGGGTACCACAGCATAGCATTCTGGGCTGGTTAACATTTGGTTTCTTTTGTTACGGTTCCCCGGTCTACGCCAACGCCCGCTCTCCCCTCCGGCGCCAAAACTCCCCAAGTTTCTCCCGCCACAGCACAAACGGAGCCGAAACCAAAAACCATCCACGCGCCGCGCCCCGGCAAACCACACAAACCAAAACCCCCGCCCCCTTCCCGCTCGCCGCCCCGCCAACTCCCCAAAAGCACCTTATAAGATCTCATCCTCCCCCGCAACCTCCAAAACATTTCCGCCGCCGCCATCACCGCCACCTTTCGCACGAAATCTTCCCAGAGACTATTCGATCGGGCCTTGCACAGCGAGATGGACGCCGCCGCCACGTCGGTGACGCCGGGCGCCGTGGCCCTCATCCTGGACAACCAGTCGCCCGACTCGGCCGCCGACGTGCCGGAGATCGTCATGCAGGTCGTCGACCTCAAGCCCATCGGCACCCGCTTCACGTGAGCGCTCTCTCTCGGTCTCCCTCCATCCATCCCTAACTCCCTCTCGCTGGATCTACTATTCCTAGCGCGCCTCGAATCGCTCGTTTTAGTCTTAACACTTACCTGGTTCTCTGCGATTTTGGCGCCGCGAATTGGCAGATCTGTTCTTCGCGCGGTTCCTTTGTGTGGTCAGTGAGTGACGAACTGTTGTTCTTGCCTTGCAGTTTCATGGCTAGCGACGGGAAGGCCAAGATTAAGGCGATGCTTCCCACCCACTTCGCGTCTTCGGTCCACTCCGGCAGCCTCCAGAATCTCGGTCTCATCCGCATCCTCGACTACACCTGCAATACCATCCCCAACCAGTCTGACAAGTAAATCCTTCGCTCCCCATCCCGCCATTCCTGCAGATTCCTCTTCTATTTTCCTCCTTTGCTGAATCTCTGTGCTATCTACGTGCGTGCGTGTACTGCAGGGCCTTGATTATCACCAAGTGCGAGGTCGTGTCCCAAGCGCTCGACGCCGAGATCAAGAGCGAGGTCAAGAGAGAGGAGGAGCCTGCGGTTCTCGTGAAGCCCAAGGAGGAAGCTGCGGTTCTGTCCAAGCCCATCAGCGCCGCCCCTGCTGCGATTGTGTTGAAGCTGAGGCAGGACGTGAAGTCCGCGTCCCAGATTGTGAGCGAGCAGCGCGGGAAGTAAGTTCAGATCCGCGCTCTTGCTCTGATGTTTTGCTGAAGAATTTGTGAAGAATCGTTGCTCATTGCTGTCTTTTCTGTGCTTGCAGTGCTGCTCCCGCGGCACGCCTGGCCATGACAAGAAGGGTCCATCCATTGATCTCCCTGAACCCCTACCAGGGGAATTGGGTCATCAAGGTGCGGGTCACAAGCAAAGGCAACCTGAGGACTTACAGGAATGCCCGCGGAGAAGGCCATGTCTTCAACGTAGAGCTCACCGATGAGGATGTAAGTTCCCCTGACTGATGTTAAATACTACAATATGTGTAACTGAAGATTATGGGAATTGAAACTTGTATGTGTGTTGGTTGACTGAATATGCTGGATTTGTCTACAGGGCACCCAGATCCAGGCCACCATGTTCAATGAGGCCGCGAAGAAGTTCTATCCGATGTTTGAGCTGGGGAAGGTGTACTACATCTCCAAAGGATCGCTCAGAATCGCAAACAAGCAGTTCAAGACAGTCCAGAATGACTATGAGATGACCCTGAATGAGAATGCTGTTGTTGAAGAGGCTCAGGGGGAAACTTTCATCCCACTGGTGCAATACAACTTTGTCAAGGTCGATCAGCTAGGACCATATGTTGGTGGCAGGGAGCTAGTAGGTGAGGCAGATTTGCTTATATCAGTGAGTTATCTTTGTTTCTTGATGCTGTACGTACATTTCTGACTAATTTTACTCTTGGTTCCATGTTTATCTGTAGATATTGTTGGTGTTGTTCAGAGTGTATCACCTACTCTAAGTATCAGAAGAAAGATCGACAATGGGACAGTTCCAAAGCGTGACATTGTTGTCGCGGATGACTCGTAAGCAGCAATTCAGACTCGTTAATGGCTTAAAATGTGTTGCATGTGCTGATTTGCATTTAATTTGATTGTAGGAATAAAACTGTAACCGTTTCTCTTTGGAATGATCTTGCCACCACTGTTGGTGAACAGCTCTTGGACATGATTGACACTGCACCTGTCATTGCGGTAAAGAGCCTGAAAGTATCTGACTTTCAAGGTATATTCGTCATACCTTTCCAATCAACCTTTTCTTTTTCTGAGTGTCACTGAAATTTTATTTGCCGACTGCATACTAACAGCTTTGTTGCTAAAATTTGTCTACCAGGTGTGTCTGTTTCTACTGTGGGCAAAAGTAGCCTTCTGATTAATCCAGACTTGCCTGAGGCACAGATGCTTAGAGCTTGGTAATACTCCCATCCTAAAAGACTGCTGGACTTTGATTAGCTTTCTAACTATCTTCCAAGATCCATAACCACATTTTGTCAAACAGGTACGAATCTGAAGGCAAGGGTACTTCCATGGCACCAGTTGGTGCAGATATGGGTGCATCAAGGGCTGGTGGCTTGAGATCCATGTACTCTGACAGAGTTTTTCTTTCTCACATCACAAGTGACCCTAATTTGGGTCAGGATAAGGTAAAATCTTGAATGTTAGCTGCATTACAAAGCCAATGTAACTCTTGGTTGTAAACTTGCAGTTGCCCTAAGTCTGACCTAATTTGTTTTGCAGCCTGTCTTCTTCACTCTGCATGCCAATATAAGCCTTATCAAGCCTGACCAGACCATGTGGTACCGTGCTTGCAAGACCTGCAACAAGAAGGTGACTGAAGCTGTTGGATCAGGATATTGGTGTGAAGGGTGCCAAAAGAATGATGATGAGTGCTTACTGAGGTAAGCTTCTGGCTAAAGCACCATTCCTGATAGCATTTAGAGTTCATACAAAGCCAAAGCTAAATGGTTCCTTGGCTCCTTCAGGTACATCATGGTCATCAAGGTATCTGATCCAACTGGTGAGGCCTGGCTTTCTCTTTTCAACGACCAAGCAGAGAGGATCGTCGGCTGCAGCGCAGATGAGCTTGACCGTATTAGGAAAGAGGTAACTCCTGCAAGATTCCCACTATGATCTGAAAAATCGAATTGCCTGTAGCTTTAGTCTTTGAAATGCAACAGTTTGCTTTTTAACCTTGTGCCTAAGACTGGTGGTGCAAACTGTTGCAGGAGGGTGACGAGAGGTACCATCTCAAGCTGAAAGAAGCTACCTGGGTTCCTCATCTGTTCCGTGTGAGTGTCGCGCAGAACGAGTACATGGGTGAGAAAAGGCAGAGGATCACTGTGAGGAGTGAATCGCCGGTTGACTATGCTGCTGAATCAAGTTACTTGCTCGAGGAGATCGCAAATCTCACTGCTAGCTAGAAGATGCGATTCTTGAGATCACAAAGTTTCCTGACGCAGCATTTTGGTAAAGCTCGAAGTACAGTTCTGGGATGTTGTCCTTGTTCTTGAGATGCAGTAACTTAAGATGTGTTTGCCTTGTTTATCGCTGCAAGTATGCGCTTACTAGTTTATCATATGTAATATATGTAGAGGCTTCTTTGCCGTGATCAAAGAGACCAGGGTGTGATGCCACTGGGCAGTTCTTTGATCTTAATTAACAGTATCTGTTCTAGTTACCTGCAAATGAGATGGACAGATCGCCAGAAGTTTACTCAGTACTAACTAATGGTAGTTTGTTCCTGTGTATCCATCATGTTTTGGGAGCAAGTTCGTCCTGATGTATGTCAAAGTGGTAACATGAAGGGATCGCTTCACTATATCTGTATCCTTTGTGCCTTGTTTTCCATACTTCATGGTTTGTCTGTGCCAGCGACAAGAAATTTCACCTTGTAAAAGAATTCAATATGGAGCTAATGTACATGCACTATGTTCTGTCACTAATGACTGGAGTTGTGTGAGGGAATGAAGATTGTTTTTTTGAATCAAGCAGTGAAAAATCGACCAGTTGCTATATAATTTGAAAAGGTAGGCTTTAGAAATTTATGTGATTGATGGCTAATTACCAATGTGCTTGTGATTGGGGATTTAAACACAAATTGGTTAAGTACCAAGTCAAGGAAGCGCTATAAATAAGAGGGGGCGGCCTTGATGTTCATAAAATTAACTAGCGTTATACTGCCTCTCAAAATTCCATTTAACTCTAATTCAATCTGGAGAGCATTTCTAATTGATTTGAAAATTGACTATGTGGACAGGATTGTTATCGACTACTTTTTTTTTCTCTGTGTCGACTATAGAGATGTCTTTGCTGAACTCAATTTAATCTATCTAATTCTGCACTATTACATTTGTGTTCATGAGATTAGATTAAGATCCGTCATTAATATGACTAATTAGATCTCACATTTGGTATTAGAGCACACGTTGGATCTATTCTCATGAATTAAATGGCTAGATTAATCTCAGTCATCTCCTAGATTAGTTTGAGTAGAGGAGTAGCCTACCGCGGCCACGCATTAGTGATAGGGCCGCCATCTCCGTGCCGCGTCGCGCACTAGTCCGCGCGCTGCCGCGGCCAACGTCGCGTGTATCAGGGCCACCGTGCCAACTGCACACGCACGCATTAGGGCGAGTTCGCGCAGCTGCGGAACACGCTAGTCGCGGTGTCGCCACGTGCATCACGGCTGCTCATCGCACGCATGAGGGCGAGGAACCACCTGCCGTCGCACGCATGAGTAGACCGTCGTCCCGTGCAACAGCTCGCACGCACCAGGGCGTAGTCGCCGTCGCACGCATCAACACGAAGCCACCTGTCAAGCCCCAAATCGATTCCAGGGAGGGATCGATAGGACGACCGAATTCGGGAATTGAGTATCGAATCTACGTACGGAAATGGAAGAAGACCTAACTAAATTATGTAATGGAAGATACTTGAACTCTTTCTTACTTCCTTCTCACGGCCAACGGGTTATATATACCCGAGGTTGGAAATTACAGCCGAAAGTCTTACGGTAATTAAACCACATCAAGTTTATCTAATAGCGGCTGGCAATAGCCTTACAACCACAGTACGTAAGTTAGCTCCCAGTCGTCCGATGCTCTGTGTTGAATCGTATCCCTCCATTGTCTGAAGGTGTTGGTCTTCAGGTCAGGTCCTGACACCACCCTGCTGTCCTGCGTATGATCAAATAATTTTGGGGAGTAATGTAATTAATTTTAATGATACATGGTTATATTTTGACCAAAGTTGATTATAATCATAAAAAGTTTCGTTTTTGCTCAACACTGATGCGAATTAAGATTTATTTTTGTATGTTATCAATCAGACCAACATAGGGTTAATATCATGCGATAATTTATTTTGTGGATATGTACATGTTTATTGTTATAATATCCATGTTATTTAATTATCAACATAGCCATGAGCCCTTCACTTGTCTCTGGGTATCTCAATGGAGTATGTTGGATCAATGGCTCTGTGAATGTCGATTTCAAAATTCTTTCACTTAACCTTCACATACAAAGTCACATAAGGACTAGTATGTTCATAGTGAAAATGAAGCGGAAAAATCCTCAACAATCCTTGGTGATGTGGAGCTCGTCGATAGCTTCGAAACAAGTCCAAGATTACTGAATTCTGAGTTCTGACGCAAAAGTTACAACCAAAACAGTGAACGTCCGAAGTAGCAACAGTGCAAATCCAGACCGTCGGATTTAATCCGGACCATCCGGGTGACAGTCCGGAAACCTACTGTAGAACCCAGAGTACCACCTAGACATTCCGGATTTAAAAATCCAGACCCTCCGGGTAAAATCCGGACTGTCCGAATTTTGATTTCCAAAACATAGAAAATTGATGCCACTTTCGCTCTAGTTCAAAATCCGTCCAACCAAATTCGATGAAACTTGCAGGGAGTTAGAGAAGGGTATTGTGATGCTAGATCAAGAGTTAATCACAATTTGTTTTACCTAAAAAACCCATCTTTTATCAACTCCCTCAAAACAACACTAAAGATTGAAAGAAAAAACAAAACCATCGATTTCTAGGTACTCGTGAGGAATTATGGTATGCAATCAATATGGAATCATCTCACATATCCCAGCAACCTATTTCATGCCCCAAATCACAGGTTCAAACCCTCTACAAAGATTAATCACGAAAATTCCATTTCTTGCTTCTTCTCCAAGAAAATTCGAAATAGAGAAAGAAAATGTTGAATCCTTAGGTATGTTTGGATGAGATCAGTATATAGTTGATCTCTCCATCACTTACTTGCCATACCACGGATCAATCCACAGGAAAAAAAGAAAAACAAAAATCCACAAGAGCTAATGAAAGAAATAACTCAAGAACACAAGAGAATTGAAAAAATCTTTTTGTATTGCATTTTCGTGGGTTTTCTAGGTGTTTTACAAGCCTCTCATGATCAGGCCAAAGCTCTCTTGAGCAGTCCCTAACTAGAGTTTTTACTAAGCTTACTAAGGGTTGTCCAAAAAGATTGAGGTTTAACAAATCCACCATCTCCTATTTATAGTGGAAAATGCATACTCCTCTCCACTTGGGCCTTAAAGCCCACTTAAGGGCATATAGCACTTAGCACGTATCCCAAAGCATCTAAGCCACCTATCCACCTTCAAATCTTCCTACCACTGCAAGTCTAATCTTAAACCGCATCGTTTGCCGCCACCGCGATTTTTTTGATTTTGCTTCGGTGGTATCCACACTTTTATAAAAGTGTCATCGTACCAACTTGGTCCTCACGTCTTGTCTCCACCTTTGCCTTGTCCGCTAAGGCTCCGTCTTGAGCTGCCCGATGTCGTCGCCACCATCTTGATCGCATCTCCGCTCTCTAGGCGTCATGACAATCCTCGTGACCGAACCACCGTCGCACTCATTAACCTTACACACTAGTAGACAAGCAAACCGGATGCGAGCACAAGTTTTCCACTTGACCTAAGTTAGTCGAGAAAACAATACCAATAATTTTTACGAGACAAATTGACCAAATTCTAATACATCAGAAAGCACGTGGCCATAAATTTTGCAACATCGGAACATCCGATTCCTGAGTCGGAACATCCGGTATACACATTTCAAAAGTAAACATTGAATTCTTGCAACCTAACATTCAACTCCAATAACAAACTTTGTGGCAAAGTAGTCATCATCGGAAACCTAGAGAAATAGTACAACTCCCTCTTGGTTCTACAGAGTACAACAACTTATTGGGACCAATTTTCCTGTTTGGAAGTAGATTCTCATTATCCTAGGAGTCATTGATCTTGACTATGCACTTAGGGAGAAAGCTCCTCGAATGATGAGAACCTTGCCGAGAAAACTAAGGTTTATGAGGCTGCTAAAGAGAAGTGGGAGCATTCCAATCGCATGCCCCTTATAATCATGAAGAGCAATATGTCAGTTGGGAGTAGGGGAGCAATTCTTGATTCTAATGATGCTCAGACTTACTTGGCTTTAGTGGAGGAGCAATTCAGAGGCTCCAGAAAAGTTTATGCCAGTACGCTGATCATGAGAATGCTCACCACTAAGTATGATGGTATGAGCGGTGTTAGAGAACATGTTATGACTATAAATGATATGGCCGCAAAATTAAAGAGCATTGACATGGTGATTTCTAAGGGCTTTTTGGTATACTTCATTATGACTTCTCTTCCTGTGGAGTATGGTTCATTTAAGATCAACTATAACACATAGAAAGAGAAGTGATTCATGAGTGAGCACATGGCTATGTGTGTTCAGGAAAAAGAACGACTTAAGGCTGAAAAGAAAGATTACGGTCATCTTACTTACATGACTTCAGGGAAGAGAAAGTTTGAGAGCAAAGTGAAGGTTAAGAAGATAATGTGTTTTTCACCTAAGGCTGAGTCAAGTTAGTTTGGGGCCCAAGGGTCCAATCCTGCTGCATCTAATCGACCTAAATGCAGGATTGCAGCGGCTTTAAGGCATGTCTTTCTAAGAAGGGTAAGGATACAATTTCTATGATTGATGAATTCTTTTTTGTTGATCTTTCTCCTAATACTGGGTGGGTTGACTCAAGTGCCAATGTGCACATTTCCAACTCATTAGAGGGATTCCTTACCGTGAGGAAGCTTCAAAGGGAGAGTGAAGTTTTAGAGTTGCAAATGGACATGAGGCTGATGTTAAAGCTGTTGGAACTTATGTTCCTACCATGAGAAGGAACCTTATTTCTATTTCTCTATTAGACGATGATGGTTTTGAAACTTATTTTGGGAACAAACGATATGTTATTAAGTTTGATTATGATGACATTTGTCATGATGTTCGACATAACAAACTCTAGACTCTAGGGGACAATGGAATTCTCATTAAAAAAAGAGATACTCCATCCTTTAGAGTTTTCTAATTTAGACCACTGTATTGATTGTATTAAGGAAAAATATGTAAAGCAAATTAATAAAGGAGCCATCTGTAGCACTAGGGTTTTAGAATTAATCAAGACTAAATTTGTGGCTTTTCCTCGTGGATATGACTCATTTATAACCTTCACCGAAGATAATTCTTGTTATGGATATATTTTTCCCATTCGCAATCGATGTGAGTCACTTGATAAATTTAAAATATTTAAGGCTAGAATAGAAAATTGGTATAATTTAAAGATTAAGGTAATGAGATCAGATCGAGAGGGAGAATATTATGGGAGACATGTTCCTTATGGACAAATTCCTGGTCTCTTTGCTTTATTCCTTCAAGAGAATGAGATAATTGCACAATACTCAATGCTCGATGAACCTCAGCAAAATGGAGTAGCTGAAAGACGCAACTATGCACCTATGGATATGGTACGGAGCATAATTAGCAATTCTAATTTACCAATTAATTTGTGGGTGGAAGCATCAAAGACAGCCATACACATACTTAATTGGGTTTCTAATAAATTAGTATCCAAGACACCTTATGAATTGTGGACTATGAAGAATCTCGAATTGAATTATTTACATGTGTGGGGCTATCCTGTTGAAGCTAAGTTTTTGAAACCTCCTGGAAGGTCCAAAGTTTTTCGTTTCTCTTGTCCAACATGTACCACTAAGTTTATAGAAACGACACATGCTAAAATTTTAGAGAATGTTAATGTCAGCGGGAGCTCTGAGACAAAGAAAATCTCATTTGAGGAAAATTGGGTTGATGTACCATTACCGATAAGCCGAGAGACTATTGTTCCTTCGTCTCCAAGTGTTGTACCCCAGTTGAGGATTCTGGAATTGAACCTCTAGCTGACAATTCTGGGATAGTAGTGCAGCCCCTAATGATGAGCCTCACGTAACTCAGTCTCCTGTGATAACTAATGAACCCTTACGCAGATCACAGCGAGACAGAAGATCTGCTATTCCAAATGACTATTTTGTATACATGAACAAAGATGTAAACGACATTGGGAAAGTAGATGATCCCACCTACTTTAAGGAAGCCATAACGAGCGGTCATCCATCCAAATGGTTTGAGACCATGAAGGATGAAAATGGAGTCTAGGAGTCTTAATGATGTCTGGGATCTTATAGAAATTCCTGACAAAGTCAAAACGATAGGTTGTAAATGGATCTACAAAAATATGCATGACTCTAAGGAAATGTTGAAAAATTCAAGGCAAGACTTGTCGCAAAACGGTTTTCACAAATGGAGGGGATAGACTATAATGATACATTCTCTCCTATCTAAAAGAAAGGTTTATTAAGAATTGTTATGGCTATTGTTGCTCATTATGACTTAGAACTACATGAGATGTATATTTAAAACCGAATTCCTTAATGGTGACTTGCGTGAGAATGTATATATGGCTCAACCGAAAGGTTTTGTCATAAAAGGAAAAAAACATATGTGATGCCAACTTAAGAAATCGATCTATGAACTAAAATAAGCGTCTAGACAATGGTACCTTAAATTTGATGAGGTAATAAGAAATTTGATTTTAAGAAAAATAAAGTGGATAATTTCATATACATTAAGATCAATGGGAGCAAATTTATCATATTAGTATTATACGTGGATGACATCTTGCTAGCCAGCGGTGACTTAGACATGTTGTATCAGACCAAAATATTTTTTCATCTAACTTTGACATGAAAGATCTTGAGAATGCATCTTATGTTCTGGGCATAGAAATCCATCGAGATAGGTAAAAGGATATTAGGACTGTCCCAGAGGGCTTATATTGACAAAGTTCTTAAGAAACATAATATGCATAATTGCTCTCTCACTCCTGCACCTATTGTTAAAGGTGATAAGTTTCATTTATTCTGATATCCAAGAAATCAATCAAAAAATTATCAAATGAAGACAGTTACTTATGCCTCAGCCGTTGGGAGCATTATGTACGCTCAAGTATGTACGTCTTGACTTAGCATATGTGACTGGGATGCTTGGCAGATATCAGTCTAATCCAGATTTAGGTCACTGAAAAATAGTCAAGACAGTCCTAGGCTATTTACAAAGGACTAAAGATTACATGCTTACATATAAAAAACCGACAACCTTGAGATTTTGAATTACTTGGATGCTGACTTTGCAGGGTGTGTGGATACTAAGAAATCTACATCAGGCTATATCTTTACCCTTGCAGGTGCAGCCATTTCATGAAAAAGTTCCAAATAGTCACTCATCGCATCCTCAATGATGCAATCCAAATTTGTGGCATGTTATAAGGCTATCGGACAGGCCATTTGGCTTATGAATTTTGTCCCAGGACTTGGCCGATAGCATTACTAAACCACTAATATTATTATGTGATAATAGAGATGTTGTCTTCTTTTCAAGTACCAACAAGTCAAGTGGTGCAGTCAAACATATTAACATTAAGTATCATATTGTGAAAGATAAAATCTAGGATCAAACAGTAAATATTCAGCATTTAAGTACTAATTCTATGCTTGCTAATCCCCTTACTAAAGGTTTGCCACCAAATCTCTTTCGGGAGCATATTGTCCACATGGGTAAATGAAAGCATATAACTCTAGGATGATTATGTTAATGAGACCTCAAAATTTGATCCTGGAAATAAGGAAGTTTATTTCACTCACTAAGTGCACATGATGATTAATAAAAGAAACAAACCATAATGAGGACCATAATAAGGGAGTGTGACTGCATGTACATATAAACTCCCAAAACTATAAATAATGATCCATGTTGAGACAAAGTATTACACTATATATAATGAGAGTTCCAGGGATGACTACATTGTCACTGTGACTATATCACCTTGGTGTAGTGCTATTGTTGAAATGTGGAATAATGATGTAAGCCATTCGATCAAGTGGGAGAATATTAGAAATTTATGTGATCGATGTCTAATTACCAATGTGCCTGTGATTTTTTTTGGAGGGAGGAGAGGTTAAACGCAAAATGGTTAGGTCCCAAGTCAAGAAAGCGCTATAAATAAGAGGCAGCCTGCACTTAATTAATCATAAAATTAATTAAGGTTACACTGCCCCCAAAATCCCACCAACTCCAATCCAATCTGAAAAGCATTTCTAATTGACTTGAAGATCGACCATGTGGACGAGATCGTGATCAACTAATCTTCTTCCTCTACATCGACTTCGGAGATGGCTTCGCCGAACTCAGGCTAATCTATCTAATTTCACAATATTACATTTGTGTTCCTGAGATTAAATTAAGACCTATCACTAATTAGATCTCACATGTAGATCGTAATTAGTAGGTGTCGTTAGAAAATTAAATGTGCAATTAAGATATAGCTTTCTTTTTCGAATTTAAACTTAAAACCACGAGCCATTAGATCGGAATAGATGGCTATCATGATTTATGTCAGATCTATTGTTATAAGTAGTAGAAATCTCGTGCCAGTTCTAGGCGAGGTTATTGCGGCCAGGGCTGGGCGAGTGCATCATATCAGAGATGCGTTTTTCGTGTAGTTATAAGCTGCTTCAGAGGCAATTGATCTTGTTCTACAGTTGGGTGCCATCTAAGTCGAGCTAGAAACAGACACGCAACTCCTTATGCTTTCCCTCAATAGGCGAACAACGGACTTCTCCCCCGACGAAATCGCGAGTGAGGGCCTGAAGTTTAGTATACGCACCTGCTTCTCTATGTGCCATGTGCGAACCTGCCGGCGTGAGGTTAACTCTGCGGCAGATGAACTTGCCCATATAGGCCTCCAGTCGACGTCTGATGTACCTTTGTTCTGGGAGGATGAAGTTCCAGCCATGATAGCTGGGATTGTAACAGGCGTAATGCCTTTCAACGTTTCGTAATAAAGCAAGCGCTTTTCCCTAAAAATAAACCGTGGCAGTTCCCCCCAAAAAAAAAGAGAGAAAAAAACTGGCCTCTTCCCCAGCAGATCGCTCTCTCCATCTTTGTCTGCATCGATCGCTAAATCGGTCGCGTTGGCGCAGGCTAGCTAGGGCTGCATCGCGGCCGACGCAGGGCTCCTCTGGGCGGCCACTCCCCCGACGCCATCCTCCGCGCCCACGCCTCCGATAGTCCGATGCGATCCTCCAGGCGCCGCGCTCTGCAGCTCCGAGAGGCGCGTCACTGCAGTTCCTCTCTCCAGGTAACACTACTACAACGACTTATCTATTTTGGCATGGCATAGTGGTTCATAAGAGCACGGTTCTCCAGATTTATTCCATTCGTGTTTGATCTGGATATGTAGGTTTCAACGAAATTAGCTCTTGCATTGACCCGTCATTCGCTTGGCCAAACCTGTAATCTTTGCAGATTATGGAATCTATCAATCGCATGCCTGCGCATGCACTTGTTGATGCCCAATTATCCGCCGACGTAAACTCACCACCGAGGTTTCTATACATAAAAAAAAAGAGAAAAATAAAAGCAAGCATACCTCTCTGTGAGTGTCTAGAGACTACACAGCTCGCCGTAATTTTCAGTTCAGATTAAATGCATTGTGTATTTACGTCAACAAAAATGCATCGTGTAACTAAATGACTCATGTTTGTGAAGAGGAACTGAAGTCTGCATATTTAACGACGCTGACACTGAGATGATTTACAAATATAGACCTTCCATATCTCTAGCATCCATAAATTAGTTTGCTCTCTCTATTTACTTCTTTAAAAAAAACTTACCACATCCCTTCGAATCACGTATAGATGTTAAGAAATAATTAATTAGAATATAAAAAACTGATAATAACTTTTAAAAGTATTTTTTTTAGTTTAACATTGGATGTTAAGCTTAACGGCGATACTAATATTTTATCTTCACATCTACCCTCACATTTTTAGTATGGTGCTAATCAGTTTCTCTCACTTTTGACGTTTGCGTAGCACATAGGATGCTACATAGGATGCTGACATCATATGGGTTTTGAAGTCCGTATTGGGCAGCAAAAGTTCGCATACACATCATGTGGGTTTTGGAGTCCGTATTGGACAGCAAAAATTCACGTAGTTATGTGAAAACCCTTCCTATAATGCGCAAGGCGAGGGTGTAAGTCAGAAAAAAAAACAGAGTCTACTAATCCAGTGTTCCCTCTCGAAAAAGGTAAAAAGACCCTTGATCCCTCCAAAAAAGATTGTAAAATGAAATACACTAGGTGTGGATGTGACTCGTATTTCTTCAAGAGGACTAGTGATAACAAGTATAAGATAGCGCCTTAAAAAAACAAAAATCTTTCAAAAGAAAATACAAGATAGCTTCATTATGCCACAAGGCAAACATATTTAGGTTGCTTCATGTTAGTGCTGCTGGGGTATTGAGGATGTGGGTGCACGACGAGACCTACAGAATTACTATGAAATGGAAAATAATATCCATAACAACGATGTTCAAGTGTCTGTGGACCAATCGGGTAGAATGAAGGAACTCAGTCCAACATTTATCTTCCGTTATGACGTGGATGAAATAGTAGGTTGTTTTGGGCAGATGCCACTTCGAGGAAAAACTATAGTTATTTTGATGTGATTTCTTTTGGTTCAGCATCCACCACTAGCCAATCACAGTATGATTTTTTGCACCTTTCACTGGGGTCAATCATCATATGCAATCTGTATTTCTGGTGCCGGATTCGTTGTAATTGAAGATTGTATCCTACAAATGGTTGTAAATGGACGTAAGTTTCAGGAACAATTCAATAATGATCACGAGACATGCTACCATTTAGACGTCAATAGGAGCAATCTCCTGCCATTTCTTCAGGACAGTAAGCACTGTAAATCTGTAATAACATAAGGCAATCTGACAACGAGGTTCTACTCCGAGTCTAAGCTGAAGGCTGAAGCTACATATAGAACACTTATCCGCAGGCGGAGGTTTAAAACAAGGATGATGGGATAGGGTTGACGACGATGTGCCTCAGCGGGTTGGCGACGTCGCCACCTCCGGCGTGCTTCACGAACTCCGCCGGAGTTAGGAAGCTACCATGGCACACACAGACGATCCTCACTTCCTCGCCTTTCCTGTACTTGTACAGGAAGCCTTCAACCCTCCTGCCGTTGGGGAGCCCTTTGGTACACACGCATGGCATCTCCTGCATCATCATCCTCTCCACATCTCCCATGCTCTTTGTTCTTGCTGCGAGTCTTCCTGAAATATGTTGCTGCTCTCCCCTGGAACCAATGGCTGCTGCTCTCACTGCCAATGCTGAAGATGAAGGGGTTGCCATGACCGTACTATCTGTACCCTCAGCTGGGAGCGTGCCCTTCACACCCTCCGCCGGGGGCAGAACAGCTGATATCAGGCTCTGCTCTTCAGCGCTAGAAATCCCTGGAAGAGCAAACATCAGTAGGCCTTAGGGAGGAACAGAAGCAAGGCTGATAAAGGTCGAAAGAATGCAATCAGCAACAAATGCTTCGGACAAATGCATCTACAAAACAGTTCAGATTTATCAGCAATAGTTTTACAAGGAGGATTAGTTAGCACAATCAATTCTTAGTATGTTTGCAGTTCCTGTTCAAGAACATGTTCAATAGCACAGATATTTCACAGCGACCTTCCATACTTGCAGGCCTTAGAAGTAGTCTTAGTCCCTGTGTGCGAGGCCCAAAGGGCCAGATATGTCCAGGTCACAATTTAGTTTGTTGCACACGTTAGGTTGACTTGGTAGTTTAGACTATCTTAAAGCTCCCAAAATAACTACATGATTAAATAGACATAAACAATTAGAGGGTAGCATAAGAAACTAAACATGAAAGTTGCATTAACATCATGCTTGAGACAAGAAAATTTGTCACATGGTCTAACTTAATAATGCAACAAAGCAGCAAACTACTTTACCTTTCACAGCTGAATTCTGCCTTTTTGACATTCCTGACAAGCAGCTACCCTGCGATGTAAACGTAGCTTTTGGAGGAAGCCCACTCGAGTGATGCTTGTCATTGCTATGGTTTACATTTCCTCCCCTGTGCTTATTTCTCGTAGAAACATAATCACAACTTTCTACTCTCTCGGCCCTTTCATTCATCTCTTCTAGTATCTGTCCAACTGCCTCTTTGGAAACATTGGAAGAGTTCCTCCTCTCAATCCTCTTCCTCTTCACCTCGAGCCTCTTCAGAGTCTGGGCTTCCTTTCTCTTCCTCCACTCATCCTCAATGCCAGCAGGGAGTGAACTTGTCCTCATTAGGGTGTCTGCAGTATTCACTACACAATGAACAACCCGGTCGGTTAGACCATTATTGAACTTAATGCATGCTCACTTAAACATAACATTTTATAAATGATAAGGTGATGGGTTAAACTAGATTTGCTCGGTAACCTTTCACCCTCTTGTGTGTTTCTCTTCCTTTAAATATATAAGAATTTGTAAGTTTAGAGATGGTTACTTGATGCAATATTTATTGGAAGTCCTTGTTTAAGAAAAAATCTCGCAAGTCCTTGACTGGACCAACACGTAATTCATATCTAAAAACATATATGTAGATGGGGAGATAGCCCTAGAACACTATACCGGCATGCTGATGAGAGATGACACGAAACCAGGTGACACCCCACAAGTAACTGATGAGTGCAGAAGATAAAAGATATTTGCTACAATGGTACTAGAAACTTTTTCTAGTGTCAAATTACTTAGCATACATGAAATATTAAGACCCCGCTTTCATGAATCATGATGTCACTGGTTGGTTGGTTCTCAAAACCTTTCTTATCTCGCCCCCAAATGCAATTGAGATATTAAGAAACAATCGTCTGTGATGCAAAATTCAAAGACGGTTGATACAGTAGTCTCTTTTGCAAAAGGTTTACTCATCTTAAAGCAAAGCAACTAGCTTAGCGCGGAGATGAATCGTATTGACGTAAATACTGATGGTAAGGAAACAAAATGAGAAAAGAGAATCTGGCGTTGGCTAGTTTGTTAATTTAAGAATAATGTGCATCATATGGACGAGTGTTTTGAGGAAATCTAGCCGCAGAAAAGGCAGAAACTTGCCATTCGTTCCACCAGTCAATCAAGCGTGGAATTTCATATAATTTTCAGTTCTTCGCTTCGCCACTGCGACCGAAGGTGCTGATGGGGCTGCTGCAGCACTGCTGGACATGTCATCCTTGGTGCGCGAGGCAACCACGTTCCAGCGCATGACGAGCACTTCTAGTTATTCGGGTGTTATTTGCCGTGTCCAAAGAAGCTTGCCAAATCAGACACTAGTATCCGAGATGGAATCGGCTCGAGTCCATCTCGGATTTGAGTGTTGTTTGCCGTGTCCAAAAATAAATCTTGCCGAATCGGACAATGGAATCCAAGTTGGAATCCAATCACATGTCCGTGTTCGAGTAACACTCTGTTAGGTGAGTGAACACAAGAGCGCCATAGGTACATCGAAACGGCGTGCGTTGGGGCGGGCAGCCTGACTATGCATGACGGTGTTCGCCTTGTTCCCGCTCGACATAAAACTCGGCTTCGAGCACGCAGCAAATGGCGTTGCTTACATCCATGTCGAGTGTGAGGCTCTGATGGGTCACGGATCACCAACGTGTTTGTGTGCCGCGGCTTGCTGTATTGCGTATATCACATCTTGGTCTCAAGGGCAAAGTTCCTTTAATTAGTCCGCCACTATCAGTTCTGAAACATATTGCACTAGTGCATCTATGGTGGCAATTGTGTTGCTGTAATCACAATAACAAGAGGTTCCAAAGTTCTTTCCTCAGACTAATCATGCCGCAACAAGTAGCTTAGGAAAGCATTTGTAGATTCCTGCAGCCGCCATGCATGTGTGGCAAGTTATCGCAGTACATGCAGTATAGTGTTCGAACAGTCTGTCACGCAGGCTGCTAATGCATGCAGACAGGACTCAGGAGGCAAGAAGCCTTCTCCTAAAGTCCTGACATAGGATTATTTTGCTGTCATAGATGCCATAAACTAACTAACTAACAATAAGATTGGCCCCCTATTAAACTAATTGTTTTTCTTTAAGATAAGTAAACTTTTTGTGAAAGTTATATACAATAGGAAGTAAAATGCATTCTTACAGCATATAGATGTGCGAATTCGAAAAAACAAGGTAACTAATTAGCTAATAGGTGCCCGTGACTAGAACGGGCGGTTTGAATGAAAATCCAAGAATTTGGCACCGAGGCGACTCAATTGGTCCTAGTAATTTTGAACCTTGTAGGCTAGAGATGGCCGCCCAGGCAGCTAGCTCCCACCCTGATACCTTCCCTACTTTCCGAGCTTGATGCCTAAAACTGTACACAGTTCATGATAGTACTGTAGTAGACTGCAGCACGCAACAGTTGTAAACAGACCAACTCCATTATCTAAAACTTGTAATATAGAAGCAAGCCAAGCAAGCTGTATGACAATCGCCGGTGCTAACGAGGAAACACCGATGATGACACATCGACACATCTCATTGGATTGCCAGATCCACCTAAGACCAAGTGGCCTAGCCACTCCAGACAAGTGTCCTACTCCATACTTTATTCACCAGGTGCAATTGGGAAATGGCATGCCCCAATTCCACTTTCCTGATGTGCAATTCCACCTCAATACTTACAGATCTCAAACCACAGACATACAAATCCATGTCTGTTACACCTAACAAACACCATATTACCAAAGCGATTGCAATTATATCAAATTAACATTGCTGCTATGAAGTTTAAGCTAATAATACCACATTTGTGTGGCAAAGGACTAAAGATAGCATACACCCCTCATGAGAAGAAGCCAAACGCACCTTCCAGTCTCTGCCCTTCGCCGTCCGACGAGCCCGAGGACGGGCTCCCGCTCGCCGGCAGCCTCGCCGCGGGCTCCACCTCGACGCCGTTCCCACGGCAACCGCTCCAGCCACCCAGCGTCTGCTTCTTCCCCGCCTCCGCATCCGCCTTAGTCGGCAGCGAGCTCGTCCTCGCGAGCGCGGGCGGCGCCAGCGCCACCTCCTCCGGCGCCAGGATGGACGCGACCGACGACGACCTGGCGAGCCTCTCGCCTCTCCTCTCCAGGCCGAACCGGCCGCCGAGCGACAGCCCAAGGCTAAGCTCCACCTCCTCCGCTTCCAAGTCCACGCGCCGCTCCTGCTCGTCGCCGCGACGGGGCCCGTCTCCCCCGGCGCCGATGCCGCGCAGCAAGTCCCTCGAATAGCCCTCCATCGCGCGCGCGAACTCTTCAGAGGAAGCTCCCGCGTCCAAGAAGAGCCTGGCGTAGGAGGAGCAACCAAGAACACGACACCACACCCCGGTGAGCCGAGCACCGAGCACAGAAGAAGCAACCATTCATGGCGCAACGAAAGGCGGGTTTGGAGGCGGCGGGGAGAGCGGCGCGACTTACGAGGATTGCGCGGGGCAGCCGGCCGGGGAGGGAGGAGGCCGCCATTGGGGGAGGTCGAGGACGACGCGCCGTGGCCCTGTGCTGTTACGCCTCTCACGGGGGAGGAGAGAGAGGCGGTTCCCTGCACGAATTTTTTTCCCTCCTTTTCGGGCTCTCGGGCTTTGGCTTTTGGGGCGTGTGGATATCTTCGGAATTTGCGAGCACGGGACGCCCCAACGCGCGACACGTGTCGGGACAGGGGGATGCGTGGCGCGGCTCGCGCGCCACCTCGCGGCGGAGGCTGTGGGGTGAGAGCTGAGCCGGATGGGTAGCGCTCGGGGCTGGAGCCGAGCGCGTGGCCCGTCCGGTGCACGTACAGTCATGGGCGCGAGCCGTTGGCGGTTGGCGCCACCGCTGGGCGACACATTGATCTTTGTTCGGTTTCCGTTGACTTGTTTTCACACACGTCTTTCGCTGAATCGTCTCAGCGAGGTGGAATGACGAGTAAAACAATATATGCGTGATGGATCCACTCAAGAGAAGTCCTTTTCTTTTCGTAGTTCTATACCTTGTTTAGTTTACTTTCATGTTAAACATGCTTTTATTCTAAAATCTAATAAGAACATATATGAATGGGTGGTCAAATTGATAAATAATGCTATATGCTGGGGTTCTATGGAATCTCAATTCTCTAAATTCCACTGAGTTTGGGTCAGATTTACAATTAAAGAAGAAGTAGCTATGCTAAAGATTTCAGGAGCTGGCTCGATTTTGCTGTAAGACTCACGCAAAAAAAAAGAAATTAACAATAAGCTGACCTTTTGAAGCCATGTGGGATGTCTCTATCGTTGGCACCACTTGCAGCCATCACTCTCACTATTGTTCCTAACTTGTCGCGGGTACCATGAGGAGATAGAACACCGTTGAAATTTCTTAGCCACTAGGTCAAGGCCATGAGCTACGACGGCCGCCACCCTTAGGGTCGATGTGACCTTGCATGGAGGATTGGAAGCCACATCATCTCCTCGCTATCCTGTGAGCCAAGGGATTTGGTAGAGGGGGTTGAGAGGATCCAGTTGGAGGTGATCAACGATGAAGAACATTGACGGATCCAACGAATTTGGCATTGACCATGGTTGATAGGTTTGCGAAAAGAGAGAAAAAGGAAATAGGAGATGCATTGACGCTTGCTTAAGGGACATTAGAGATGGACATTGAGTTTTCTTATTGATACGTAGCGCTCCCCACTTTTGAGGGGTATACTACATTGCGCCTCACATACATGCCAGAGAGGTAGAAAGTTTAGACTTTTTTCTCATTATAGATATCCCAAAATATGGTTTGTTTGTGCTTATATCTCGTCCATTGTGATTGTTGATATCATCGAATTTAGCAATCCTTTTACCATTGATCACCCTCTTGCTTCGGCTCTCCACATCCCTTGTGCATGGGACACTGAGACGACTTCACAACTTCCATGTGAGGTGAAATCAACCCTCGAAAGTTGACATTGTTGAGATGATACATAGCCACCACTAGCTCGAGGCCACAGGCTATGTTGGCTGCCACCTTTGGGGTCGACTTCATCTCACATAGAAGTTGTGAAAAGTCACCACACTGTCCCATCCACAAGGAATGCGAAGAGGCAAAGTAAGAGGGTGATCAACGGTAAAAGGATTGCTGAATTCGATGATATCAACAACCACAATGGTGGTTAGGTATCAAGACCGTCGCTCGCTTGAGAGGTGCGAGACGAGTGGTGATTTTTTATTATTATGAATTCACAGTTGTGCCTTACTAGCCTGGTTTAATAAGGCTAAATAACATTAGCATTTGGGAAATTAGTCCATACGCGCCTCGCAGAGAGATAGATAATTTAGCACATTGAACAATACAGATAGGGCGTAAAAATATAAATTGGAACAAACCCATCCAACCCGGCAGCTGGAGGTGCTAGTACAGATAGTTTGCCTTTGTTAGCATGCATGCATGCTGTTCACCCACATGGGTGGTTAGCTAGTCCAAAAATGAGTAGAGAATTACTAGCCAGATTTGTACTTTTTAGGAGTTTTTCTTGAACACTCTGAATACAGAAATCCTAAATGTGGTTGGTCCATGCTTGCAATTTTTATTTCTGAGGATTGAATACAGATTAAGCCGTTACTCCATTATGGTCTCCTTCTAAACAGCTTCGGCTTATGCATAAGCTAACTTAAGCTTAACTGTCCATAGGAGTTTCGGTCTAGGGAAGCTCTGAGAAACTTGTATCCTGTTCTAAACGGCTTATGAAATTCGAGCTTATTGTCTGTGGTGAAAGTTGTAAATCCTATATTACCCTTCGACTATACTAACATGGTTGACTTTCATCTAAGTCCTAACACCTATCTCTGCTTCTTTGTATGACTTGGCGTTGTTTCATACATTGGATTGTGTTATGCAAGAAAATCAAGGTACTCCAAAACTGATTGCCCAACCATTCCTGTCAGAGGAGAGATGTCTAAAAACATTCAACAATTTTTCCAACCCATTAATATTGATTACATAAATCAAATTATTGATTCAACATGATCCTGGGAACTATACTGCAAATAAAGAAAAATGAAAAATAGAGATATTACAAGCATGTCATCTCTATTGAAATTCGAAGGGGAGGGGCGCTTGGACTGGATCTGGATGGGCGGGTCAGATGTGTTGCCGAGGAGGGGCCGGAGCTCGATTGGAGGATGAGCCAGGGAGGAAGAGGTGGGCGGTGAGATGGGGGAGGACCTGGTCGGGAAGGAAGGCGATGGCCTAGAGAGTAGCCGAGGGGCAGCTGGCCGCCAGATCTGGAATTCCTAGGCAGCGGCGGCCTAGGGGCGGGCTAGTCCAAGGCAACTGGAGAAGGAGCGCTAGATGAAGGATATTGGGCTTGCAAGGAAGCTCGGTGGGGAAGGGAAATCTGACGAGTGAGGAGTGGTGGTGCTCCGGCTAGATGGTGGGTGAGACAGAAGGGAGTTGTGCGTCAGGCTCGGGCTGTGAACGAACAAGTGAGAGGAAGGGAAGGAGAAAAACAGGTGGAAATTTCCTTATATACCGGGTGGCAAAGTGATGTAAATATGTTGAATTTTGATGACGTTTGCCAATATTTGTTCAGCAAGCCTTTATTTTGAGGCTTCTAACTAGGAATGAGAATTGAGGTGGCCTTAAACCCAGAGCTAGTCATAAGCTTTCCCTTCTAGGTAGCTTACGACTTTCTAGGGCTATAAGCTGTGTAGAAGGGGGTTACACACCTCAGACATGCAAAACCGATCACAAGATCCGATTGCATGTCTGCATCTCGCCAACAAGAAAAGAAAGATCACCAGAAGGAGAATTGCATGGCCTACTCCAAAAGTGGAGTAGTAGAGCAAAGCAAGCCCGGGTAAAACTAGTACAAAAAGACCACTTCCTATCATGCCATGTTGGGACCAGGCACCACTCAACTTGGGCAATCCCTTTTCATGTACCACCCATCTCTTCACACCCAAACGACCCCCCCACCTTAGCCATGGACATCCTGGTCCCACACACACAACAATCTTGTTCGACAACCTTTACCGACAAGTCCGGTCCAAGGGATGTAGAGTAGGACGTATACGTAGTTGGGAAGAAGATGAATACGAGGAACAAGGGCACAGTAAAAGTAAATGAACACAGAGTAGGGGGAAGCTTCTCTTCTTTATTAATTGATCCATCAAAAGTGTATTGTACAATGATCGCCCCTCTATTTATAGCCTACGCAAGCCAAAGGGATAAGAATCCAACTTAATTGACTTAGGAGATACCTATCCTCTCTCATGGAGGTGGCCCCACTGCGGGTGGATCCACAGGTTCCCAAACACTCCCCCTTGGATACTGCAGGTGGACCGGCGGTGGCACATGTAGGCGCGGTGGCTGTCCGGTGTGGCCACCATGAGGGGCGACCACGGGGCGTGGCTGCAGCGTGCGGGCCGGCGAGCTGCAGTAGTGGCATGGCATGGCGGCTGGTGCAGGTGCGACCGACGAGGTCCGCCAGCCCAGTTGTCGTGTGGGATAGCACAGTGGTTGCGACGGCAATGCGGGGGCAGCCAGCCTTGTGCGGGAGGCTCGGTGCGCACCGTTAAGGCTGTCGTACGAGACTGCCGTTGGCGGCGGCAACGACACATACTTGTGCACGTGTGTTTCATCTCCTGACGTGCAATCCTCAAGTCCCCAATCCAACAACAAAAGTGATCAGCATTGGCCGGCTACTTCAATCGGCAACATTTTGCTTGGGGGTTTCACACATAGGTAAAGATAAAATGAATTTAGATGCCAAAAACAATGCAAAAATAGAATATAAATAAATAATAGTACTCATTTTTCATGTGTTCATCGGAGCTATGCCTTCCCAACCGATGTCAAGTGAGTTTATGAGAAGGATTGGTAACAAAGTGTCATGCTGATAATGTGTCCTACATTTTTTTAGCGAGTCTAGTCTAGAAAATATAGGACAGGAAATAGACTTAGTTAGAAAATAGACAAACACGAGAAACAGCATATCATAAAAGTAAATGAATATAAGGAATTGTGGAGCTTTTTAACCAATTAATTTACTAGAATATACTGTACAATGATCGTACCGTCTATTATAACATAAAATAATAAAATAATAAAGGTTTAATTTAAATAACTCAAAAAGAACCTGTGCTCCATTATAGAGAGAGGCCCGCTACACTGCGGACGGATCTAGAGGTTCCCGACCTATCCTACGCAGCATCAGCAATACAAAAAGCCACCGCCCACCGTACTCTACTCCCTCTAAGGTTGCCTACCGCGAGAGGACGCGTGAGCGCCGCACCTGGCGCCACGTGTGCGCCGGCGCCGACCGCGCCACGGCCCCAACAGTTAAAAGGCGCCGTCCACTACCCGGCCCACCGGCAAGTGGCGCAACTTGCCCGCCCACATGGCCCGGCGGCGTGTCGAGCCGCCACAGGTCACGTATGCCCGCGAGGTCAGCGCGGCAGGTTGATGTAGGGGAACGAGGGCCGGGTCAGGCATCGCGTCGGGATGGAGCCCACGGCCGCGGGCGCGGACGTGGTGGGGGGCCACGGGGAGACCGGGGGAACAGGCGCGGCGGATACGGCGTTGGCCGTGGCGTCGCTGTCTCGCAAAAGCGGTGGTGGGCTTTCGAAAGAAAGAATCTCTCTCGCACTGGCGAACGGGTTGCCCCGGCCGCGCGGGCTCCGGTCTGATTGGATTGACGGTCAGGATCGTGGGGGCAAAAAATGGCCTCGAAAGCCTCGCGTGTCGCCGTCTCCGCGTCACCTGATGGCGATACTGGCTAAGCAGGTGATCTATGTATGCCATAGGAAAAGCAGTGGACTTGCTAATTACTAGTGTCATGGGTGGTCTTAGTTTAACTTTATTCCTCTTGCTGAATGCTAGCCAACTGAAATTACTCAATCTGCAAGTCGAGAGACTTTTCTTTTTCTCTAATCATGGGGAGCCGTGGAGAGTAGTTCTCTTCTCTCTCTCTCTGTGACTATAGGAGTAGCATTATTGCATCAACTTGTTCCATCATTCCATGCATCAGCATCCCATGTTACAAACATGATTTGTACGTAATTGCTAATTGAGCAGTACTGTCGGTGACGTAAGTGCACACGCAATTGTGCATGCAGAGTTTGCCTTTCTTAGCATGCATGCATGCTGTTCGCCCCCACAGTCATAGTGCCATAGTACTACTAGGTGGCGTTGACAGTACCAGACTACGTACCAACTAATGGAGCAATGATAGTGGTTTGGACGAAATCAATACTGGTGATAGTAATGTTGACCGTGTGATAGTAATGTTGACCGTGCAGAGATCCAGAACATAAGTTTTGGCTCCGTTGCACTGGGAAGAATTATTCCCTTTCCTGCCAGAGCTAGCTGGTGGTATTCCCTTCGAAATAAAATAAACAACTAGGCTGTCAGCCCAGTGCATTCCTGCGCTGTTGGGGGGCTAACTGTGCCATCCAGGCAGGCCCAGACACTACACACAAGAACCCCCCAGATACCTCGCCAAGATCGAATCGGCGACATATGGGCCTGATTGTATGACACGAGTCCTTGTCTCGGTTTGTAGAGCAAGGCGTCGTCGTAATATCTACCTCTGATCAGTTGCAGCACGTTTGATGATGGAGCCGGCCGGAGGCGTTGGATTATCTCGTAAACTTCTGTGCACGTACGTACGTACGGAGCAATTTTTGTACGGTCGAGCTGGGGTTCATGCAGTTTGTGTACGGAGCAAACGTGCTGCATGTTCGCAAAACTGCACCGCGCGCCGGGCGAGTATGAATGGAGCCGACAGAAATAGCGGTAAGCCTGAATGATCTCTGCTTTTGGGCACTAGCTTCTCGGGCAGCAGGAGATCCATCCATTCGTCTGTGCCGTGCTCGCTCGGGCGATCGCTTGCTTCTTTTTCATGTCAGATGCGTTATGCATGAACGGATTACAGCACTGTTGAACGGATTACGGCTGTGGCCACGAGGAGGCGGAAATTAAAGGGAGAGAGGGAGAGCGACGGTTGGGTGGGTGGCTGCGTCAAGAGCAAAGCGGAGGAGGAGAGGGAGGGAGACGAGACCGGCCGGCAGCCTCATCTGTCGTTCCGCGCGACGCCTCCCCGGAGGCCGTGCCGTGTGAATAACGACCTGCTCCCCTGTGCCGCGCGCGGTTGGTGGAATATTTCCATCGATCTTGTGTTGCCTAACAGACATGCTCGTAAGGATGAAACAGATGCAGGACCTGTTTGTAAAGGTAGGAGATTAAATGATTCTTTAAACACTCGAATGATATTTCTCTTTTGGGAGATCTGACGGTTAGTGCGAATTCACGTGAAAATCAGACAGTTGGAAGTATGGGCACGCCTATAAAAATGACGTGGCTCGCTATTTTGCAGGAAACCCCAGCAGCTGAGGACAGGGCGAAAAGGAAAGCTCGTGAGTACGAAACAGATGTGAGAACCTGTTTGTAAAGGTAGGAGATTAAATGATTCTTCAAGCAAGCAGTCGAATCATATTTCGCTTTCCGGAGATCTAACGGTTCGTACGAATTCATGTGAAGATCAGAGAGTTAGAAGTATGGTCACGCCTATAAAATGACGTGAAAATGACGTGGCTCATCATTTTGCAGGAAATCCCATCAACTTTCTTATATATAGATATAGATTTGTAAACAAGAGTAGCTAAAATACTATTGGGCTGCCAAAATCCAATGTAGCCTCTCTACCCCATCCTTTGCAAGGTAAGCCGCCCGGAACAACGGGTCGATGGAAGTCCCCGTTGTCCATGGTCTCTCTTGTCGACATAGCGTACATTGGTCATTGGTCTCCCCAGGGTTCGCTGGTGTCAGGGATTCGTACTGATGGACTGGGCCCTGTTGCCTCTTCCCTCGCCATAGGTCGCGCCAGTGCTGTTGGAAAAGAACAAAAAAAATAAAGAGAACTTACTTTGTCTAAGTAGCTGACAATCTTTTGATCTCTGTTCTAGTCCATCTTTACGTAGAAATTCAAACGCACAAACACATTGCAGGGTGAAGAAATGTACCAAGACAGCAGACCTCACAAAGAACTGAAGAAGCGCACAACGATGGCAGAATTACAGTGCTTTCAACAAACTATGTTACCCTCCTAAACTAGCACTCAATCTACATTGTGATGTAACTTGTACACAGTGATCGGAGTAAATAATGAGAAAAACGGACTAATCCTCTGTTAGGGTTCTTCTAGGTTTTCCAATAATGTACATGCATGGAAATGACACAATTCGACCAGGAGCTTGAGACCAAACTTGCAACGTCACGTCATCAGCTTCAGTTTTAGCCTTTTTCTCTTGGCGGGAGGAGCCAAGCCAAGATCTTTGCGCAGCTGCTCATCAGGTTGCAGCGTCTTTGGAACAGCACCAAAGGCGCAACGGGTGACCTCCAGCCCTGAGAGTGCTTGGTGCAGGTAAACTGATGCATCCTCTAAGCTTTGTTTTAGTTTACGAGTCCGTAGAAAGGTAGGAAAGTAAGCCCTGGACGTTTGGTGGATTCTTGGCTCTGGCGTAGGAAGGTTTATCTCAGCAGCCTCCATGAATCTGTCAGTTGCTGCCTCCCACGACAAGTCATACATCTGCATATCTGTTAATGGAGCAGGCTGCTCTGCTAGAGCATTCAGTGTTAGTTGTACAAATTCTTCATCGTTATTATAGATGCGGCAGTTGGGGAACTGCTTGAAGAACTCGTTTGAAGGGTGATTGGCACATATCACAATCTTTCCCATTGCAAGGGCCTCAGCGGTGGTTGTGCAGACCACATCTGTCGTGCTGGGGTTGATGAATACTTTATAGCTGTTGGAAAAGAGAAGTGTTTCACTATTAAATATTAATGACGCAAACCAAGCTGTATCCTGAATATAATCGAAATACCAAATATAATATCATGTCATTCATATGATCTAGCATTGTAGATCCTTCCCCACCCTCATTAAGTAGCTTGTGCTCAAGTTATGTTAGATCAGTAAGTTTAAATTTTATCTAAATATTTTTTTTTATTTAAGGGTGAAGCAGAAACAGCTTTTGTTGTCTTCACAATGACATATATCTATACAGATTTCAAACTGACATTTCAAATAATAAGAAAAAGAAGTGGGGAATAAGAAGATGCGAGGAAATTTTTGGTAAATAAGATAACTCACTCATGGAATAAGGGATCTGCATGATCCCGTCCAGGGTGAACCTTCACAGCCAAACTCAAGCGTTCTGCAGATTCTCGGACTTCATCTGAATCTTCTCCGCTACCATATAAATCTACTTCAAGACCACTCAACTTGCTCTGATATTTGGACAGAAGGTCAAGAAGCTCCCTGTACCCCTTACTCCACACCATCTTCCCAATGTAGTATGCCCCTTTTGTGAAGGCTACTTCCCCATTCTGTAGCTGCCTAAACTTTAGCTTGCCTACCTCAAGAAACTTTGGATTCACACCATGGACATTGCATACAACAGATTTGGGTAGATCTTGAGTGGCACCTGATAATCTGATGATCTGTTTTACAATAAGCCAAAGTTAGTATTTTGTGACTCAATCAAACAGGGCATGATGATTTTAAGGGTTTTGGGGATTTCAAATTCAAGAAATTGTAACAGAGTAGAAGGTAAAGGAAGCAGATGCATCCAGACAGGAAAATTCAAGCTAAATTTGTCCTCCAATTTCCTTGGATTCACTTCTATAACTTTATCACGAAAACAAGTGGCAGAAATTTCGGAAAATTTGAACTAGCCAGATGCACCCTTAGCAGAAGTACTGCCATAGGATTCATTTTGGCATGCATGAGTCCCAACACGTAATAGTTTGTACTTCTTTCACGATATGAAATATTAGCTGGTTAAGAGGAAAGAATGCCAAGATGTCTCTCTCCCCCTCCCCACCACCCCCCCACCCCTCTCCTGTTACTTCTTGTTCAGCCGTGCCTGGCATGTACGTGATTGTTTCGTCTTGTCGTTTTTAACAAAGTTCAAGTTCAGGTGGGCTGCGTAAGCCCCCATGTTGTTGTCTCAAAAAAAGAGAGAGGAAAGTATGCCTATTTCCAAATCATAACTGAATACGTGTTACACCAGATACACTTTCGTAGTCCTTTCCAGTTAAAACTTAAAACCAATGTAAATCATGCCTTGTTCCCAATTCAACTAAATCAATATTGTCCCCAAGTCCGAAAAAGCATAAGTTGCACAGTTGGCTCCAGTGTAAGATGGTAGACATCCAGTATACCAGAATTTGTGAAATTTCGGACAGAAATATAAAACCTTTTGATGTAGTTAAAGCAAGACGAACTATACAGTGAGGGCTGCAGGATAAACGGAAGGTTGTACAAAGAGTATTATTCTCTCAATAGTGTAGAAATTCTGCATTGGATTATTTTTTCCCTCTATCAAATTCCCAAGTCAGTTTTACCGCCTTTTTTTTGTGAAGATATTCTCTTGCTATTCATAACCACTGTTCATGCATGCCCATATGTATATGCTTGAGATATAACATCAACGAACTTGTGATGAGTTATAACCTTTTAGTATCTGCTGGTTCCAATGCAGTGAAGATAGCCATTATTGTATTATACTATGTTGAACTTATTCCTGTACTACCGCTTGTTGGTACGGAGGGACGGATCAACAGATTATGGTTTCGAGGGTCATCCATTACGAAATCTGAGAGCAAGGTGGGTAATAAGAGCTGCTTAGATGTTTAGATATGACCAGTCCTGATTTCGTAGGTAAATGAAGCATCATGAACATACATAATCGTTTTCCAAGACAGAGGTGAAATGTTTGATTGCGCATATTCAGGATGTTACCTTGTCGCAATAAATTCGGGTAACCCAGGTGTTCGCATATCTGAGGAAACAGGCAATCACTTGTCCATTCTTTTCTCTTCTCACATATGCTAGATAATTTGTGTGCACCACACCTATCACTCGTCTGAACTTATTTTTCCATCTTCGGCCATGGTGATACCAATTTAGATGCTCAGGCTCCTCCAGAACAGCAACGTCAGCCAGTTCATCCGGAATGCATTCTGTGATATCCCCAACAGGTAAGATGCTTCCCATTTCTTGTGAATACTGTGTCATAAAGAGAAGGCGAGTCCCTTAAATATCCTCAAAGCAACACCATATACAAAGTTGAGATGCAAAATATGCACACTGCTGCATGGAAGTTAACAACTCGAAGGTCAAAATAATCATGTATTGAGCTTAACTCCATGCAGCTAAAGGATTAAATTTCTCACAAACTTTTACAAAGCTCAGGGGTTAATATCTGCCCACTTGACATATAAACTACAAGAATTGGTGTACCTTGCCAGGGTAGAATTTGATGCTGAACGATGGCCTCAAATCGATCCGGTCCTCAATCCAGCGCCGAACATAGCCCTGGTGCTCCAAAGGCGATGCGAACACAATCTTGTTAGGGTAGACCAACTCTTGGTCCCTTAGAGAAAGCCAGGGGATCACCAAGGTGACCTCTCTATCCCCATCCTTTGCAAGGTAAGCCGCCCGGAACAAAGGGTTGATGGAAGTCCCTGTCATCCATGGAAGGCTCGCGGTGGTGAACACCGCGAAATGTCGCCTCGTCGACATGGCATAAAATTACACTGTGAATACCACCCGAACTTTCGTCTACCCGCACATTGACGGCTTATCCCGTATCTGAAATAACAGAAGAAAAGGGCAAAACCCAGAAATGAATGAGCACCAAATTTGAGAGTTGGTTTTCTAGACGTCGGTACTAACTACCAAGTAATTCAATTCATATCCTGGAATGATTGATTAAGCTTCAGAAACAGGGTATGCATGTGGCGACCAACAAATCGCATGAAAGCGAGCGTATGCGTGCTTGGAGACTACTACCAACAAACAAATTGTCGACCATTCCAAACGTGCGCCCGGGGACTGAACGGAATCAGGCAGACTGCTGGGGTATCAGGGCCGGGGCGGCTTACGAACAAGGGCCGAGGAGGAGAGCTACGCGCCAGAAGTGCTGGGTCGGGGGAGCTCGCTCGCGGCCGGACTTGGGAGAGAGCTCGGCTTGGTGCGAGCGTGGCGGTGGCCGTGGGGCGGCCTCGGTGGGTGCGAGCGCCGGTTTGAGCGGGTGGGTGCGGATGGCGGCGGCAAGAGCGAAGCGAGCGGAGCAGAGGAGAGGGAAGGGGAAAGGGAGGGAGACGAGGGTGGCGGCCTCGCCTGCGTCGTCGTGCCGTGCACTTGTGGGCGTGCGGAGCGCGGACGCCTGGATCCCCGGAGCCGGAGTGTTTTTTTTCCTTTTGCGCGATTGTGAACTCCGCCCGGGCGGCGGTTGGTGGATCTGGGCCACACCCCAGCGTTTGGACGGGCGAGAATTGGCTGACGAGGCCCATGCGCGCATAGTTTAGTCGATGTAATCTGATATGCTCTAAACGATCTGGAATATTCCTAGAATGAAACACGTACGCTCGGCTGCCTGCCCACCGAATCCAACGATTCCAAGTTTCAAGGGCCATCGTGCCAGCAAGAATCGATCTGTTCCAATTGATACCAATTCATTATGAATTAATGGTCACGTCAAGATCCGTAATTTGGAAGTCAAAAGAGGTTCATCTAGATGGAGGGATCTTGGCCGCGAAGAAAGGATTGGACGGCTAGGATTTTTCCTTTTCGGAAGGATAGATGGGCAGGCCATGTGTAGAGTCCTCTTTGCTCACGTCGGATAAACAGAGATTAAAACAAGATGCCCTAGCGCTTAAAGCCTTAAACACGAAGGCCCTGGCCTGGCGTTAAACACAAAAGAGGACCAAGTGGAGCGGTGGCTTGGGCTTTCTCTTCAAGGCACACAACTCGAAAGTCGAAAGTCCAAAACGATGGCTCTCTTTGTTGAGAGCTCGTCTGAGCTTGGGGAGGAGTTGCGCCACCGGGATCATCAAGGCCGTCGGCATCGGCGGCGGCGGCGGCGACAACGTCAGCAAGGCTGTGAAGGTCGTCGGCGACGGCAGCGGCGTCAACTTCAACACGATCCGACGCTTCTCCGCCGGTGCAGGGAACTCTCCCGGGGAGATCACGAAAGCCACGGCGCAGCCCACGTACGTATCGATTCGCGGCCGGTTTCCTCGGCGTTACCAATTGTCTTGGTTGGAGCTACAGACTCATGTCCCATGCCGAGCGATACGCCGACAAGAAGCTGGAGTCAAGCATGTGTCTCCCGGCTGAAACCAAGGCCGAGGTGCTCCGGTACGTCGACAGCAAGTTCTCCAGAAGCGAGGAGTCAAACAGGTCTTTCCAGGCTCAAACTAGGGCCGACGTGCTAGGAGGTGTCGGGAAGCATGGAGCGGAACCTAAACTCTGCGTTGTCCCAGCTGAACCCGCGGGCGGCGAACGAAGGAATGTCCGCCGAGTGCAACAAAGAAATCGCCAAGCTAAACTCCAGATTGACCCATAGTCTCAGTTTTTCCATAAGTAGTTAAATGTCTCGGTCAATTTTCATTATCCATCCTGCTTTGAGATTAGTGTAGAACATTTTGGGCTATATTTTGCATTTACATCCTCGTTTTAGCTGTAGCTGTCCGATCATCTTTTTATCGGAGTATTTTCATATGATTATGGAAATTCGTGGTTAGTGATTACCGAATCATTAATTGTCAGATAATTTTTATGTAGTTATTATATTATTTCATCTGTAATTATCAATAATTTCCTTTGTAGCTACATTTCTAACCGGTTAAACAATAATTACTAACATATGTGCATGGTTGTTAAACAGGTACCCACGAGAAAACATTGCACCACTAGTCATCGTATACCCATTTATCTAGATATTTAGTAAATAGCTACCACCGTCATGATACCGCAATTATCAGGTTTTCAGTATGCAATTACCAAAATATATTCCACATCGTTTATCTATGCCCGACTTATCATGTTTTTTAGTAAATATTTACTGTTAGAGATGGACGGACCAGTGGAAGAGAGAAATCAGAGTAGCGGAAACAAACGTGGCAAGAAAGAACAGAGCAATCACACACGATCCGAAGCACACAAGAGAGTTTTACGTGGAAACCCTAGAAATGGTGAAAACCACGGACGCACGAAGACGTCAACTTCACTATGATGAATGAAGTCCTAACCCGTTAGGGATTTACAATGCTTGGCTCATCCCATAACGTCTACAAGGTAGGGTATATATAGTTACAGGTGGGTGAAGGGGTATCTGTGCTACTACCTGTGACACAGCTGATTGAAACAGGCAGAACACTTAACATGCTAACACCTGACTCAAGTGAGCTAACCCTATCTGTGTCAGCTACCTGTGTCACCGGTGGATATAACACCTGTGACACAGCTGGCTGACACAGCTGAGTGACACCGCTGGCTGACACCGGCAACGCAGAACGTCTTCTGCAAAATGGTGACAGGAATTTGAAGCAAACTCCAACATTTACGATCATGATGCTATCAAAGTTACCAGGATAGCTATCATTTTTTCTAGAATGTAACACATAATTGAAAATTTGAATGAACCACCCAATATCAGTCAGTTAGGTGGGGGTGATGGCAAAATTTCTTACTTCATACTCCGTATAAGATAGCACATATGAGTTTAAAATGATAAGTTGAAAAGCAGCGGGGTGATAACCGGAGACACGTATATCTCGTGGCAATTAAAATGTATGAAGAAGCATATATAAATATAAATTAAAGTTGATGCCATTACACAAATCAATTTGATATGAAACTGCTGCCTCTTTTCCTTTTAACTTTGTACCGTGGGACCCACCCTATGGTTGAGTACGATTCTCTCTCGACGTAAAAATGAGAGCGAAGTCATATCTTTGCTGTAGTCGATGGTCTTAAAATAAAAACCCACGTTCTCCCATTTCTCTCCCGTGTTGTCTCTTTCCTTTCTGCAGAAACACCGAAACACAACCAGAGCGTCTCCTCCTTCACCCCCTCTTCCTTCCTCCTCAATGCACGATGAATGCGCTGGATATGCCACGGCATGGCTTACCACCCTCTTCTTCTCCTTCATCACGCACCAGACCTCTCCTATTCTCTTTTGTCTCTTTCACTCTCCACCACAAGATGTCGGCAGGACACCTGTCCCTTCCCAGGCTTCGCTGTCGCGGATTGTGGCGCCCCTCCGTCATCTGGCTGGAGCGCGTGGCCCCGCCATGGCAGGAGATCGAGGTCGCCATCTCCTCCAAGATTTGGCCGGCATGTGGTGCCGCCTCCATGGCGCGATCCCGATGGAGATAGCGGCAACGGGCACTGTTCTACTCTCTCCTTCCTTCAGTCTCCCTCCTTCTCCATCAGCGCGTGAGGCTCCGCCGCGTGTAGGAAGAGGCGGTGGAGTACGACAAGGAGGAAGAAAGGAGGGGTAGCAGCTCCGGCCAGGTCTGGTGCGAGGACCGCGAGAGAGAAAGAGGCGGTGAGGGCCGTCGGTGGAGTAGAGAAAGCCGATCGAGTTAGAATGGGGTTGTTCAGATCAAACGGACGGAAGCGTGTTTCTCGTTAAGAATAAAACGAGGACGTCCTAAATATAGATATTCCATTCTTATTCCTATCGGATAACACCAGGACATATACTCCCTATGTTCATAAATGTAAGAAATTTTGATTAGTTAAAATAATATTTTGATTAATAATTATTCAATTAATATATAATTTATATGACATAAAATTGATATCATTAGATTTCTATTTAAAAATACTTACTCATGATTATAATTTTATATCATATAAATCATATATTTATATAGTAATTATTGGTTAAAGTCTTGTCTTAATTAATCAAAATATGCTTTACATTTCTAGTCGGAAGAAGTACATAATAATGTCAAAATAAAACACAATAGCACTAAGGCACAGTAATACCAAGCCACGTATACGGTCTTCTTTTGAAAAGGGAAAGCGAGAAAGGACAGTAATTCTTATGGGATTCTTATTCACGTCGGATAACACCAAGGCACACATAATAATGTCAGGAGAACAACAACAACGAGGCAGACATCCGAAAACCACGCACGATGGCCCTCTCTAAGTTGAGGGCTCGTCTAGGCGGAGGGAGGAGCTGCACTAATGAGCTGTCGCGGCCGCCAAGGTCATCGGTGGTGGCAACCGCGGCAACGACTTCAGCAGGACGGCGAAAGTAACCGGCCAAGGCAACTTCAACAAGATCCGACGCCTCTCTGCTGGCGCAGGGAACTCGTCGAAGAAGACACCCGAGGTCGCAGCGAAGCCCGCGTATCGGATCAACCAAGATGGCGTGCGTGGGAACCCAACGGGCTCGTCCGCTCGTCGACTCACGCAGCATGCTGAGAAGTTCCGAAAGTTCGTAGCTGCCAATAAGATCGGTGCCCAAAGGTCTAGACGTAATGTTGTCCTAGCTATTGTATTGTTGTTGTGTAAGTGTCTTGTTTTGTGTCGCTGTAGTTGTCCTGGGTTGCTGGTCATTAGTTCCGTATATGTAATCTTTGACCTTGCTCTATTCTCCTTAATGTAATACATGATTCGAAATAAATAAAAGATCGCTGCCACTGGTTTCATCTGCCTCGTAGGTCTCTGCATCGACGAAGTGATAAAATCTCGCGCCGAGCGGTACGTCGACAGCAAGTTCTCCAAAATCGAGGAGTCCAACAGGTCTTTCCAGGCCGAAATTAAGGATGAGCTGCACCAAATGCAAGAGAAATTTGAAGTTTTTCGGGAACACAGAAACAAGATGCTTTCTAACTTGCGGGTAGCGGACGAGGAGAAGTTTGCTGAAATCAGCAGAGGAATCATGCAGCTGAAAGGAGCAGGCGGGAGAGGGACGCCGCATTGTCCCAGCTGGAGCAGAAATTCGATAAACTCCGAGAGGCCGTGGATCAGTTTGTGGGAGGCCTCCATCGAATCCAGGAAATGGGCAAGGAACTGCCGGAGGACTTGACAAAGCCTGCAATGCCGGCTCATACATCTTTAGGGAGGTTGAGCCTGGGGTCAATGTTGGGATCTCTGGGGCGGCAGTTTAGTCTGTCGTCTTTAGTCTTTACTGAAGTATACTAGTAATGGTAAATCCTTAGGAGGTGATATGAAGGCTTGAGTCTAGAGGTGATATATTTTGTATTTGGACTCCTTATGTTTCGATAAAGTTTGCAGTCTGGCCCAAAGAGCCTGCCGTAGTTCTAGTTTCTCTGAAAATATGAGTTTCGCAGTCTTTTAGTGAGGAACTTGCTATGTCATTGTCCAGTAATTTTTGATGTGGTCGTTCACAAAATACGTTGGCGAAATAACATTGAAGAACTTGCTAAAGTTAAATACTATTCGCGAAGCCAAGAGTTGACAAAATGGGCTATCAAAATCTGAAGTTTCAGGCTTGGCTAGGCATGGAAGGTGCCTTCTTGTATGCGTACCTATAGAAGAAATAGCTCGCTGCCTGCAAGTCAGGAACCGTGAGTACCAGGCAAGTTACCTGAACAAAAGCTCTTTCAATACAATACAACAAAAAGTATACAGGACGTGCACCCAAAAGTGATCGTAACAAGGACGCACCGACGGTGCCATCGCACGCAAATTAGTTGCAAAGCAAATTTCGTCCATCGCAAAGAAAAGAAAGAAAACTTCCCTCTGCAGCCTGCAGGGGAACGAATAAATACATCGACTATTACTGATATTTGATAAATTAGCATACTTGCTTTCGTATACAGAGTATTCAACGCCAGTATGTTTCAGGAGTTTGGTACCCTACACCACAACAATCCTGTCTAACCAATGAAAAAGGATACGTATAGAATAAAAAAAGAATCTGTAGAATTATATTTAGTTTCTCCGGAATTATTGATGTCTACAGCATTTCAAGATTTCTCTTCTGAGGTATACCCTTAGGCCAAATTTTTGTTTCCAATAGTTCAGGGAAGCTGTTGAGGGAAGGTAAAAATATCAATGACAAACTTAATGGATTAGGCTTACGAGGAGGAATGCCTTTGAGTTGAATTTCTCTCGTGCCCTTGCTGCACCTGGAGCAACTTCTGCTCCTCCTCATCATTCTCTTCCTTCGGCTCAATCTTGGCTGCCTTGGGTTTTGTGGTGGATTGCTGGTAGAGAACGCCACCGGACATGCATATCAAGAGCCCAATTGTTCCCACAAGGGACGCATGCTTGTCCCAGATAAGAAGATTAATCACGACAGTCAGGAGCTTGTTCACTATACCGAGCACTGTAAATCCGGTAGCAGAGATGGCCCGTCTGCAGGAGAACCCAAAGAAGGATATGGATAACCCGAACAGGCATGACAGAACAACAGGAAGAATCACGTCGAACGATAGCCAGTTTGTCATTTTAGAGCTGTCGACCTTCATCTGATCAAACTCTCCCATTATAAGGAGCTCAAGGGGGAACAGCATCAGAGCCTCGAGATTGTTGTAAAGCACAAGGCCCCATGTGTTCAGCCCAATGGTCATGACGACGTGCTTGATGTACACGAAATCAATAGACATACTCGCTAGATAGGCGATTGCCCAGCTGTAAGCAGTCACAGTGAACTGGTTGTCTGTGAAAACATAGATCACACTTCCACCAAGTATAGTGGAAAGTGAAAGCCATGTCTTGAAAGACGGGCATGGTTGGTGAAGGTACAACGTCTCTCCAATGGCGACAAATATCGGCACAGCAGACCGGAACACGATGAAAGTGTCCACGTTGGCATGCAGCAGGAGTTCACTGTTTGTGAAGATGGAGATGTAGAACATCACAGCAGCAGGTAAGAACTTCCACATGGTCCTCAAATTCAGGCCATCAGGCTCAATAAGCTTTAGCTGTCCACACAGGAGAACTCCACCAACACTAGTGAGGTACTGTAGAGCTGTCAGTGCTCCAGGGTAAGGAAATTTCATGATTGCCCATTTGTTGATAATGGAGAGCAGAGATGCTGACAGGCAGTAACCAGCAGCAACACCATAAACTGAAGCTTGCTGCATAAGAGTGCTCCATGCATTACTCCAGGCTCCCGTTTTCTGCAGCGCACTTGAACCATCGGCTGAAGCATCTTCTTTTGAGGACTCTGAGAGATTAGACATCTGCAATATCCAAAATAGACTTATTAAATCTTGAAAGAAAGAAGGAAATGAAATATTAGAAGTCATGCTGCAGCTCCCGAAAGCCAGAAGGAGCAACCCCAAACAGTAGGATTTGGATGTCATATACAAATGCAGTAATGGACAGAGCAGAAAAGTACTTCAAAATATGCCCTTTTGATCGAAGAAAGTACTTCAAAATTTTGTGCAAACAAAATGATCTATACACTTGATAACTGCACCTATACTCGACCCAGCCCCTGGATCTGCACCTTGAAATCAGATTTCATACATCATTTGTACAAAGGTCATAGACTACTTTAGTTGTACAGTCCAGTAACTCATGCAATGGAGGACAATCAACATATTTTTCCTGAATCCTAGCTAGCATTGAGTATGAACGAAGATTCCTTTTCAAGGAACCACCTATGTGTTAACGGCCTATATTCAGAGAAGAAAACAGTTCTAAGGCAGCGAAACTGATTTTCCAAAGAAAAGAAAGAGCGCTGATTGAATGATGCAGACTAGTATTGGAAACTATACGGAGAAACCACATAGAAAGAAAGCAAGTATCTGTTTAACGTGTTATACCATCAACCTTTTAATCTTCTGTAGCAAACAACATCCCCTGATTTAACTTTTGAGCTAAAAAGGCCAGAATTATCCCTAAAAATTACTCTTTCGAATCTATGAGTTGACTCTTCATATGCAAACCGCACCTTCATATGTTTGGCTATGATCTTCAGAAAATTTCTCAGGGTGACCATGGTAAAGACTAGAAAAGAGCAAGACCGAAAAAAAAAGAACAAAAAAACAGGCTCCAACTTCCAAGAAAAAGTCAAGGCAGAAGATGAAGCAACAACAGCAGCATAAACAATTCACGACAGATCTAAGAACAAATCAACGACCCCAACCAAATAAGCTCGACAGAACTGAATAAACCAAGCCAAGATCAGGCAATACCTTCAACCGGCCAACCCTCGCCATGGTACCGAACCCAAACTCAAGAATAACCAACGCTCTAGCAATCAAGCATGCACCCTTAATTTGAAGCAAGCTGAGGAGGCCCTAAGGTGGCAAGGGAGGAACGAAGACCAGTATGCAACAACCACCTAGCTAGCCCAATCAACTAAGGTCATATAGGTCCGGTGACAATGCATTTGCCAACGACGGCCATGTTAGACATTGAAGTCAAATGAGGTAGGAGCACGTCACGAGCGCATTAGGCTGTAACCATCAGATCAGAGGATGGTTAAGAAATATCAACACAACACCTAAGCGCTTTGGCCAAGTCAAGCAAGACAAGGTCGTAATAATGCAACGTGCTGGTTGCTAGTTGCTCACAAGAAAACAAAAATGGTGATGCATACCTCAGGAAGAGAGGAAGCTTCTTTCGTCGCAACTGTGGTGGGGGAGAGGAGAGGAGAAGAGATGCCTCTCAACTACCACAACGTGAGAGCTCCTACGATGCCTCCACTCCAGAACACAATTTAAAGTAGCTTCAAGCACACATACGGAGACTGTTCCTCCCTGAACTCAGCTGCTGATGAGACCTCGCGATCGCCAAGCCAGCTCAACCAACTGTTCAGCTACATAAAGATTAAAGTACTGGTGTTAGCTAGTCGCCGAAACATGCATACATGTGATAGAAGTGATTGGATCATGGATGAATGAAATGAACGCAGCCATAAAGAAAACGAAACTCCGATTGTTAGGTGGAAGCAGCCCATCAGGACCACGGAATATCCACTACAGTTAAGCAGTTTAGTTTCGTGCGCGAACGGAACACATCGCGAGAAATAATTGGAACCCATGTCATGTTAGCATCGCAAGAAACAATTACTCTAACCACTAACAACCAAGATCGGATTTTGACGCATAAACAGAGAAGAGTGGGGTGAAACCACCCGAATTCTCACCTTCGGGACGGATCCGCCTCTCGAGAAGAGAGGGGTGAGGATTGAGAGAAGATGGAACTGGGGTCAGGCGCGGCGATTTATCGCGGGGTTGCGGCAACCGGAAGCCGGATTTGGACGCCTAGAAGGGTCAACGCGGGATAGCTTGATTGATTTGGGTTTAGCTAGCCGATTCGGCGGCCGGGAGCGTGCGATTTGGGATTGGGAGGGAGACGATCGAGAAAGAAACTGCTCGTGCAAAAGGGAAGGCGGGGATTTGGAAATGGGGCTTCCGAGTTCTGACCCGCGAGTGGCGGGAGCGGAGCAGATCTCGAGGAGCCTCGATGGGCTCGCGACGACTGGCTGGACGGCCGAGCCGGCCGGCTGCCGCGGCTGCCGTTTTCCTCCAGTTTGTTTTGCCTCCCATTTGAGCTTCGCCACGAGGAGGTCCGCCGGATCTGCCGCGTCGGGCAACCTCAGGCGACAATTTTGCTGACGTCATCGCAAGTTCCTTTTCTCATTTGGGGAGATGCCATTCCAATCAAGGCCTGTTTGATTCGTACGCTTTCTAAAATCGTTATAATATTATATCTGCTTAAATTTTATAGAATTAAATTTGCACCAAAGATTATTTGATTATACCTTAAAAAAGTAAATGGTTCTTTTCGGCTTGAGTCAACGAATTTTTTAAAAAAGAGATTTGAGTCGATCAAATTTTTTCCATGAAACATAATGCAATGGAATCTTAAAATTTTTCTATAAGATATATTGGGGAATAATAAATCCACAATAGACCGGCCCAATAACATCCTCCATGGCGCCTACGTCACAAAAAAGTCAAAATCAACTCAAAGATAAAGTCAAGACAAAGAAGGCATGAGGTGCATAAGAGCATTAGTCCATCACAGACTATGAGCCACCTCCTTCCCACTAGCCCACCATGGACTCATGCACCACTTACCCATTCTACCCCTCTACCTCTCATTCCTTAAGGGTAACCATGGTCTTTTGTTATGAATCCTTGCCTATATAAACCCTATCTATGGGGATGTAGAATTCAACCCCATAAATGAGAAATCTCAACGAGGAGACCTAGAATTTCAAGTCTCGTATAGGGGGCTCTAGGAGCAACTTTGGGAAGTCCTAAACGGTCCAAGTCGCTAGCCCAGTCTCGTACAGGATGCCTCCCTCGACATAGGAGTAGGCTGTTCTTCTCGAGGCGATCGAACCTATTCAAAAACATCGAAGTGTTGCATATTGTCGAGTGTACGGCGACCTTCTCATAAGGCCATCGTACACGGCCCATTACTGTCACACTCTAACCATCAAGCTATCAACACCCCCATATTCTGTGTTGTTTCTATAATGACAACAGGATACAATCCTACAAACTAAATAAAATTCTTTGGAATCAAAGAGGCCTTAGATTTGATTCATTTTGCTATACCTGAACATTCTTGTTTCTCGTGATGAAAATTGTGAAACAAATTCAATACTCAATAAAGAAATGAAAATTAGAGTGAGAATCTATGTGGTTCGAGGGACTTATTTGCTTTGAAATTAAAAGTTTGAGGACGGAGATGAACTTTTTAAAAGTTGAGAAACAAAAGTCCCGGGAGAACCAATCAGGAAATATAACATCAACGAAAAAAGAAACAAGATTGCTACCATTTGCATTCAAACTACCGTATGAATATATGTTTTTCTTGGTTCTTGTACTAGTAAAAGAATACGTAAAAATAAATGTAACAATTCATATTGTCGTACCAACGGAACATTTCTACGAGTTACATTTTATATGGTCTAGGAACATACCTCTTGTACTAATGCAAACACTATCTTCTTATGCTTTTTTTTTGCGGGAATCTTCTTATTTTTTAAATGATTTTTGAAGCAGTTTTTGAAAATGATTTGATTCTGGCAAAAAGAGAAGATCAAAGAAGTAATAAGTGGGCCGGCCACAGCAAGCGCTCATGCGCCATATCCCCGGATCCGGGCGAACTGTTATGGATTGAGTAAGCAGACCACGGCAGCTGGAAGCCCAATTAGCCAGCAGGCCGCTGAATCATCGGTCAGCAGCCCAAATGCCAGCACCACTTTAAGCCCACAGGCCTTATGGCATATGAAGCGTCGAGCGGCGTGTCAGTGCGCTGCCGGCTTTGCCGCCGCGAGCCCCGACCCAACACGGCGGCAGCACAGCCGCAGCGCGGCAGATCCACCCGACACTGCAGCCAGTTCCCTCAGCCTCAGCCAGCCGGCGCGTGATGATTTTACGGCGCCGAAGTGCAGTGCAGCGCAGTCGCTGCAACGCTCTGCTCCGATCTCTGAAGTGATTGCTACTGCATCGCTCTACCTTTGATCCAGTTTGGAAGTGACAGGATAGGAGTATAAAAAAAACTGTTGCTACTGCCGCTGCTTTCTCCACCTGAACACTCCATCTTGAGGAGAGCTAGGCAGGGGGTCAACTCGTCCAAAGATGGGCCGGCCGTTTTTACGGACACTCCACTGGTTTCTGGTCTCGTAGTGCTGCTAGCTGGTTAAAATAACCGGATCGATCTGCACATGCTTTAGAGCTGTGCTGCCGTGAGTTGTTAGCGTCTTCTAGGCTAGAAATTTTTGGGCATCTTCTTGGGGGGAACCGGAAAGGGGGTGCTTGTTCCCTTTGGATGAATATTTCCAGCTAGCATATGCTTTCTGTGCATCTGTAATGGTGATAACATACGCTATGGTCGCGCACATGGTCTAATTTGGGCTAATTTTCCTGACGAGGCTATGCATGTACAGCCCAGCCCATGAAAGACTTCAAGGTTACATATTACAACTACCCAGGAACCAACAGAGGTGGAACATATGCATATCATAGTACTCAGGTTGATCCCAAATCGTCTAGAAAAAAAAAGCTTCATTCTAACCCTTGCGCTAGCATGGAAGCAAACTCACGAGTATTGTGGTACCATTTTAAAACCACACTTATCTTTACTATAAAGATGTCAACCATACTGCGTATTAAATCTAGCACAAATGGTTATGATAAAAGTGCGTATAGATGGTATGCTCTAGCACAAATAATAAATAATCTTTTTAAATATGTAGTATATATTTTTTAATTCATAATGCATGAGCATTGTGCTAGTTTATTCAGCATATCACAGTTCAACAATGCAACTGAATAAGCCCTTAATCTGTGGTTTCAAAAACAGATCATGAAATAAATCCTAACTATTTTATCCAACTGAGAACAAATTATACTCATCAAGAGTTGCTTATATATACTACATGTAGCTAACTGATCACTAGGTAGGGAACCTTACAGAACCGGGTAATCTGTGCAAATGGCAATAAAGAAAGGATCAAATGAGCGTAGAAGTTGACTGCCATGTCTTGGTCTAGTGCAAGCATGCCTTATGATTTCCGCAGCAATGTGTTGGTTACTGTAATTAATTTAGGTGCAGCAAAATGCATATGTACTTGATTTCTGGTTCGAAAAAAACCCCGCGAACTTATAAAGTGAGCTCAATTCTCTCTAAAAGAACCACTGCAAACCTTATACAGTGAGCTCAGGTAGGAATTTAAATAGGTGTATGTATTTGATGTTGGGAGAGTAGTGAACCAAAATTAGCTTCCAAGTCAGGAGAATTATTACCATTTTCTGGCCCACAACTCATAAGAGCCATAAGCTATTAAAATGAGCATTGCAGGGCCTCCCATTCCTTTATAGGGCATCAACAATTCCTATCATTCACTATTCATTTGTATTATTTATATATGTTAGAATATTAAGCACTCACTTTAGGCTGTGTTAACTTTATTCTAATCCCTACCCCCCGAAGCTCTAGTGTTTCATTTGACACGAGAGAAAGAAATGATTCTAGTGTTTTATGCTATGTACGATTCTAGTGTTTCATTTGACACGAGATAAGCTATGAGAAAGAATATTAAGCACTTCAGTAGTAATTTTGTTATGCAAATAAATCATGATAGTAAACTATGAGATAATCATAAACATAAGAACATTATATACACTAGCATAAACAGTAACATGATCTATCTCATGCATACTAGAATCGTACATAGCATAAACAACGACATAGATTCGAAATGCACAAATAAGATGTGGTTTAAGAGTGTTTACCGAAATGATGCGAAGGTGTTGCGGAGTTGTGGCTGATGAAGCTAGTAAAATGTAGCCGAGGCAATGTAGGAGTCGTCACTGAGTAGACCAGGAAAGATGGCGAGCAGTCATGCGAAGATACTTTTTAGAAACGTGATTCGCCCTCCGCCAGTGCAAGATCTCAAGGGTGGTTTGTTTCGGGAGACCTACTCTCCCCACGATCGGTGCATGCCGGCAAGCGAAAAGCGAAGGTTCAGAGTAACCGTGTTGTAGGGTGGAACAAAGCAGAAAAAGGCTACGCGAGAGAGAGTGTGAGAACTAGAGACCGATGGCTTCTCTCGTACTGTTGCCTACTACTTATAGACGAGCAACAGACACATAAGGGGACAATCCAACTTCATGACCGTAATGGAAACCACATTAATCACATACAGTGCACCCGGTAATTTTCCAGGGAGAGATTAGTGTGTTTCAAAGTGTAAGACTGAACAACAATAATCTCTTTCCATTAATTCTTCTTACCTATCACCATGCACCGAAATGGAAATCACATAAATCACATTTAGCGCACACGGTAATTGGCCACACGAGATATTAGTGTGTCCCCTGTTTCAAACGGTAAGATTGAACCGCATTCATCTCTTGCCATTCCTTTCCCACATTACTACTTCCCTCATCCGGGTATATGAACCACACGCATTAATCTCTTTCTTTTCCTTTCCCATATAACTCCCGGAGGGAGTACCATGCACCGGAATGAAAACCACATTAATGTACACTGTAATTTGACACGAGAGAATTGTGGATTAGTGTGTTCCAAATGGTAAGATTAATTAACCACATTTATCTCTTCTTCCCATTCCTCTCGCACATTACCATGTACCGGAATGGAAACCACATTAATGCACACGCGCGGTAATTGGCATGAAATTAGTAGATTACGGGTTTCAAATGGTAAGATAAAACTGCACAAATTTCTTACATCCTCAAGTACATTAGCATTCATGACAAACACTACAAATAGATTGCGCATGCATCTACATGTGTGGCGTGACGGCACGATAGGTGAGCGCAGTCTTTTCTTCTCGTGCTTCAAAGAGGTGAACACATATCATCTTATAAGATTATGTTTCTCTCCTCTAACTCTGCTAGCAATGTTTTTATTTCTTGGTTACGCAGGCGATCCGCATCTTTGTCCGCTAGTAATGTGATATCAAGAATTCCACTCATCTTCACGCATGCAGCGGTCCTTTGAGATTTACTAGGAATTAGTAATTAATAAACATGTATTCCAACATCCATGTGTTCCATTTAGCCAATTGAGACACGTAATTTAACAATATTAAAAAGACTACGAATATGTGCATGGCCCCAAACTTATCACATGCCTGATACGCATATGCTTCCTAACCGCTGGTCCATGGATAAATCAATGTGGTTCCAAGATTTTTGCAGGTAGTACCTTTTTGCCCTCGCTGTCGATCGTGATCAGATGTAGCACTTTGCTCTTGGCATGCCCCCTGCATCTCTTGATTAAAGGTACGGATAAGCTGCTTTCGCAAATACAACACTGTTCCATCCAATCAAGACGCTGTTGAACACTTTGTTTCCATGTGGGGGTGACTGGACCAGAGAAAAGGATCGAGGGCACTGCTGCACTCGCAGATCTCGCAAGAAATTTTCAGAGATGCAATCGTCTAACTGAGCTAGATCAGCACCAATGCTAATTCGGGACAAGCACTGCCTGTGGCGGCCCTACGTACGAGTACGTGATTGGATTGTCCTTAGTTTCGTCTTTGCGGAATTTAATTATTTGTGGTCCTGATCCGTGCTAGCTAGCCCAAATGTACATCTGCTCAGCTCGTCCATCAGCTACCAGGTGCATAGTAGAAAAGATGAACTAGTTAAAAGGTAAAATTTGCAGTGCTGGCTGGGGACCTGTACTTCCGAGTAGATGGTGTCTAGGGTCATGAATTCATGCATGCATGCATCGACGGTGGGGCTCGCAAAATGCATGTCGTTTCCAACCTTGGAATAGTCTCCGATGCTTTGTAACTTTGACCATCAATTTTCATAGTAGTGACTCAGCTAGAATGCATGCATATGTACTGTCAAATTTAATATTCTGAATTTGATCATTAACTTGGTTACCTGAATTTGGTACAGGACAAGATTCTTTATGGAACATTTATTTTCAAACTAATATTTATATTTTGTGATTTGAAATAAACATATCATAATATAATAAATTAGTTAAAATATTACCAATCAGAGACCATTTCAGTGACCCACTTACATTATTTGCTACTGAAAAACAACATATTTGTTTGATGCGACTAACATCTGAATTTGATTCCTTAATTATATGCCATCACCCAACTGTTAAGTGCATAAGATGATAAGCAGAGCATTTTGCCCTTGATTTCACGTGTAAGGCAGTTAATTGGATAGAGCTCAAGAAAATAGCAAATAAGATATAAAAAATAAAGAAAAAATCACACATATTTTGAGACCTTTAAATTCCATGAAGTAAAAATGAATTTTGGAATCTAAATTTTATTATTGATTTTTACTTATCTCAGATTCTGGAAAGACCTTGAGATTATATTTATACTATTTAGAACCTAAATAAATCATTGACATGTTTTGATCATTATTTAATGGCCTTCAGAAAAATGTTTTTAGTTGTTGAAATTTATAAAAAATTTTATAAGTGAATGCATGAAATCTTGAAAAATGCTAAGTAATATATATAAATAAGATTTGGAATTTACTTTTGGTTTAGGAATTTTTGGATGTTACATGCATGCTTAGGGATGAAATAGAAATGAAGAGATAGGAATGGACGGATGGTGTTGCGGGCCTGTTTCCTGGCTAAGGGAGAGTATTTTTGGGCATTTGGAAAAAAAATCTGCTATGTTTGATGCATTTAACGATTGGGCTAAGATAAAAGTTTCACGATGATGGCACGTAAAAAAAAATTGAATGTACAGAGTAGTGACGAAGAAGGCATTTGTTGTTTTTTAGTGGCAAATGAGGGATTGGATTGTGTTATTCCGTGACATAGATGAAAATTTCTCATTTATAACTTGATTTGAGCGAGAACTTGTTGATTACTCGGTTGGACAATAAACTTGAGGCGCTCTTGTTCGAGCGCTCCTCCAAATGGTGATGCAAGGAGAGCCAGCCTAACCCTTGACCCGCTCGCGAGGCCGCCCTCGACACGGACACGGACGTGGAAACAAGGATGGACGTTGTAAGTTCAAGTGTATTACTCTAGTCTTTTTTCTCTCCCCTCCCCCCGGTTTTCCTCCCTATTTATAAGAGACAATGGGGGCAAAGTTTAATTACATTCCTGTCCCTAGATAGTTTACGGTGCTGTCCCTAGTCTCATAACCTTGCCTGGGATGTTTTGGTCATTTCCTTACTACCCTTAGCAGTATATATGCTTTGGCATCTTTGTGGGTCCCGCCCTGAGGGTTGCTAGGTGATGCCCTGTGGCTCTAGCACCCTTTCCCTAGTGTTCTTCGAGGTGTTCGTCTCGTGCTCTTCCTTGTGGGCTACTCTCGGACACTCCATCTTGGTGGTGCCCCAGACAAGGAGATATCTTGCAAGGGCGGGGCTTCCTTCGGGCACCGGCTTTGGTAGCTTTCCCTGGGTATCGACTTCAGAAGCTCCCCGGAGTACTCCTGGGACAAGGATGCCTCGCCAAGGCTCATGCCCAACTCCAGGTTTCCTAGCTGCGAGTGCTTGCTCGAGCCGCGCGGAGACCCCCCCACAACATAGCCCCTTACTGGTGCAGCCGATCGGGAAACGCCTAGTCGGACCAGCGTTCCACCCTCAAGAGGGGGTTGACACGTGGTCCAGACTGATAGGTAACCTTAGGGGGCACACCCAGCTTTTATAACTTTCACTTAATTAACCTTGGGAAAGTGTCCAGTATTTTCTTTTGACGTGGATACATGTATGCCCCCTATCCCTTCAGGCCCCAGTTTGTGCTCTCCGTCCTCCACTTGGCCATCCTCCTCTCCATCTCCATACGATAGATCTGAGGCCACCAGGCGAGGAGGTCATGAGGTGAATCTCCCCGAGTCGGACATGGACTTCTCCGAGCGGGCTGCAGAGGCACTTCACCCGCAGCATGGCTTGGCGTGGCATATGGGGTGTGGTGCGGTACACGGCACAACGTGATATGGGGGGCAGGATGTGATTCCATTCCGTCGAGGCCCTCTTGGTGCGGCACGCGGGTCTGGGTATGAGGGCACCCTGCCAGCGGATCTCCTCGGTGGAGGGGGCTGGGATGAGAGGGCATTCGCCCGCGAACTTCAGCGGAGGCATGGACCACGGGTTGGGGCGCGATGTGGTGTCACACCCTGATTCTCTGAAACATAAAAATTAGGGGTAACAAAAACTTTTTGCACCAATAATAATATTCTCTTAAATAAACCTAATTGAAAACCTTGTCGTCTCCTTCGCAACCTTATCATCGTCTGATATAACTACCGTGTGATCTCTTCCCCCTCTTGACACACGTGTTCAAACTTCCATCACGTTTATCTTTTCACCAATTCCGCCTAGTATCCCTCGACGCAAGGCAACCTTCGCCTACCTACTCCTTATCTGACTCCTTGCGTATTCATATATACACAACTGCAATTCCCCACATGCATGTACCCATATGTGTATGTGTGTATGTTCGTCTACCATGCGGTACCCTTGAAAGATTGAGCATATATATGGCGCAAACCTCCCCCATATGACGTGATCTTCTGCCATCTACTTCGCCATGTCCTATCATGCGTGTGTGCACATATATACCGCTTTTATATATACACATATACGCAAAACCCTAACCTCTTCTTCCCGAACTACGGATCAAAACCCCAACTCATCGTCCGACTTTGCTACAATCCTATGCATATATATGAGTATACCGGTAATACTCCCCAAACCCTAACCCACGATGACTTCCTATCATTATCCTAACACCGTTGCCACCCTATATACGCTTAATTTTCAAGCGTATGTGGGTATGCACATTTGAAATTCTAACTCACTTCTTTCGAGCTAAGGAGAGGTCCAAAGCCCTAGCCCCTTTGTCCTCCCTCGGCACTTCTGTTTTATCTTGACTATGTACCCATGCAAACCTCTTCCAAAAATGAGATGCTTAGGAAGACATTCCTAAACTGTTTAAATTATGAGCTCTCATCTATCTTGACCATTTAAAACTTTTAATAATAATAGTAATAATAATAATAAAAGTGATCCATTTTGGCTTGATGTATGGATTAGCCTTTCTTTACATTTTCTTGGTTCAGTGCATGCCATTTGAAACAAACTTTTCCCGTGCAATAGCTAGAACCATCAAAGTTGCATGTGTATAAAGAGAAAAACCTAATCCTCGTCAAGAAACCATCCTTGGCACGTTCCACCACCTGCACCAAGCCTGAGATGAATTAAATTATGGCAGTACAAGCTCATTAGTAATATCTCTCTTCATACCAAGAGCCTGCAGTGTCTTCCTTGCCAACGCATCCATCGGTGCCCAATTTTTCCTATTCCTTTGTACAGCCACAGCATCAATGTCAGCTCCTACTCTTCTCCAAAGCCAGGTTATGCTCACCCTCTCTTATGCTTTGCACCAATTACGAGACAACAAAGCAAGGCTGGTTGGTGTCCTCTATGCTGACCCTTCTCTCATTCTTGCTACAGCCACACGCAATGCCCCAACCGAATCCCCTTTAACTCTCTTGCATGTGGGCCTTGGTCCCACGTGGAAGCTTCCCCTTTACCCTATCTCCTTCCTCACCTGCCCTCTCGTTTCTCTCTTCTTCCTGAGCACAACAGTTAGCACTATTCCCTCCTGGACACGGCAGCACAACCAGCAGAAATCGGTGCCTACCTCCACTGTGTAGCAGCAGCAGCATCAGCTCCCGGCCTGCCATTAAGCACCTACACCCGAGTAGCTCCCCTTCCCCCTCCATTTCTCACCTACAAACCAAGCTGTACCATGCTTCTCCAGCGCTCCGGGCCAAAGCAAGTCGCTTTCGAGCTCCTCTCTTCACCAAGCCTCCTTTGCTCTTCAAGCCTCGAGCTCACATCTATGCCACAGCTGACATCAATTGAAGAAGAACACCAGCACCACCCAAGCACTTCCCCATCTCCAACACGCCAGATTTCCTCTCCTTCCATTTTCCTCAGGGCCAAGCAGTTCCCCAACTTCCCCTCTTCTTCCCAATGTTTCTTCTTCCCCGTGCTGGTAATCCCCTCCCAAATCTCTCTTTTCCCCTACGATCTGACTTCGCCCGCGAGCTTTCCCAGCGCTTTCTCCTTCAAAGCCAGTGAAGACTTCACCGCCCCAGGCGGCAAACGCCTCCACTCGGTGACACACCCTTCGGCTTCACCTCGTCATTCGCCCGGAGCTCCTCTGTTCCGCCGCGACAGCACCGCGTTCGCTGCCGGTGCGCTCCGTCCCCTCTAGCGTCGCCCCGGAGCACTCCGGCCAAATTCCCTGAGCTCCGCCACCACATTTACTTCCCTGCCAGGTGCTCCACCACTCGCCACCGGTGGAATACTTCCGAGGCGAACCGTCACCCGCCTCCCTGCATGTCTGCCCTCGGCATCAACGACCGGAGCCGAAGACCCCTTCACTGATTTCGTTCCCTCGAAATGGTACATGCCAAGCCACCGTCGCACTCATTGCCGTGCACCATCCCACCATGCTCAGGTCTCAGTAGCACACCGCCGCTTATCTCCTTCTCCCCTTTTTCCACCGACGAGTTCGGAGACATCATCGCCGTCACCTCGATTGACTCCGGTCGGCGCTACCCCCATTTACTAGATCACCGTCTACTTCTTTTCCCCCAAACTCTCTCTCCTACGCATCTAGCTCCCTACCTCCCTACCGCCGGTGGTAGCCCTGCCCCCAAGTGACTCCCCGCGCTACCCCGGTTCCAACTTGAGCCTCGCCGAGCCCCGGCACATCCCGTTCGCCACTGACAAGGTGAGCCACTCCGCCAGCTAACTCCTCCCTAAATCTTCTCTCTCTAGATCAGTAGCCCTAAGTTCCCCTTAACCGATCGCTTAACTGCCCTAACTTCCAACGACCGCACGCTTAAGCGGTTAATAACCGCCCGTCTCAAGCCAGACACTGACAGCCGGTCCTAGTCCTCTCCTCCACGGTTATTAGCCTAACCCTTGCCTAGCACCCACGCTTTCGGCTTATGCCCCTAGGCACCTGGCTCAATGACAGGGTTGGCCCACGATCAGGTTTAGGTGGAGGCGGTCTCGGCTAACTGCATTTTTCCCTACGCGATGATGTCTTCCCTCTTCCTTCTTCCGGGAATACGCTTCCTGCCCCGGAAAGCAATGAGTACACTCTGTTTACACCCTCCCGGCGCGAAAGAGCATTTCCAAAATATACCTATGATGTCAGCACCTTCCCCTCCCTCGAGCAGACTCCCCCTTATGACCAAAGTCAGAAGATGATATCTCCTCCGTCATAGCTCCGAATGGAGCGATTATTTTTCCAAAAGTCTTCAAAAAAAAATCAAAACCCAGCCAACCACGCAACTTTCATAATTTTCAAATCTTTTGAAATTTAAATATTTCAATTTAGGTATAATCTGCGTATCTCCCTTAGTGTAAACCCGATGAGATGGTTCTTTTTTTCCATAAGTATTCCAAAAATAATGGTAGTTTATTTCTAGCAAGGCGAGGAAGATTAAGCTGTCCCCCTTATGTTGATATCGTAAAGGAAACAAAACCCTGACATGCTGACCATCTTATTAAGTGAATATGTACATTTTTAAGTTTGTCAAATCCTGACCAAGTATAAAAATCTTCCAACATACCCTTGTACCCTCTATTGGACCAATGGAACTATGATCACGAGTACTTCCACATTGCTAAGGAGTAGCGAAGGAAACCCTAATATGTGTCCGCTATGACACGATAGTGATTACTTAAACCCTAACGGTAATGTCCTTGCTATACTGACCTAAAAGCCCATTGGCTCTCTGAAGCTTTATAGAGCAGAAACTATCCCAAACATGTAACGTTGAGTAGGTGTGTTCCGCTGGTTCTTCATTTGATGTTATTGGGATTTTTCTCACACCATTGTTTATTCGCTGCTTTTCGATGTGTAGCTTCGACCTTACGACAACTCACGCGAAGGCCGGGGAGTCGTCGTATCGAGTTCGGAGGAATTGTTGTAGCATGTAGTGACATGGCTAAGAGGTGATGATGAGTAGTCTTGCTCGAATCAATTAAGGACCGAGCCTAAGTGTCGCTCACCCCGTACATCTACATGTCCTTTATGGGAAGGACTTGGCTAATTACCCCGTCGATTGCTAGTGTCTGGACCCGTGGGCAGCAGGAAGGGGGTGCTAGGTAGATTGGCATCCCTAGAGGACCTCCACGTGGTTACGTGGGGAGAGGTTCGACACAAAGATAAGTTCACTTCGGGTTGTGGGGTCGGGCATCACCGAGCACAAGCGAAGACTGGGTAGATCTTATCTAGCGGGCCCAGCACTGGTATGAAAGTGGGAGAAAGTCTCGTTGTAATAACCCTGCCGGCACCCCTCGTGAAGAGTGCTTATTTGGCCATGGCAACAAGGGGGGCTTACATCTTGTGAGTAAAGCCGTCCAACCTCTTTAGAGTGTTAAAATCTATTCGAATAGCCACGTCCTTGGTCATGGACACAACTTGGAAAGGCCACACACTGGTTAGACTAAGTTTTGCTTACGAAATCTAGGAATGGGATTAAGGACGTGGGCATGATGTGTCCACAGTGTGCAGTTTGAGCTACAGGCTGGTAGTGAGGAACTGTAAAAGTGAAACCTAGCCCGTGTTGCGAGGTGGCAACACGGGTAGGCTTAAGGACTGTCTGAGGCGATACACGGGTTATCGACCTCTAATTGACGATTGTCAGAAGGTAATCACTGGCACCAGATACTGACCCGTCAGAGACGAGCTTGCTTTTAGAAATGCTTTTGAATCTATTACTAATGATGGGTAGTACTACAAACCGTATATTCATGCCCAAGTCGGTGTGTCCTAACCAGAATCGGAGAACAACTCTCGACACGCCTTTTGGAAGGAGTCCAACTCGTGTACTACGAGGACTCAAGATATGGTATTAAGAAGGAGTCCGACTCGTGTACTACGAGGACTCGCCTTATTCCGCCTATATAAGGAGCACACACCCCTCAAGGAGGGGACAAGTTCAATTAGATTGGAGGGCCAGAAGCTACGCTTGATCTCATAGCCTTAAAGAGCCTTTAGCCTCGAAACCAATCTCGCCGGGTTCCCTACCCGTCGAGTTCTCTCTGTAAGCCAGATCTCGCCGAGTTCCCATTGTAATCATCGGTATTCCATACCGCATATCAATCCAATCAAAGCAGGACGTAGGGCTATTACCCAACTCGGGGGCCTGAACCTGGGTAAAATTGGTGTCGAAGTACCTAACTGACCTGAGTTTCCGCCCCGTTACCGTACGAATACGTGCTGTATGAGTACCCCCTGTATACCATACATCGACAGCTGGCGCCCACCGTGGGGCCCTTACGTCAGCTTGAGTCTACTTCAGCAATTCTCGCCGACAAGATGGTGTACACAGGCTTCGACGACAAAGACTTCTACGATGTCTCGTCCGGATCCCGTAACAGCTGCACCAACCCCCCTTATCAAGCAGAAACTCACTGACTTTGGCGTCAACTCGCTATGGGAAGCAAGCGAACTCTCCCTACGGCTCTACGAGTCATCGCTACTCCACGCAACCATGCAAGCTTCAACCCGTATGCTTCAGATCCCCGCGATCTACGAAGCACGATTATCTCAAGACATACCCGGCGCCAAATCGTGCCCCGACAAGCTACTGCCAAACTTGATCATCATCAGACCAAGTTACATCCGGCCGACCTCAGGCACCATCTGAACAGGAAGCGCCTCCACTCTAATACACGACGACACCATCGCAGAGTTCAAGAAACTACACCACGAGCAGTTCGCCCTTCAACCGACGTCAATGCCTCCTCCTCGGCTACCCCAATCTCCGAGGCCGGGAAGAAGGCCGCTCATTCGCGGGCCCTTGCCGCCCAGATAAAGCAAGCACTATCCGATCGCTTTGATGACGCAACTCGACAACTCTACAGGAAAGCACTACGCAGGTAAGGTCTGAACTTTATGTTTTGATGAATCACTTACCCGCACAGGCTTGGGGGCTGGCGTTGTGTGGACTACCCGGTTTTAAGGTCGGATAAACCCTTGTGTTCACTGTATCGATCCCTGGATCAGTAGTCGATTCACACAAGTACTTGATAACATAACCATGCCATACATCGTTTATTACAGACATCGACCATACTTTGGTCTTTAGATCTTACAAATCAGGCCTATTGGCCGAATTAAACAGCAGCGGAAAATAAATACGGTGGATAGCCCATCTATATGCCGAACCACAGGCAACAGACTGGGGAGAAAACCCTACGCCTCGAAGTCGTTGACGTTATCGCCAGACTGGTGATCCTCATCTTCGTCTGGCCACATAACAAGCCAGGTGAGTACATTGAATGTACTCGCAAGCACTCCGCCGGGGAGTTTAATACGGAAATGACATGCTCGGAAGGTTATCAACGGAAAGGCTCTATCCTATGTTTCATGTTGTGCGAGAAAGTAAGTTTGCATTTGGAAATAAGTACATAGATGTAAAAGCGATTTTATCAAAAACATCTCGCCGCAGCGAAATAGGGTATTGCTCAAAACTCGGCCCGTACCCCGGGGGAGTTCTCTTTTGTGCTTACCGCTACCTGCGATACAGCACGGTACTTGCCCGGTTCCACAGGTAGACGACGCTCACCCCGTACTTACGGGTTTCCCAATCACCCGGTTCCTCAGGTAGACACAGCTGACCTCGTACTTACGGGGATTTTAAGGTTTGCCCGAGCCCACGGGAAAACCCGACTTCACACCTCATGACACAGCATGACATCCTGCGAACACGGCGGTTCGCGTCCTTAAACCCATAACCCAAAGTTCCTTTTTGGGGCTCAGAGAGCCAAAACTACTTTAGTGTGGCCCGACCAAGTTCATCCATGACCGCGGACGCGGCTATTCGAATAGTTTTAACACTCTGCAGAGGTTGTACGACTTTACCCACACGATGTAGTTCACCCTGGGCATACCGTGCACTGCATACTACCAGAGCTAGTACAACGAGACTCTTCACCGCTATGAACCCAGCCACGAACCCGTCAGAATAGACATGTCCCAAACCTAGCCCGAATCAGTACCCCTGCTACGAGGAGGTTGGTGTTCCATCTTTGTGGCGGGCGAAAACTCGGTATCCCCGGGTTTGCCCTCTTCGAAGTGTACCCCACCCCATCTGCACTCTACTAACTGCCCACGGGTTCATGCTAGTCCAGGTCGGCTACTAGATCAAGTCCTTCCCACAAAGGACGTGTGGTCGCACGGTAAGACTTGGCCAAACGGCACTTAAGACAGGTCCTTAGGTGATCCGAGAAGGACTCCACACCACTCCCGATAACGGGCAGCGAGTACCACGACGGGCCTTACCTCGCTCTTTAACAACTCCCTTCAATCACCCTTCATTACCAACCCGGATCGAAAACTTCTCCATTTTCAGCTCGGTTCCCCAGAACCATTTTCGGTAGAATATCCCAACCCATGCATATCCTACCTTCCATGCACCTCTACAATCCGGACGCGACGGTCCGTTACGGGGTAATCACCCTCAGGAAATACTTGGGTATTTCATCCCTAATCTAAGAAAAACCTAGCTTTACTACTGCAGGGCTAAGCATATATATATATATACATACACTATCCTAAGTTTCCGATAAGTTTTCGGAATACAATAGTCCTAAGGCGACAAGGATTACGGGGTCGGACTAGGGTTTCCTATCATAGGTGATATCTATTCTACATAAAGTAACAGGGATAAAATATAGCATGCATGGTTCGAAAACAAAATAATATTTTGTAAAACTGGGATTCAACATGATCAATGGCGGAGAGCTTGCCTGGCAGGTCTTGGTCAAATTCCGGACGCAGGGATGTCTCGGGATCGTCCTGGCGCACGTACCTCACACCGTCAACTACACGTTCGAAAATACGTCGAATAAGAACCAAGCAACACGAGAACGACTAATAAAGGTAATCATGCATGCATCAAGGGCTTCATAATGTTTTCCAAATGATTCAACTGGTTTGGATGTTGACCGGACATGTATAAAAGATGCATGCATTTCTAGGGTTAGGATGACTGGGGTTTTTAGGGTTTTACGATGCCCTTATGTCTATGAGCTATGCAACAAATGGATGCCTACTCATGTGAGGGTGCTGGTTCCTAACATTCCTAGAAAGGTTCGACATGGTGGAGATAACCCTAAGACGAACGCATATATGCATATGCATGAAATGACGGGTATGAGTTCTAGGGTTTCGGCGATGAGCACTTGCTCCTAGGGTTTTAGAACTCATGCATTATGGATGAATGGGCTACTAGGGTATGTAAAACTAAACCCTAACCTACTGGACATGTGGCATGCATCACCTAATCAACCTATTTTTGAAAAAGAACAACACTACTTATGCATGTTTAAGAATTAGGGTTTCATGGCTTAGGGTGCTATGGGTTCATCTATCCCCTTAAGCTTGGAGCTAGGTAACATGAATACATGGGTGTAACCAGTGCAAGGATCTAATATGAACATGTATACCTACTGGAACAACCTAGAACTCAAACCCATATTCAAAAGGAGTTCAAAATCTTATTTGAAATTCTGACATGTGTACTGGACTGAGCTGTACAGGATGTTCTAGTGAGATTTTCGAAAAGTTTCCTATATAGAAAAGATGGGAAATTAAATTTGGAGCAACTTTTATTTGGGAAGTTTTTGGAGATTCGGCTCGGATTTGGGTGAATCGGTTGAACCAGAACGAACAGCTGCACTGGAACAGAGGAGAGAGAGGCTGGCTGGTTTAGATGAACAGAAGAGGGGGTGACGTCGAAGGCGCACTCAGCAGGGGCGCCTCCACTTACTGCTGCTGGGCCCGGATGTGGGATGGGGCCCGCCTGGCGGGGACTGGTGGGAGCATACCGCTTCGGACAGGTGGGTCCTAACGGTCAGAACAGAGGAGAGAGGGGGGTGCGCACGGGGAGAGGTTCCGGCGTGGGACTAGGGCTCCGGCGATGCCCCGGTTAATGCTCCGGCGAGCAATCGCGGGGGATTTAAAGGGGGATTTGGAAATTGGCTGCTACCTTCATGATCAGCGTGGCCGGGCGAACTCGTTTTCGTGGTTGAAGGATTCGAGCGGCTACTGGAGGTGGGCTGGTGTCGGGGTCCAGAACGGGGGCGGAGAAGGGCTGGGGAAGAAGAAGCTCCGGTGAGCGTTAGCTGCAAAGGAGACTAAGAGGAGATCAGGGGAGGTCCTAAGAAGCTTATGGAATGGGGAAAAGAGAGGATTGCTTCCTTGGAATAGCTTAATCCTTCATGGGAGCGGCAATGGCTGACGGCGGCTGACGACGAACGGGAAGGGAGGAAGGGGTTGACGATGGCTTGGGTGGTGTGGCAGGTTGAAGGAGCTCCAGAGGAGGCTTATGGGGAAGAAGGCGAGCTCTGGGGGTCTCTTTAAAAGGCGCGGTGAACGGGGGCTGAGCGTGGGCTGCTCGGCCGCTGTCCTTGCCGCGGACTCGGCCACAGGAGCCCGACGACCTTGCCAGGCGGCGTGGTTTGCTCAGGAGGTGTCAAGGAATGACCGCGGCGCTGACTCGGCTTAGGTGAGGCAGTGGTCAGCGGGGAGCAGAGCTCGGGTGCGCGTCAACTGATGTCAGAGCGCGTCCAGCGGGGTGTCAGCGCATGCCAGGATCGGCATGGGCGCGTCAACGGGCGCAGGAGCTTGCCAGGAGCGCGCAGCCATGTCATGGAAGCTGAGTTGACCAAAGGGGAGATAGTGGCAGGAAAGAAATGACATGAAACCACAGGGAGTAGGGTGGCCATTGTTTGCCATGGGCGGCATGGAATGACATGAGGTTGACGACTGTAGTTTGGACCTTGCACTGGAGGTGTGGATAGAGGTAAGGGGTGGCTTGAGTATAGAAACAGCTCTGGTAAAGGTTTGGAGCGCAACGGTTAAGATTTAGACTTGGATTTGTGAGGAACAAGGAATAGGGTGCTAGGTGTTTGATGGAGGTCAAGCAAAATACTTACACTGGGGGTAGACATGTTTTTACAGAATTGGAGCAAGGATACTAGGATGAGTGTTGAGTAATTTTTGTGGAATTTTCAGAGCAAGGAAAAGAGTAGCTGTAGTTCAAATGGGGAATTTGATCAATTTGGAGTTTTGAATGCAATTCAAGAGTTTTGAACTGGACTTCCAAGTTTTATCTTATAACTTGGTGAAGAAAAGACTCAAGAAGCTACTGGAGTTTTTCTAGGCATGTTGGAGAATTTAAAACACATGTGATAACACTTTTTTAATTACTGGTTGTGAGAAAACCTAATTAGGGTTTGGATCGACAGATGGGATTTTAGGGTTCCGGACGACGGCAAGCTATGGTAGGGTATGGGGGTAGCTAGGGTTTGACTCGGGAGTGCCGGGAACAAGCATCGACGGCTTGCCACTAGGGTTAGGGTTTTGGGGCGACGACGAGTATATAAAGTGTATGTGGACTGATTAGGGTTTTGGGGATGCACAAGAGATGATGGGTTTTCGAGTTCGAAGAAAAGATGGGGAGACATGAGGGGTTTGAGAACTCACTCCCGAAGGGAGGGGATCTACTTGGACATCGTTGGTTGTTAGGGTTTGGGTTCGGACGGAGTTACGCATATAGGATGCGTGTGCCGATTAGGGTTTGGTTTTTATGAGCGCCCGCGACGGTTGTCAACCTTTCATATAATGGGGATTTCCCGGAATGTTAGGAAGTTCTGGAGATATATATATTGAGGAGAGAGAAACGGTGGCAAGGTGTGGACAATTGGAAAGATATCAGGGGGAAACAACACGAGGGATTACGGTGTGGGCTAACGCGGTAGATGGTAAGGATGGAATGGTTAGCTGGTAAAAGGATACAGTTATTTTGAGTTCCGGTAACATGGTAGAAGGGTAGAAGGTTAGTTTGTAACTCGGTGATTCGGTAGAAGGGGTGAATAGGGAATAGATATTTTGTTGTCATGGTGATACGGTGAAAAGGGGTCATGACCATGGTAGGGTAATATTTAGGGTTTTACCGTGCAGACGGTAAAAAGGTGACTGGGTAAGAATAAGAGGTAATGGTGTAGAAAAGGGGTGCGGATGTATATATACATATACATGGATTCATATATACTCCGGTGATGGGTATGGTAATGTAACCGAAGATGTTTTCTTGCTCAGGTGGTAAAAGGATTTCACCGAGAGATGGGGGTCTAGGGGTTGGAGTGTATGTGCCCACATACACTGGGTTATTGTTGGCATATATGTGGTGGCATGCGGATGGTAGTGGACATGCGACGACAGGTGAGCTGGGGTCGGATTTAGGTTACTGTTATGCACGTATACATATGTACATGCATGAGGTTCGAGGGGAGAAGGAACAGAGAGAGCCGAAGATTAGGGTTTTCGTATGTACGGATACACAAAGGCAGGAAAGGTTTGCTGCGGTTGGTGGAAGTTCTGCCGCGGCGGAGAAAACGGTCAGATGGGCTGCCGTGGCAGAGACTTGTTTGTCGTGGCAAGGGATTGCTTGCCTTTATTCACCGTGGCAAGGGTTTTGGGAGAAAAAGAATAGACGGGGGTGTCTTTGTGCTGGGTTTTTGACATGGTTAGGGACGGGGAGTCGAGCAGGGTTTTGTATCCCTTGCCGGATGGAGTTCCGACAAGGTCGAGGTCGAGGGGGACAAGGATGAAGAGAAGACTCTGATTGGCTTGCTCTGGGGTTTTGGCCGAACAGGTTTCAACTCGATGCATTGCTAACTGGCATTATTAGCAAAAAGTTTTTGTTGACCCTGATTTTCAGGTTTCGGATAATTGGGGTGTTACACGTTGTCACCACTGTAGCAACAGGAACAAATTATCTCCCAATTGGGAAGGACCCTACATCATCGTCGCCAACCCGCGACCGGGCGTTTTCAAAACTCGCTGACAACGGCTCCGTGCTACCCAACACATGGAACATTAATCAACTCTCCAAACATTATGTCTAGCTTCCCGGGGGCTTCCCCCAGATGACTTCATGGTGGATAACCCGTGTCTCCACGGACGCCATACCTATACTTCACCAGTACCATACTCTTCGGTCTACATCAAACAATCATTAATACTCAGAATGCCTCCAACATGCTTCTCTACGACTTGGGAATGGGCATGTACACGAGTCTATACCTCGATTCGCCCCCCCCAGTCCATGGCATACAAGCATCTGACAGCCCGAGGCTAGGCACGAACATGAGTTCGCGCCTCGTTCCGCCTCCTCGAGTTTGGTCACCGTATAACCGCCTCGTATGCACTCGGGGGCTGGCACGTACACGGGTTCGCGCCCCGTTTCGCCGCCTCGGGTCCGATCAGCTGTCCATAACGCCTCGCCACGACATCCAGGGGTCAGCTCCCCCATGGGTTCCTCAACTCCCAGTTGTTCCCCCGATTCTGGCACACAGGCATCACGCCCAGCATTCGCCCGGAGGCTAAGCAGAGCACGAGTTTCACAACTCAACTCTCCGCCCCGGGTACGGCGACATTAGCGCGTTGCATCTATCCGAAGAATGGCGAGTAAACCGACGTTCCTTAACTCGGGTCGCCTCTTCAATACAACGGCGGACAGCTACCTTGCATCTGCGCGGGGCCAGGCATGGCCCGAATTTCTCAGTTTGTTTCGCCTCCCCGTCTACGGCAACCTACCCCGAGGCCCGAGTACAAACCTACTCACGCAGCGAAGTTTTCTCAGACTGTTCATCCGAGTTCCTGCTAACTCACACAAACAGTCGAGGGCTACCACGGTGAAGTTTTCTCTGACTGTTCATCCGAGTCCTACTAACTCGCACAAACAGTCGAGGGCTACCACAACGAAGTTTTTTCCGACTGTTCATCTGAGTTCCTGCTAACTCGCACAAACAGTCGAGGGCTACTACAGTGAAGTTTTTGTGACTATTCATTCGAGTTCCTGCTAACTCGCACAAACAGTCGAGGGCTACTACAGCGAAGTTTTTTTGATTGTTCATCCGAGTTCCTGCTAACTCGCACAAACAGTCGAGGGCTACTACAGTGAAGTTTTTTCCGACTGTTCATCCGAGTTCCTGCTAACTCGTACAAACTGTCGAGGGCTACTACAACGAAGTTTTTTTCGACTGTTCATCCGAGTTCCTGCTAACTCGTACAAACTGTCGAGGGCTACTACAACGAAGTTTTTTCCAACTGTTCATCCGAGTTCCTACTAACTCGCACAAACTGTCAAGGGCTACTACAGTGAAGTTTTTTTTCAGCCTGTTCATCCGAGTTCTCACCAACTCGCACAAACAATCGGGGGTTCGGAGTCATATACATAGTACATCACGCAACCCTAAGGCAATACAACTACACAGCAGAATAAAGGAGTTTTTCGCATCAACCATAAGACGACAAAACGCAACAAGATTCAGATTGCATAAGTTAAAAGTTCTTTACAGCACAAGAACGAGGCCACACAACCAAAGGGAGGGGGGTCTAGTCCTCCTTCCCGGTAGTATCATTGCCCCGGAGATATAATCACCCTCGCTATCTTCAGCAGCAGCGGGCGAGTCCCCCACCGTCTCAAACCCCGCTTCGCCGATGAACCTCTCCACCAATTCGCGCCAGTCGTTGATCCGCGTGTCCTCCGCTTCTGGTGCATGAACAGGCTCACCATGCGACAAAGTGGGATCATGACATCACCATCTATGAATTCCGCTGGACGGGTTCAGACTACAATTGTTGGGGTAGGGGTCCCCACGCTAGCCCATTTTCAAAGTTTTTCGCATGCACCGTCAAGGACTACATCGACGACGTCAAGGGCAACCTCGGCGCCCGTCTACGTCGACGTCGTTAAGGACTACCTTGACGTCCATCACCGTCGAGGACTACATCAACGATGCCAAAACGAGGACTACGTCGACGTCACCAATGATCGTCCCGGTGTCCGTCGCCGTCAGGGTCTGCGTCGGCATTATTCGGGACCGCGTTGACGTGCTTAGGGATTCCTCCAAAGACGCCAGAGAATATTCCCCGAAGATGCCCGGAATATTCTCCCAAAATATCTTCTATGCATGGGAAATGACGACCATACCCTTGTAAAGTTCCCTGAATCTGAGGGCAAAAATGTAGTCTCCCCTTTTCCATCCTCAAACCCTATAAATACCCCCCATGGGGGTAGAGGGAAGGAGAGGGATTTCTTGTAACCCTAATTCTACACTTCAATAGAAGAGTGACTTTCACCTCATCGTACACGAGAGGGGTTTCGCCTCCTCGCACACGGTTCATGTTTTATATAATTAGATATTAAAGCGGTTTTCATAAAATTCCATGGTATTCCGAGACGAACATCTGTTCATCATTTCCTTCCCGTTATGACGGGATTCATTTCTGTGCTTTTCGTTACAACGGAAAGTCTCATAATCACCCGCTTCAGCGGGGAGTATCAGCTCACCCGATACGACGGGGATACGAGGATTTGCCCGAGTCCACGGGGAAATCCCTTCTTCACTCTTCCCGACACAACGGGAAATTTGCATGTCACCCTGCGAACACGGCGGATCGCGTCCTTAAACCCATAACCACATTTTCAGGTTTTGCAACCCAATCTACTTTAGTGTGGCCTAACCAAGTTCATCCTTGACCGTGGACACAGCTATTCGAATAGTTTTAATCCTCTGCAGAGGTGGTACGGCTTTACCCACACGATGTAGTTCACCGTGGGCATACCGTGCACTGCATACTACCAGAGTTAGTACAACGAGACTCTTCACCGGTGTAAACTCAGCCATGAACCCGTCAGAAGGACACGTTCCACACTTGGCTTGAGTCAGTATCATTGCTACAAGGAGGTTGGTGTTCCAACTTTGTGGCAAACAAGCCATCGCTTTCCCGCGAAAACTTTTCTCTATAGAGGCTACAACATCATCTGCACACTGCTCACTGCCTACGGGTTCATGCTAGTTCAGACCGGGTACTAGATCAAGTCCTTGCAATAAAGGACATGTGGACGTACGGTAAGACTTGGCCAAACGGCACTTAAGATCGGTCCTTACGTGATCCGAGAGGGACTTCACACCTCACCCGTAAACGGGGTGCGAGAATCACGCCGGGCATTACCTCATATTTAACAAGCTTCCTGCTTTCCCCCTTCATTTCCGACCCGGATCAAAATCTTCTCCATTTTGTTTTTTCAGGTTTTAATGAAAACCTTTTTGCGGTAAAGTATCCCAACCCAAGGATATACTATCTTCATACTCCTTCGGACACGACAGTCCGTTTCCAAACATTTGCCACATGAAATATGGGAGTATTTTCCTCTTTATTTTGAAAACCTAATTTTTCTACCGCAGGGCTAAGCATACATACATACTTTACCCTAGGTTTTCGGTAACTTTTCCGGGATAATAGTCCTTACGGTGACAAGGAGTTTAGGGTCGGACTAGGGTTTTCTAAGCATCGGTCATAACTATTCCACATAAAATAACGGGTATAAAACATAGCATGCATGGTTCGTAAAACGAAATATATTTCGCAATCTTAGGATTCAACATGATCAAGGGTGGAAAGCTTGCCTGGCAGTTCCTGGTCTTGATCCGGATGCGGGGATGCTTCGGGTTCCTCCTGACGTACCTCACACCGTTAACTACACGTTTCAAAGAACGCCAATAAGAATCCAAACGCGACAAAGAACCAAAGAGGACAACTCTATGCAGAAAGTATGCCAGGTTTTGCAAACATGATTGAAAAGAAAGAAAGGGAAGGAGAGTTGTTGTTTCTATATTTTATGCAGGGATCACTTAGGCCCCGTTCGGGAACCCTCCGCCTCCACCAAATCCTCAAATCCGCGATCCGGCTCCCCGATCCGGCTCCTCCTTCCAAATCGCGATTTGCTGGGAGCGTTCGGCACGCGACTTCGCTCCCTATCCCCACCACGTAGCCCTCCTCCCCTCCTTCCGGCGTCTTCCCGCCTCCACGTCGTCGCCGTTATGTCCAGGCCGAGCAGCAGCCTCACCGTCCCGCGACAGATCTGGGACGAGCCCCACCAGGAGGAGAGGCCGGCAGCGGCACTCCCATCGCCGGATCTGGAGGGCGCCGCTTGTGCGGCGGAACTCGAGGCGACAAGGCGGCGTGGAGGAGCTCAGGACGGCGCGGAGGAGCTCGGGGCGGCGCGGAGGAGCTCGAGGCAGCGCGGAGGAGCTCGGGGCGGGCTGGCGTGCAACAGCTTGGGGTGGCGGAGGCGCTCGAGGCAGGCGAGGTAGGGAGAGAGAGAGAGGGGCTGCTCGAAGCGTTTTTTCTCACTTGGCGGTGGCAAACCGTTGGTAATTTTCTCCAACTCCAGATAAGCGAATCCGTGGTGTTCGGTTTGAGCAGCTCTACGATTTTGTACTGGCCTCGCCTCTGATCCGGATCTGGGGCTCCGCGGAGTTGCACCGTTCGGCCCGGCTCCGCCCGCGGAATCGGCAGAGCCCAGAGCCGGAGTGATACCGAACGGGCCCTTAAGTTAGGGTTTCTCGGTTTAAGACTTTACTTTCTTGGAAACCCTTGTGTAACAAGATGGAAGAAGAGTCCAGAGACTTGGAGGGTTTGTAAGTGCTGGAGAAATATTTTTGACGAGGTTTAACATGGTTGAGTGATATATGTATATGCATGAAATCTGGGGTTAGGGTTGTTAGAATTGATGCTCTCTTTCTCTTATTTCCGAATCATGCAACATGTATATATATATGTGCTCTTGTGCCAAGGTTTAGAGGGTTAGGGCTCTAACATGTTAGAAGTTTTGGATTGGGTCATCAGTTCAAAAGGAAATTTTTTTAAAAAATTTGAATTTGAAAAGGTTATTTGAATTACTCTATGTACAGAAAAAAAAATTTGAATTTTTGAAAATATTTTTGAACCAATAGATTGCAAATAATTTTTGGTTCCTAAGCTCTTTTGGGTGCATCTCAAGAACCGGATGTTTAATTGCTGAACCGGCCGAACCAAGCAAAGGGGTTGTTATGAAAAAAAATAAACCAGCGGTTTTTCTCATTGGTACGGTGATGTCGAAGGCGTCTTGGCAGAATGCACCTTTCCTACTTCTGACCGTGCGGCTTGCTCGGGCTCGGGCTCGCTCGGCAGTGGCAGGGGGGAGGAACTTACCCGCTCAGGGCTGGGCACCCGAGTCCAACCGCTTGGTCGGGAGATCCCCAACCGCTTCGGACCAAGCAAAGCAGCGGCAGCTGTGCTCGGTCGGGACGACTGCCGGCGGCGGAGCGTGGCCGGACTGAGGCGGTAGACCAGCGGGTGAGGGTTCAGCTTGGCAGGCCTAAGGGGGGCTGGCACGGTGGCGGTTGTTTGCGGAGATCTCGGGGAGAACCGAGGTGGTTGAGCTCGGTGGTCCGGCAGAAATGGCGAGGGGTGGAGCTAGGAAATGAAGCTACTGATTTGCTCCCAGGGAGAGGAGGAGGAGGTTGTGTGGGAGATGGGCTCGGGCTTGGCCCCTTTTATGAACGGGGTGCTAGCTCAGGGAGTGGCGGGGCTGCCGGGTACGGCGACGGGACAAGGCGGTGCAGCGGCAAAGGAGAGGGAGGGGGTTGGCGTGGGGCAGCACGATTTGAGGGGGTGTCTTCCGGAGCAAGGGATGCAACAAGGGAGGGAAGGTGGTGGCGTGCTGACCTTGCTATGCCGCCGGTGTGCGCACAGCACACGTCCAGAGCGCGGCCGGCATGCTGCTAGAGTGGCATGAGCATGCACGTGAGCACTTTGGTGTGTCGGGAAGCGTTCTGGCATGTCAACAGAGCTGAGGTGGACTAGAGGGAGAAAGGCAGGAGCTGGCTTGGGTATCCGTGTGGTTTAGGGTTAGATATGGCCTTGCCAAGGTCTTGCCAATATCGGCATGGATTGACAAGGGGTTGAACTTGCAGAGAAAAGTCGAGCTGCTGGGGAGAGAAGTGAATAGGGACAGCAACTGAGCTGGAGTAAGGGCGTTGGAGAGGTTTGACAGCAACTGAATGAGATTGGTACTTGATTTCTTGGAGAAATGGAAATTGTGACAAAGTGTTCGATAGGGTTTCTGGCAAGATTTTTCACTGGACTTAGAGAGGTTTTTGGATATTTGAGTTATTTGTACTAAGAGGAGTATTGTGTAATTTTATGGAATTTTTCTAGACAGGATTTAGAGGGGTTGTAGTTCAAGATGCAAATTTGACCTAAGTTCAAATTTGGATGTAATCCAAGATTTTTGAACTTGACATTTCAATATTATTTCATATTTGAGTGACATATAGCTTTAAGAAGTTTATGAAATTTTTCCAGAATTTTTGGGTGGAAGAAAACACATGCAATATGGATTTTAGGGTTTCTGCCCGATAAAAGAGTTATTAGGAATTAGGGCGACAGATTAGGTTTTAGGGTTTTGAGCGACGGCACGACTGAGGCAGGGTATGGGGGAGGTTAGGGTTTATATCTGGACGGTCGGGAGCAAAGATGAGCAGGTTGCCACTTAGGGTTTGGGTTCGGACAGCTCGTGCATATACGGTGCGTGTGTCTGATTTAGGGTTTTAGGGTTTTATGCACATGCGATGATGGGGTTGCGACTTGGGTTTGTTGCGTGACAGTGCAACCTAACTCAAGTGCTCCCCATGAAATGACATGCTCGAGAAAACTGACATCCAAATGCATGGCAAGGTTAAGACATATACGCATATACACGTTTTAAGTTTTTGGGAAATCCGGACAATGAAAATCAGGGTGTGACAATACGAAGAGAGCGGGCACGGGCGCCGCATGTTTCCTATGCGATAAGCTGCCGGGAAAGGCCCGATAGGTGGTCTACCGGGGGATTTCCACTCTATAGCGGGGACAGAGGGGACCTTTCTAGACCCAAACTCATCTTCATCCTCAGAGGTGTACCTTGACGTTCGAGCTGAGGCAGCCTAATGGCTTGCCACTTCAGTCATTGAGTTCCCGTCGTGTCTCCCCTCACCAAGGTTCACACTTCCTCGCTGCCCCATGTCTGGCTCCCGCTGATGCCAGCATGGGCGCTGAGGACAGTGGCACTCTGAGTCGTGTTCGGCCTCCTTTTGTGACGGTCGCAGGCCGCCTAGCCCCTAGATTCTTTGGCGGCCCCACTCTGGAGTGTGCCTTTGTCAAGCGTGACGTGGCGGGGGTAGCCCCCGCTGACCTTGACGCCAGCTTCGCAGGTCTAACTGTAGTGCAGATCAGCGCAGCTTCCTGTGTTGCTACCCTTAAAGTATTTCATTTGGGTTAGTGCCAACGTGCCTTTGCTTTTCTTGTTCGACGGTTTGTTGATGACTTCCCTTCTAACTTTGCGATGTAGTGCTTGTTTGCCACGGAGAAGCTAACAACTATAGGTGACAGTGTCGTTGAGGTTGAGGCTCATTTGGAGGAGGAGAAAAGGAAGTATTCCGAGGCCCTCATGGAGGTGGACAGGCTTCGTAGGGAGGTTGAGATTCTACGGGAGAGGGTGCTCTGGTTATTTGCATGTGACATGAAGTTGGTGAAGCTGACATGCCCCTTGTGCATGATTGTGCACCGGGTGGTCTCTTCCCTTTGGCTTGATGTGGAGGAGTTTGACGGCCCTAACACGGATAGCTACACTGCTGACAGGGTAGCTTGGACGACAGAGGTTTGCTGGGCCTTCCATGCTACGTACCTGATCTTTACGCATAGCGATGTGCAGGCAGCAATTTAGTTGTCCCTCGATTGTGGCTACCTAGCCATTGGGGAAGTTTTGCGCACCTTTTCGACGGAGGGTTACATGCCCTAAAGACTTCTGAGATCATTTCTACCCGGGAAAAGTTCAGGACGAGGTGGCCTCCTTCTTGTCCCTCATGTGGGCTTCGTGCAAGAAGGGGATCAAGTATGTCAAGAGAATTTGGAGGGCTCGGACCATGATCGACACATCTGCCACCCCTCCAGCAGCTCACAATGTCTAGAGCAGCACTCACGCTAGGTCAGCGCCATGTCCCGAGGTCTAGTGCTTGTGCTACTTTCTGCTTCCATTTTGTGCTACATGTGCTTTGGGTTGGTGCTGGCTAGCTTCAGGATTTTGTTTCCTTGTTGGTTTCGTCATTACGTGACATTGTTCCGCCGTATTTGGCTTTTTGTGGTTGAAATCGTATTTGGACACTGGGCGTGAGCCATGATATTGTAGTTGGGGTTTACTTTTATGATATGCTTAATTCTTAATCTATGGTGTGGTATGATTTTTGTTGTTCTTGTCACACTTTTGCGGAGCCCAGTTTTGAGGTATAAATCGTCAGTTGGACGTCTTGGTACTCAAACCCCTACGGCAATGTCCTACAAGCATCACACTTCATTCGGTGGGACAAAGATGAGGCGACACGCAACGGTTGCCGAGGACTGATCACAGGGCTACAGCCTCTTTTGGCCTTTGCCACCAATGTTGCCCGATACTTTTGCCCATGAGACTTTGTTCTCTAACAGGGCTTGTATTATTATGATTCCCTTGTGTAAAAAGGCGTGGCAGTACGACATACCCTGCCCCCTGTCAGGACCCCAGAATTGTATATGAGTAGGGAACGAATGATCGCCAAGGACTGAGAAGCCAGTTGACCTGGTGGCACGGTACCTGCACCATGGGCACCGAGGCAGAGTGGTTCGACACCTGACCAACACACCATACGCTTACCGATGTCATATGTCTTCACCGTTGGTCAAGCCGGCCGGTCGTTCTCAATTCCACTAAGCATAGCAAGATCGGAGGAGCCTGGCGATCATACCCACACCCTAACCTAGCCCGGAAGCTAGTGGGTCGCTCGAAAGCCCAGTAGGATCCGCCCACACCCTGCCTGGCCGGCGCAGCATTTCAGCCAGCGGGTCACTCAACCAATACCTGCTCCACCTAGTGAAAAGAAGAACCGCCCTAACCCTACACGGCATACCCATACACTCTATTTCATACACGCAATGTATATGGCAGCCACCAACAACTTGTATATCATCACAAACTCTACAAAAGAAGGATTTAGAGATAATAAACGTTACCCATATGACGGATAGGTCTTCGCTTCGACATTACATGACGTAGATGTTGTTTTCAGCACACAAAAATATGAAAACAGCAGCGGAAGAGAATGACAAGGAGAAAGAGAAGAGGAATCTTGGCAATGGAAGAAAGGGGGCTCGCCGTCGGATTGCTCGTCGGAATTGGGGCGGGGCCGGCGGTGTTCTCAGTAGTGGTGGAAAAAGGAGAAAAGGGTGGCGGTTTTTGGGGAAAAGAAGAGTGGGGGGGGGAAGGGGAGACGGAGCGTCCGAGGAGGCCCTTTTATCTCAGGGAGGAGAGAGGAGGCAGAGACGCCGGTGGAGCTGCCGTCCGACGCGTGCCCCGGCCACGCGGCGGCGAGATGCTGCGAGCGGGTCCTGCTTGGTAGAGGGAACGGTGCAGCGGCGCCCTGGGAAGAAAGGCGAACGCGGTGCGGGACAGTGGGCCGAGGCCCACTTGGGCGTGCAGGAGGAGGAAAGCTGGGCCAGCGGCCCAGTACGGGAGGGGGGAATGGTGTTTTCTCTCTTTTTATTTATTTATTTATTTATGTTCATTTTACTTGATGTTTAAAATAGCAGGGATAGTGATTCAAATGGGAGCTTATAATTAGAAAGTTTGGACCGGATCTTCTAGGACATTTTTAATTCCTTTAAGCTTTCTTACATTAATGATAATCTAATTTCAGCCCAAACTTTAAACCTTGAAGCAATTTAGCTAAGAGAAACTTTGGGATAAATTTAACCTTACTGGTGTTTCAATTTCTATCCAAAATCCCTACTTAAATCTGGTTATCCCAGTAGCTCTTCTACTAGACATTTAAAACAGTTGCACCAAAGAAAACTTGACTCAGGTTAATAGATTTTGAAACTGTCCTAGTGCAAGGTGTAAGATTTCGATATCCGATGCACAAACTACATATATGCATGAAATGAAAAACTTTATTTTAATTAACTCGTGAGTTCATGCTGATCTATGATAGTGTAGAGATTACGAGAGGGTCTTTACACCTCCCACCGAAATAACTTAGGGACCGTGGGGTTGCCAGCACAACTACTAGTGTTCACTTGATCTGTGTGCTATGTATACGAGGAGTGCCTGTGGTGGTTGATGTTTATGTACTTGCTTATTTCCCACCAACGTGTGTCGCATGCTTGCTTCAAGTTTAAAATATAAATATATGCCTGGGATGAGGCATGATTGGATGACTAGTTGGGGTTGTGCGCCGTCGTGGAGTATTATCACGCGGCCGTATACGACAAGGACCATCACATGGGGGTGTGGGATGTAACATCGCGCCTGTCTAAGGTAGACTTGAAGTTGCACGTGCCGCCGTGGAACGTTATCACGCAGGTGGACACAGCAATAGACAACACTTAGGGGCGCAGAATGTGACGTCGTGGCTGCCTAAGGCAGAGTTGGATTGCGAGTTCCTCCGTGGAGCGTTCTCACGCGGGCGGACACGGTAATAGCCAACACATAAGGCTACGGAATGTGACATCGTGGCCTGCCTAAGACGGAGTTGAAGTTGCACACCGCCGCAGAGCGTTATCATGTGGACGGTCATGGCCAGAGCCAACATTTAGGGTCGTGGAATGTGATGTCGTGCCTACCTAAGGTGGAGTTGAAGTTATGTGTTGCCTCCGCAGAGCCTTATCACACAGGCCAGCAGGGTTGAAGTTGCACGTGCCACGGAGCGTTATCACGCAGGTGGACACAGCCGTGGCCAACACTTAGGGGTGCGGAATGTGTAGTCGCTGTTTCCTAGGCAGAGTTGAAGTTGTGCGTGCCGTCGTGGAGCGTTATCACATGGGTAGACATGACCATAGCCAAAAATTAGGGGCGCGGAATGTGACGTCACGGCTGCCTGAGGCTGAGTTGAAGTTACGCGTGCCGCCGTGAAACATTATCACGCGGGCGGACACGGCCGTAGCCAACACGTAGGGGAGCAGAATGTGATGCCTAAGGCGGAGTTGAAGTTACACGTGCTGGTGTGGAGCGTTATCACGCGGGCGGACACGGCCGTAGCCAACACTTAGGGGCACAGAATGTGACGTTATGGCTACCTAAGGCGGAGTTGAAGTTATGTGTGCCACCGCGAAGCGTTATCATGTTGACGTACATGGCCATAGCCAACAGTTAGGGTCACGGAATGTGACGTCGTGGCTGCCTAAGATGGAGTTGAAGTTACACGTGCCGCCGTGGCGCGTTATCATGCGGGTGGACACGACCATAGCCAACTGTAAGGGCATGAAATGTGACATCGTGGCTGCCTAAGGTGGAGTTGAAATTGCACGTGCCGCCACGGAGCATTATCACACGGGCGAACACGACCATAGCCAACACTTAGAGGCGTGGGAGTGTGATGTCATGGCTGCCTAAGGCGGAGTTGAGGTTGCACCTGCCACCGCAGTGCGTTATCATATGGGTGGACATGGCCATAGCCCAAACACTTAGGGGAGCAGATTGTGACGTCGCAGCTACCTAAGGCGGAGTTGAAGTTACGCATGCCACCATGGAGTGTTATCTCACGGGCAGACATGGTCCTAGCCAATAGTTAGGAGCGTGAAATGTGACATCGCAGCTACCTAAGGCGGAGTTGAGTTGCGTGTGATGTCGTGGAACGTTATCACACGGGCGGACATGGCCATAGCCAACAGTTAGGGGTACGGAATGTGGCGTCGTAGCTATTTAAGGTGGAGTTGAAAACGCATGTGCCGTCATTGAGCGTTATCACATGGACAGGCACGACCATAGCCAACACTTAGAGGCGCGGAATGTGATGCCGCGGCTACCTAATGTGGAGTTGAAGTTGCACCTGCCACCACTGAGCGTTATCACGCGGGCCGACACGGCCATAGCCAACACTCAGGGAGACAAAATATGATGTCGCGGCTGCCTAAGGTGGAGTTGAAGTTACGCATACCGCCATGGAGCGTTATCACGCGGGTAGACACCGCCATTGCTAACACTTAGGGGTGCAAAATGTGACGTCGCGGTTGCCTAAGGTGGAGTTGAAGTTGCACGTGCCGCCGCAGAGCATTATCACGCTGGCGGACACAACCATAGCCAAAACTTAGGCCACGGGCAGAACACGTGGTTGTGGGTTCGATCCGCACGATCGACGCCAATTGTTGTCGCTACTCGGTCGGACAGTAATCTTGAGGCACCTTGTTTGTTTTGCTTGTCTAAACGGAGATGCAACGGGAGCCAACCTAACCCTTGACCAGCTTGCGAGGCCACCCCTGATGCAGGCACGGACATGGAAACGAGGATGGGACGTGGCAAGGTGAAGTGTATTTCTCTAATCTTTCTCAAATGGAGGGTCTAACCTCCCTATTTATAGGAGATGATAGGGGCAGACTTCAATTACATTCCTGTCCCTAGACGGTTTACGGTGCCGCCCCTAGGCTTGTAACCTCACCCGAGACGTCTTGGTCATTTCTCTACTACCTTGGCGGTATATACTTTGCATCTTCGTGGGTCCCGCCTTGAGGGTTGCCAAGTGATGCCCTACGGCTCCAACACCCTTCCCCTAGTGCTCCTCTTGGGTTTTTGTCTCGTGCTCTTCCTTGCAGGCTTCTCCCACTCCGTCTTTGTGGCGCCCTAGACAAGGAGAAGAGATGTTTTGCGAAGGCGGGGCTTCCTTCGGGCACCGGCTTTGGTAGCTTCCTCGGGTACTCCTTTGACAAGGAGGGGGGATGTCTTGCAAGGGTGGTCTTTTCGCAGGCACCGGCTTTGGCAGCTCCCCCCGGTACTCTTGGACAAGGATGCCTTGTCAAGGCTTGTGCTTGACTCCGGCTTTCCTGGTTACGGGTGCTTGTTTGGGCTGCGCGTAGCCCCCCCCTCCCTCACCCCCACACACACACACAATAGAACTATTAGCTTTGTTTTAGAAATAAGAATCATGGTGGTAATTTTCAAATAGAAATCGAAGTAAAAGTAGACTACGAAGGTAGTATATAGTGCAACAATTAATAGTTAACCCCAAGTACAGTTCCAGGTGTAAAGGAGAGGCCAGAACCAGCAGTCAGAATTATTTCAATCTTTTGTGCGACATACCATGCTGGCGAGTGGCAAGCTTATCATAAGTCTGGTCCTGCTAAATCCTAATGCTACTTGTGTACAGTCCATCTCATAGCAAAAACCTTTTGCCCGGCCCATCTATTTAGAGTACTGCGAAAGAAAAGAAAAAAAAGGAACTAGCTAGTTAGAAGGAAAATCGCATGTTATACAGAACGTTCCAATGATTTTACTCTCTTGCCTGGACGGCGGAGGATCCAATGTTTTTCCTTGTTTTAAACGAACTAGCATTTAATATTATCATCCATACTTTTAAGCATTTTTTGAACAAATAAATAAATTCAAACCTGAGACAAATATGTAAGGTCCATAGAGAGATCTGCCTAGAAATCATGGTACTGACGCGTGGCTGTCTATAGCACCCTTCATATTATTTATAGACAAGATAAAAGGTAAAATTGACTCTAGAACACTACACTTGTGTGCCCTTTGCTCTAGAACACTAAAAGCACTATGTCCAATACCATTACGATTTTGTGGCCATTTACTACAACACACTTTAGCAACTAAAGTATAATTTCTTTAGATTTAGAGAGAAAATAACTTAGAAATCCCTACTTTACCCTCTTCATCATTTCTCTCTCCCTCTTACTCTCCCTCCCTGTCCTCTCCACCCCATTCTTATTTCGCTCTTCAATCCCGAGCTCCCCCCTCCCAGGCCGCTGCCCTCCCTTTCCCATGCCGAGCTTCAGCCTCCCCTCCCAGTGCTAGCTCTGGGCAACCCTTGATGGATAATGGATTTTAGCGCAACATCAGATTTAACACTGAGGTCAGTTCATGGAGGAATGAAGTGTTCATACTCTAGTGGTATCTAGATCCATGCATCATGAGTAATGAACCGTTATCAGTGTCATGTTTCCCTCCGCAAGATGAAGAAACATTACCACTTGCACATGCTTTCCTTTGTTTATGCCTTGATGGCGCTCACGCTGATCGATGGTATCATCCCCTTGAAGCTACACTAAGCCACAGCTGCTTTCACACTAAGGACAGTTGAAAATTTTGCCGGCTCCGTCGTCCACTTGGCACGTTGTTCCCCACCACCTTGATCTCTCTAGGAATAGCCTCATGACGACGCTACTCAACTCGACGACAGAGAGGCCCACGAGTGACCGCTTCTCCTCTACAGACGCTGACAACTATGAAGTTGGCTTATGGTTGTAGCAAATCCCCACATGTCACCTAGATAGCTCATGGGTTTGATTTGGATTGCCGATAGATAAAAAGAATGAATCATGAGAGAAAGGTTGAAGAAAGGCCTTGCACATGTGTCCCACATGACAGTCAGTAATGCGAGAGAGGAGACGGGAAACCAAAAGGCAAAAATGAGATTTCATACACCTGTTTTAGAAATAATATTATTATATTGGTTGTAGCGTGTTCTAGCAAATGACCTCAAAATTGTAATTGTATTGGGTGTAGTGAAAGTTTCTTAGTGTCCTAGAGCAAAACACACATAATTAGAATGTCTATGAGCTAATTTTATCAAGATAAAATGTACACTAACCCGTCTGTAAAGTTATCTCTATAAGACTCCACTATTTGTAAGTGTGGAATTCAAACCCATGCTTATGACAGTAAAATACCGTCTAGAATAACTTTATAGACCGTCTAGACAATCTCACTTTCTATTTCTTTTCTTTCTTCCATCTCATCGAGCGTACGTAGCATTTTTTAACAGACAACTTAGGTCATCGCGTTGTACATGCTCCTATCCCACGTTCAGGTGGTTCAGCGCCCCCGTTGGCTATTTTGTTGTGTGATCTAGTGCTCCCTTCGAGTAGTACAAGTGCATCTATTAGCTACAAACGCTGTCAAATCCAATTATTAACCCAAAAAATGATGTCGCCAACTCAGGTTTGTCGCAGGGACCATATGCAACTTTCGCACAACATGTGTCCTATATATGGCGCTTTCCGTGCGTCCACATCTCCACTGGGATCTTCATCTAGCTGAGCCTAGTTAAGCTTGCTAAATGCCGACGAGCGAGTTACCTTCTTCATTTGTCCTCTCTATATTAGATTATGGTCCGAATCCATGCATCATCATTTGCTCGTCATATCTCATGCATGGAACTTGAAAATGATTTTCATGACAAAAATAATTATAGCATTTTGAGTTTATGACCTGATCACTCAAAACAGTTCTTTTTGTACATAACTTTTTTGATATTATAAAAGATATGCAGTAGGATGCTCTCTACTGTTTCCCTAAAAAAAAACAGTTTTTATATAACAGCAGCCGAATCATATATTCTGTTCCGGACACTGTATTGTGGTAGCCATCTACAAAATTTATGTTGTAAGCCAAGTACGAACGTAGTATTATTACCTGGTCGCCCCCGGCCGTTAGGTAGCTAGGTCATGGGCAAGCACACGGCCTTGATTTGCGTTTCTCCCTCGAAGCATTTGTACTCTTGTGTATGGACTCATGCACGCGGAGACCAATGGAAAGCAAGCATACTTTCTGTTCAGAAAGAAGACAGACAACATACACGTACGCACACATGACCAAGTCTAATGCTCAGTACATGCATGTTCAGTCTAGGGCTAATAGAACTATCAAGCAGGGGAGATGGACGATGCAGCTATATATGACTACCCTCAGGAGCTACTCCATCCGTAAAGAAGGTGCACGCATCGCTTTTTTTTCCTCACAAGCTTCTAAATTAATTACTCCTTCAGTTTTAAATACATTAGTTTACATATTAACATAATTTTCATGATATAACTTTGACCGTTATTTTCATATAAACACATGAATGAAATATTAGAAAACATGGAGTTATAAAATATTTTTCTATTTTATTAATCATGCAACATATATCCCATCAATGGGGCGCAGGGCCAGGCCGGCGCCGGGCGGCGGGCAGCAGGTAGGAGAATGGCAGGTCCATGTCGGAGGCTTTGGCGATTGCCTTCGGCCGCGCGCGCGGGCGCGTCAGGCGCTCTGCTGGTAACGTCTGGCTTCGAGCCGCGCCCTGAAAAAAGCGGGGCCGACCGCGCGCGGCCGGCGAGAAAATTATGCTTACCTCTGCCCAGGCGCGCGGCAGGCTGCCCATGTCGTTCCATCGAAATAGCGCAAAACCTAGTCATGTGTATGTAGCGTGCCCGCTCATCAATTAGCCCGGGGGTCTTGGCAGGGATAGGGGAGATCACCCTTGACCTGCATGCTCATCTCGCCCTGTCCTTTCAGTAAGTGTGTGCATGTGTGTGCATGATGATCACTTGTGCTGACACTGATCAGTTAATCCATGCACATCATCATGACTGTCGACTGTCGTCGGCGCAGCGTCAGGTATAAACTACATCATTCATACGCAGTTCTTCTTTTTTGAACAGACACTCATACATAGCTGATGACGTACAGTCCAGAGTACCTTGCTCCTGGGATAAGATCCTACCTATTAATTTGAAGATTAGTTGGTGTTATCACGTGTGTCATGTTTTTTTTTCCTTCTTTGTTTTCCTTTGCCAGCGGCTCTTTTTTGCTTGGATGAGGTGACAAATTATGCTTCTCTTTCTTCTTTTAGTCGACGGTGGCCTCATAGTGCTCAGGTGATTATTATCGCTATTTATTTTATTTCTCTATTTAATTTCCTTTTGGACCAACTGTATGCTGAAATTTAATGATAACTAGTCGGATGGTACGACAATTTATGTGGCAAGATTTTTTGTTCTTGTATTTGATTATTATGAAATATTCTATTAATCTACGTCACTCCTATATATACACACACATATATATCTTTCCCATAGTACTAAACTACTTTACTATACATCTTTTATTTTCCTCTAAAACTGACCCACGCTGTTAGATATTATTTTTCTTCTCTGACTACGTGAGAATTACTATGTATTTTGATTAATGTGGAAATTAATTTCTATCCCTTTGAATGAATGTGTTACTTGAATCTCGCATATCATTGTTTATAGATATGCAGATGTTTTATGTTTTTGATTACTTTTTATCAATCGCATTGATTACGGATCATTAGTCATAACAACTCTAAGCCTTTATGACTAGGATCGCCAAACTGTTGGCCAGATGTGCAAATCCATATAATTAAGGCCTACCATGACAAGAGACGGATGATCTTTATTTTCTATGAGAACTTGTAGCACATTTATTTATTTCTGTAGTATAAAAGACATATCATCAATACCATATAATTAGTATAGGTTTCTAGAATAAAAAAATGTCAACAATTGCAATTAAGTCATACATAACATATACACACACACACACACATATATATATTGGTTTATAGATTCTATTTTTTTAGGTTTTTATTTGTTTGAAAAATACCCAATACAATTCGTAGATATACAAAAACACATAGAGAGTTACTCACATCCAAACATAAACGTCTAAAGAAGATTAGACTTATCGAGCTTAAAGACTGGCGAAGCACCATGTGCCCCTCCTTTCCTTTGAATAATGATGTTAGTGTCTTTGACAAGGTGAATACTCGAAACAAAACCCTTTCTTTCTTGGGATGACTGTGCTAGCTACAAACAACTTAATTTAGCTACCAAGATTCTAAAATAAATCAGGATTATTCCACTCCCATTTGTGGGATGAATAGTGAATGGTGGAATTAAAAATGTCTGTAGTTACAGTGCATATGGATTTTATTTAGGAAGTTGCATTTATTCTTCTCCAATTTAATTCTCTTCTTTTGTTGAAGAAATCTCCTGTTTAACTTGGTGCCTGGAATTTCATCGAACTTTTAGATCCATTATATGCATGTTTTTTTGTGTACACGTTAGGAATAGAATAGATTCGAACAGGGTAAGTTACTTCGGTCTTTTAATCGTAGATTTGCTATTTCTCAGTTGTTTAAGAAATTTCTCATTCGATCGAGTTGCATATCATCAAGTCTAAAGTTGTATAAAAAAAACTGTGTAACTTTAGCTCTAGAAATATGTAACTTTTTAGTTACATATCTCTAAACCTAAAATTACATATAATTTCTAATATACATAACTAAACAATTAACCATTAGACAATGAATCAACACTCAAAATCGTCAATTTAGAAATAAGAATTTCTTAGAGGAATAGGCACTCCTTTTAAATTGTTTTTGGTCAAGTGTTAGGACAGGGTCAATATTTATCAGCCACGTGCAGATTTCCTGTACCTATTGTTCTCGCGCAGATTTCCTGTACCTATTGTTCTCGTGCCCATGTACAGCTGCGTGCGTACGTGCGTGCGTAGAGCAGGACCCGTTACACTTTGAGTCACCTACCACCACACCTCACGCTCACCACACGGTACAAGGACGCATCTTCTCGATTCAAGTCGGAGTTATCCCGGCTGGCACATGTAAATCAAGTCGCCGGGCGAAGTGAAATTTCAGCGGTAGGCGCGGCATACGTACTTGTCCAAATTTTCTTTTCCTTCTTTTCCACCTTGACAGAAACAAAAAGCTAGTACAGTACTTATCGCGGTTGTCCGGCCGTCCGGCCCATCGATCCGACGTGGACGTGAGTAATTACACGCCCAGGTAACGAAAGCTCGCATATTGATCAACCCACTCATGCTGTATCTTCAGATCTACCATCGATCTCGATCTCTAGCTATCCGAGCTAGCAGCAGCTAGACGGCCAGATCGATCGATGGGTCTCATCCGTCGACGGCTAGCTAGCAGCTGCTGCAGGTACAACAACTCCATTTGGACTCTGCTACTGTCTCCGTAGCAGGGCAGCGAGCAAGATCGATCGAGCGAGCGAGCGAGCAACCAAGCTGGCTATGATTTGATATTTTGAAGTCCGGCCGGTCAAACCTGCCGTGGACGTACGCACCCCGGCCCGGCTCGACTCCCCACGGCGCCGTCCGCGGCATGCAGCGCGCGCATGCCGTGTGCGCGCGGTGGTGCATGCGTGCACGACAGGGCAGGGCAGGGCAGGGCACGGCACGGCACGGCTGGCCGCGCGCTCGGGATCCGCGAAAGGCAACGTATGCGAGCTGGGCGCGTCCACTCCATCCATCCACCGGCCGGACAAACGGCGCCCAGGGCGAGAGATGGACTGACACCGGCTGTTGGCTGGCGCGGCCAGCTTGGTCGAGTTGCCCGGCCGGTAGCTTAGCCTTTTTTCCGAGAATAGCACGGAGTGAGTGCTCCCTCGTTTCTAATGATTGTGCCAAATCCGTTGAAGGCCACCTGCGTGCCTACGCCTCTACGCATACGCCTTAATTTCCATGTCTACCTCTACCCAGCCTATCTACACTACACTCCTGCCCCCTCCCACATCTCTGCTTTTTTAAGCACACGGCCTAGACGCCACACATCTAGCATCACCTATCATCTGCTACCACATAGGTGAGCATCTAGCCATTGCTAAATGCAGCGCGCTGCAGTGTAATAACTCCTGCCGATCCATCCATCCATCGCTCGTATCGATCTGACCTCTTCTTGCTGCCTGCATGCGCATGTGTGTTTGTACCTGATCTGTGTGTATGTGTGTTTGTGTGTGGGCGTGCGTCTACGCGTCCATCCATCGATCCGAGCTGGTAGCGCTACGTGCTGCGTTGTTATTCGCTAATTACCATCTCGATCGCCGGCTCATCAACCGACCGGTAGTACGTATGTTTGTTTACCTAGCGGCTTAGTCATGGGACCGATCGAGATATATTATATGATGTGCATGCAGCTCGATGGATCGATCGATCATGAGTTAGCTAGCTAGGCACTGTAAAGTTCAGGGGTTTGGTAGTGTGTGGCCACTGATGATCGATCAATCCCCATGCTATATAGCGAGCTAGCTTCCTGATCGTCAGTACGTAGTGGTGGTCGATGATTTGACAACTGTTTAACAAAGGTTACCTCGTTAGATCTTTTTCTTTGATTAAAGGGAGGTTTTTTCCCTGATCGATTTCGTTAAGGAAACAGTAAGTGTGTTCATACCGATCAGGTGATTAGATGAGAGGCGCCGATCGAAAGAGGAGGGGGGTTTGGATCGATCAGTTGTGTACAAACTGGCGCAGAGGGCTCGGGCCCGCGTGCTCGTTCGTACCAACGTGGCTCATTGCACCATAATTGTGTGTGTGTGTGCCGGCATGTGGGCGTGCGTGTGTCTTTTGTTTTTTCCCTTTCTGCGATGAGACCGGCATGTGTATGAGTGTGTCTGAATCTGTGTATGAGTGTGTCTTGGCTCTTGCATTGAGAACAAGTGTCAAGTCAAAGAGTACCACACAGGTAGAGTAGAGATCTTACTTTCACACCCATACTGGAAACACTGTATTTTCGCCTGTTTCATACTAGTACTTCACAGCCACTAATTAATTGGGTGAAAATCGAAAGGCCCCTGATTTTCTTCTGATTGAAAATATATATTCTATCAACAGGTGTGTACAGTGGTAGGTACATTTTCACTTTGGCTCCACTGACATTTAGGAACAGTGATATGAAGGCAAATAAGATCCTACAGAGGCACATGACCCTATGAAAAATCGGCAAACATCATCTTTAATTAGCTATAGTATATATCAGCATAAACGTCCAAAACACTGTCACAAGACAAACTAGCTAGCAATGATTCAAATATATATCTTCAGTAACTTCTTTTACCAATTAATTAGTCCCCAAGAATTAATTCATGACCTCTACGTGTAATGGATGATATACTCCATGGGTCCAAAATAGAAGATGCTACATGGTATCCAACATACAACTTTGACAAGTAAGACTACCTCTATCTAGAAATTGATGACGTTTTAGCATTCTCTAACTTTGACTGATAATACACAAAAAATTATTAATACCACTCAGGTAAAAATAGTATCACTAGATTTTTCATGAAAATATTTTAATGATATCATATTTTTATATTGTTTACCGCATATTCATATGAAAAGTAACGACCAAAATTGCATATTGAAAACTGTGTTCATGTCCAAAGCGTTATGTATTTACCAATAAATGGGGCCATTTTGAATCAATGTCACAACGCTTTTTTACTATAACTATCCTATGCAATTTCCTACAATATATACTCAATCTCACTACTCACAAATTTTAGGTATAATGTAGTTAAAGTTCAAAGAAGTTTCTCCAACACATGGATTCATGTTTATACAGAATTAAGCCTCAGGTGGTGGGAGTTTTGTGTCTTCTTTGGCTTAGATTTGGGTGCCTATTCATCTTAATTAAAGTAATTTGATACTCCCTCCGTCCCAAAATGTAAGGCATATTTTGTTTCGTTAAGACAAGGCTTTGACTAATAATTACTCTATTAATATGTAGTTTATGTGATACAAAGTCACAATCATAAGTACTTTTGAATACAAATCTATTGATATTAATTTTATGTCACATAAACTATATATTAATAGAGTAATTGTTGGTCAAAGTCTTGTCTTAACCAAATAAAATACGTCTTACATTTTGGGATGGAGGGAGTACTACATAGGAAATTAGCCTAGATCACTCGGGTGGGGGCGTAGATGTACAATCCGACCGTTCGAGTTCAAATCCTTGTGGACTTAAATTTAGGTTCCTATTTATTATACTGTTCGGATCTCTCTTATAATTTTCCTTAAGAAAAGTAATTTGATACATAGCTCCTAGGTTTCATCATATATATTCTTTACATAGAATCACAGGCAAAGTTGAACAAAAAGTATACGTACCATTTTTATAAGTGCACCTGAGGCAACAACTATATGGTACTAATTAATTAGGAAGGAGCGCATTAATTTATGATATACCTACTCAATTAATGCCTGCAAATAAAACAGCAGTGGGGATCTTGTTCCACTTGGACGGACCATACCCTTCTGATATATATCCCAAGAATCGAAGCGATCGAGGCAGGCACGCATGGATGACACTGATCAGTTATTATACATTTGATTTGCAGCGGACCATCGTTAGGACTTGCGAGAGTTAACACCAATCCAACCGTGTGGCTGTGATGTGATACTTGAAGCTAGCGAGCAGCGACCGAGGGAGGGCGTGTGATCGATCGAGATGAGCTCCTTTGTCCTGCCCCATTGGCGGCTAGCTAGGCACACGCATCCATCCATGCATCCAAATCAATGGGCTACATACATTGACGCACATATATACGGCTGACAAGTAATATGCTCCCAACAGTGGAACCACACTATTGCGCGCGAGTACCAGCTGGATATCATATATCATGGAGCTAGCTAGGGCAGGAAGGGCACAGAGACATGTACACAGATCGATGGTTAGCTACACATCCCGCAAAAAAACATGCCCTGGCCGGGCATGCACGCACACACAATGGCAACGCAGGACTATAGCTAGATGCTAGCTGTAGTAGGCAAAGTAAAGCTAGGGACCAACCAAAGGAGGTGCGTGTGAAGTGACAAGATATCCTAGAATCTTCCTCCCATCCTACCCTAGAACCAAACATGCATGCAATAACTTTTTTTGAAAGCCCGGCCGGCGATGGAGCAGTGAGCAGTGCACTCACTGGTACGGGCGGGTAGGGCATGCGAAGCCATGGCAATGGCAGCTGCGTAGGTTAGGGGCAGGCCATGGCCACAGCTAGCTATGGATGATGGATGGAGTAAGTAGTAGTAAAAAAGCAGCTAGCACCGGCGATCTCCATCGATGGATGTTGTCTTATACCACGGAGGTAAGAGGGTGGCGAGGGGGGTGGAGGGTGTGGCCGGGCGCTTTTTCCTGGAAAGGAAACTGAGGATTCGTCACATCACACGCGGGGTCGCAGTCATCGCCAACCTCCACCAGACAGCGACCTTTATGAGCTTATCATCCCCCGCGCCCCGCCCCTGCATACCCTCTCTCCATGGTTCTCTATGGCTCTCTCTCTCTCTCTCTCCTCTCTCTCACACGCACAGCCACAGCCACAGCCAAAAATACAAATAAATCTTTGTGATCTGAGAGTTCTCACTCCCACGTACGTACTCACCTTTACTTCCTCTCGATGGATTCCAAACATGTGTCGGTTCTACACCATACCCCCCCCCCTTCCCGCCCTCTCGGTCTTCCTCCCCTTAATTTCTCTCTCTAGCTTCTTAGTTTGTGTGTGCGTGTGTGTGAGAGAGAGAGAGAGAAGAGAGAGGGCGTGTCAAACATGTGGGCCGGGCAGGGGAAGGGGATGTAATTGGTGAGCAGGCACGATGGCTCATTCAGCGCGCAGGGGGTACTGAGCGGGAAGAGGAGGGGGAGCAGTGAGTCGCGGTGGCCGTCGTCGCGCACTGGGTGTCGCCATCCGGCTCAAAGCCTTGTGCATGGCATAAATGACACGCACCAAAGCCATCCCAGATCAGATTCTTTACATCGCTTAATAATAACAATGCTGCGCTCGGCCGTGTCAGTAGTCAAGATCATATATATCACTGCGCGCCCCCGTGTGCGCGCGCCAGGCATGCTAGCTGCTGACTGAACCCTGTGTGGGGTCTCTCTCTCTCTCTCTCTCTCTCTCTCTCTCTCTCTCTCTCTTTCTATCGATCGATCGATCAAACTGGCAATTTTGTTCCAACTGATTAGTTCTATCGATGGATTTGTTGCTGCTGCTGCGTGATACATGACCTCTCGTGTTGCTAGTAGTCATGTTCATGCAAGCATCTCCATGTGTAAGCATCGCTCATGCATGCATGCGCGGCTCCTTCCATGTCATATGCCAACAGCCCATGAATCCCTACCGGCATACAGTACTTGGCCGAGCGAAACAACAACAACCTGCTTTCGATATCATATGCCATATGGATCGGCGGAATCAGCTTCGCTTCCATATCATATGTCATGTCGGCAGATGCATGATACCAAATGCCCCAAGATTATGCAATTTGTGTTGTCACAACTCACATGAGCTCCTCCTGCTGCTGCCGCCGCCGCCTGAACAATACATCCAAGAAATCAATATTCTCTGATTGGCGTTGGCGTTGAGCCGTTGACCATGCATACATGGCTGGATCGTCAATCCACTAAGTAGCTAATTAGTGATGAATATTCTCAATTTTTTTTGCGAGGAATGAATTTCTCGAATTGATCAAGCGAAAAATAAATAAACTGTACAGCTTCAAATTGAAATAGTGATCAGGTCGGATGTCCATGATCTCCTAGTAATTCAAGGCACTATTCTGTCTCCAATTGTGAAATAGAGAAGTGAACTGTGACATGCTGGCACACTGTACGGACAAATAGCAGTCGCAGAAAATATTATTTGGGTTGGGGGGGGAGGGGGGCATCCGCATGCAGGCGTGCTTTTCTATCTTCCGTCCTCGTCTTGTTTTGTCATGAATAGTTAAACCTAATATTATTACCGTGCCTGCAAGATCTTCAGTCATGCTAAATACTCGTACATTCCTTTAAAAGAAAAAAATATTGCATGAGTTGCTTAAATGCTTGTATCATTATAGTGTTTAACCTTGTGCTAAATAATAATTATCTTAAAATATACATTAATTGAATCATGTAATCAAAATATCATGATATATATATCTATCACGGAGAATGGACGGTTATTACGGTAATTTATTGGTAACTTAAGAGATAGTCTCGTTAGGGTGAACGGATCACTGCCAACTTAGATCTTTATAGGATTAAAGATAAGAGACGTCATGTAACTGTGTTTTTTTTTGTTTGCGTTTTCTTTCACTGAAAAATGTCTGGAAAGTCAGGTCTCTGAAAAGGCACAAGAAGGCTTTTGGTTTTAGATGTGTACTTGCGAAACAAAACTCTTGAAAACCCCACCTAACCTCATTGATCAATAGATCCAGCACATTTATCCGTATCGCCAAAGTATGTAAATTTAAACTGGACCTACAATTAACCTGCTTATCGATTCAAAGATTAAATTGTACAACCAAGCATGCATGAGATATTAAATTGTAGTTACTAGCACCATAATAAGGCATGCAACCGCTTGTTTGCTAGTGGGAATCTGGATTCATGTGTTGCTTCTTAACATAATTAAGAACAATATATGCTACTCACAATGTGAGTGTGCACATCATCATTTTTGGTTGGAATGTTTTCTGCTACTATGTCTTTTCCTAAGAACACGAGCGTGATTAAATCCAATGATGCTATGATTAGAAGAGTGGGTGGTATCACTCAAACTTTTGATAGGGCGCCTTTGCTTCAATGTAAGCACAACAGCCGTACAGCTTCAAATGTGTGCTTAATTGCTCTATTTTTATAGGACAAAAGAATAGGGTTCATTTATTTCGAAGAGGTAAACCAAACTAAGTTAGGTCTCTTTTATACATAAATCTGGCCGAACCCTCAATCCAATACCAGAAAGTGAAGTTCTCTTTAGAACCGAAAACACCAACGGCGAAAACAACAGCTTAACTCACATGCTAGACCCCCTCTCCGATATGAACCCGAGAGGTCGCCATCAGAGTTTCCTTCATTGTCTTGCCCCATGGACAGATATGCATTCAGGCGAGATCACACTCACACATCACACGTACGGACGACATAGAATCATACGAACGATTTTCCTACAAGGACGGACGATCGATATACACATCACGCATACGGAAAACTCGCATCCAATCCATACCATGTACATAGATCCGTACGTCGCGTCGCAACAACCCCGTACACGTACCGATCGACGGGAGCGATCGATCTCGTCAGCCCAACAGCCGAGATGAACAGCTAGCGACACGTCGCGATCCCACGATCGACGTCGTATCTCACAGTTGCGAACGAACAAATTGAACATGTACGTACGTACACGTCTTAAATTTATTCGATCGACCATACGTGCGTACAAATGGCGCACCATCGATCGATCAATCGCATGGGGGTGTGGATAGCTAGATAGATTAACATAGGGTGTAGCGCAGGGAGCAGTCGGACTCAGCAAAGGCAAATTAACAATTGGATGGATGTGGCACTGCTCCCACCACGCACCGCTATATATATTTGCTCGATTCAATAGGCCCTGATCGATCGAGGTGCATATCCTAAGCTAGCTAGCTATAGCTAGGAGAGCAGGGTACGTGACTGTTCCTTTCCCTTCAGACGCACACTACGTTACTCGCGCGCGCATGCATTTGCATCAATCGATCACTAGCTAATTCGCTACGTACGTACGTACGCGCGCGGCTTGGGTCGATCGGGTTAGGCGTACGTGTATTGCTAGCTTATGTATCTTTGTGTGCTGCTAATTGTCTCGGAGAACTTTATGGATGGTGCGGGTGTGTGCAGCTCAATCGCTGTGGTTGGTCTCGTGCGTACGGACCCATGTGTGCGTGGGTCCCGCGGGCATTATTGCGAGAATAGAAACCCTACCCCATCTTCTCCCCGAGCCCAACTCGGTTCTCTATCTCTCTCTTGCTTCTTCTTCTTCTACCTCACCTCGCCCTCTCCTCTTCCTCGTCGTGTGCTGATTAAACCGCGAGCCGAGAAGCTCACACGCCTTGCTCTCTCCATCGATCTCCACCTCGATCTCCTCCTATTATACTACACAGTACCACGATCCGCGACCGCGCCGCGCGTCGGTTAGCATGCAGAGCATGGATCTGGTGTCGCCGTCCGAGCACCTGTGCTACGTGCGCTGCACCTACTGCAACACCGTGCTCGCGGTAAACTCCTCGAGAAACCGGAGCTAGCTAGCGCATGACCTTGCGATGAGGAGCATATCATCGCGAGGTCGCGCGCGCAGCACTATCGCTACATATATGGCACGCATGCTTTTCCTTATTTGGTTCTTTTGGTTTGTAGGGGCGTTAGCGTTTCGATCGGCTGTTTGATTCCCAAAAACTTTCGCTTGCTGCTTCCTGTCCTTTTTTTCTTTCTTTCGAAATACGCTGCTTCTTGTCCTTGTTTTCTGTATATGAAGCTGTTGGTGATACATAGCTTACTCACGAGAGTAGGAACTGGAGAAAGGACCAAATTAGTCCAGCTTCTTGTTCTGTGGTTGGAGGAGCACACGCTGACACTAGCTACAATTGTTGTTCATGCGACATGATTGATGTGTTGCTAGTGTTTCATTGGTTCTTGATTCTTTTGTCCTGATAGCTATTTGCTAGTGTCATGTTCCGTCTTTTCGCCTCCATTTGGTCTGGTGGACGGTGGTTCGCAGCCTCCATTTCTTTTCTTCTTTCTTGTTATACATGCATGCTGGATTTCAGATTTGACAAGAATCCAATTTAGTATCTTCTTTCTTTTCCTTGCGAATCCTTGCACAGACTAAGGACGGTGCCATATAAGGGAAGTTAAGTGTGGTTCGTCCATCGTGTGATTGATTTTGTGTCTTTTGGGTAGCTGCAGGTTGGAGTTCCATGCAAGAGGCTGATGGACACCGTGACCGTGAAATGCGGCCACTGCAACAACCTCTCCTTCCTCAGCCCGCGGCCGCCGCCCATGGTGCAGCCGCTCTCCCCAAATGATCACCACCCCATGGGGCCGTTTCAGGTCTCATCTCCCCCGTTAATTCCATTTCTTTGTTTCGTCGTTTGAGGTGTGGCTTATCTTCTTGCTGTTTCTCTTTCGGAATAGATATGATACTTGTAACGAGGAGAGAGAAAGTGATGAGGAACCATGTATGAAATAGAAAGAAAGTTGCACTAATGAAAGAAACGGAGCATAGATAAATAAATCATTGCACATAGCGTGTGGGATTTTCTCATGAAATATGGTCATGGCTTGCTTTATTTTCAGTTTGCGTCAGTGTGCTTTTTCGTTGCTATGTTTTGTTCTCTCTCTTTATTGAACTACTCAAAAGCACTGTTTGCAAGGCAAGATTAAACAACGCTGGACTACAAAAGATTTCTTTTGCTCATCTGTGGCCTGGGAGAGCCCTCATCGCTGCAAAAGCCAGCTTATGTTTTTTAAGGCAGCATGCAGCAGCTAGCAGCAGCTCTGCTGTGGTATTCATGGTTCTCCCTAACTCATATTTGGAAAGAGGGGCATTCATTACCATTTTTGACGGCCCAAGTAGATCTGGAAATGGTTACTAGGAAATATTGATTTTACCATCATCGTACATGGCTAACATTGTGAGATCTTGACCTTGATTCTTATGTGTCCATTTCTTGCTGTTAGGGAGCCTGCACTGACTGCAGGAGGAACCAGCCGCTGCCGCCGCTGGTCTCGCCGACATCAAGCGATGCCAGCCCCAGAGCACCCTTTGTTGTCAAGCGTAAGTAGCAAGAAACTATATCACCTCTTCCTTCCTTCTTTAGTTCCTTTTTTTCTTTCCATTCTTGCTCATTCCGAATCAGTTTTATTCTTGCTCTTTTTTGCCGGTGTAACAAGATTTCTTTTATTTTTAGTTGACGAACAAATTAAATGAACAAAGGTCTTTCTTCTGATCAATTTTCTTCCTTTGATTCTAGCCCCAGAGAAGAAACACCGCCTTCCATCTGCTTATAATCGCTTCATGAGGTCAGAGGGATTTTGTTTTTTATTTTATTTTGTTCAAATGCATTATATATCTCTAATGGTTTACATGCGATCTCATGCTGGGGGTTCACCATTTTTATTTTTTATTTAAATTATATTACAATTCACGCAATCTGCAAAATTTTTAAGCAAATCCAAGTTTGATTATCTATTTTCTTACAAAATAAAGATTCAAGTTTGATTCAAAGGGATATTTGCCCATAATGTATAAATGCCCCGTTTGTTGCTCCTACAAGTTAGTAGTTTACTTGTAAATGTGAACACATCAGTACAATATATAGCGAGCCTATCATACAAATGGGTGACAAATAATGAATAGTTTTCGATGGTCAACTAAGTCCAAATACTTGACTACAGAAGCTAGCTAGCTCGCTAGCTACACCATAGTGCATGGATCTTGTTTGTCTTCAGTGTGTGTGTGATGCACACATAATATTACCCCCATTTTGCATACTTTTAGTTAGCTAGGTTGGCACTACACTGAACATATTCATTTCCATATCCTCTCTTTTAATTTTTTAATTTAGGGGATTTCTGCTCTTTAATGTCCTCCTGAACTTTGGAGGGCTGTTGCACGTGCTACTATACTGGTTTTTATTTAAAAGAGGGGTTGGCTACATACAAACTTGTTCTTTCGAAGTTTTTTTCAACTGTGTCCACCGAGTTTGGACTTGCTATTGCGTTAGATTTCATCTATTTTATCAACTGTTCGTATAGATGTTTACTCCCTTACATAGCGTATTAATCGTATATTGAGAAAACTAGCAATTTCCTTGTCAATTTCTTGGCAATCTGAAAACATTAAGTCTTGGGCGAGCTCAAATCGGGTATTACATTAATTTGAACCGTTCTAAACCAAACTAATTAACCACAGGAAATAAGCAAGAAGCAATTGGTGACGATTTCAACTGTGTTTGGAACCGATTTTGAGAACATAGTATATATTAGTCAACTGCCAATATGCATGCATGCATGCCCTTTTCTTCCTCTTCGAAACAAATAATGCACAAAGACCATATACCAAGGAGTTGTATATATATTCATATTCATCTAAATTCAAAGAGAATTCAGCGCCAGGATCCTCCGATTCTCAAATGTATGGTTATAATGGGGTGTTGGAACACTTTTGTAACTAGTTTTTATCTTTTGTTAAATTGACCAATAGTTGTTTCTATGGGTTTGCTTTAACCCATAACTCTCTTCTCTGTTCTATGCATCCGAGACACAAGATCATATTGAAGGTACTCCATATATAACACCAGCTAGCTATGACAGCATCCTTTAAAGTTAATTTTCCTGTAGAAAATTATACACTACTGAATTAAATAATAAATCTATACGTATCCGTACAGTTTTTTTTGTCATATATCCAAAAAGTTAAGTTGTAAATATGGCACAACTATAGCTATATCTATTATAAGATATTAAATGCTACATATTTTTCTATTTTGCCAACAATTTTTGTTCCTCTATAGAAATGCTTTGGAGTTTCAGATTTTTCTTTCAATATTATAACATCAGTAGGTTTGGTTCAGAAGTTAAGAAAAATCATAAAGCAAAGATATGTTGGTAATTGTAAAGAACGAATAGGATGTTGTACTAAAATGCCTACTCCCAGAGTAAATTTTTTTTTGAAATTGTATGCATAGAGGAAAATAAACTACTTATGTATATTGTAATATTTCGTATTTTTGATTCATTCCCCTTACTGCACTTAAAGATACAGTCTCAGTGACCTACTTCTGATTGTTGCATATTGCTTTCGTAAAATTGTTAACTTTATATGTACATGTGTGTGATTTGTAAATGATGTATGGTCTTCAAGGTCAGGTGTTAAGTATGCACTTTAGTTGTGTATAAAAATGCAGTTTAGTATTTAAATGTATAGATAAGTGCTTGCTGAAAGCAATGAATTCTTACATTTAGTAAACTACTTTAGTTGTGTATAAAAATGCAATTTAGTATTTAAATGTATAGATAAGTGCTTGCTGAAAGCAATGAATTCTTACATTTAGTAAACTATATCTCTATCAGAAGCAATTCAGTGATACATTTGTTTCGTTTATTTATTTTCAGTTTCGTCACACTAGTTAACATATAAAATCGTGTTTAGCTAAATTCCATTGATTACGTGAATTTTACAAGCTTTAATTTGATCCCATCAATATTATTTTCCAGATCGATAGAGCAACCAATTTGACTAAAATAACTTAATAAGGGTAGGGTGATAGACAACTAAGCTCAAGACTCAGATCTAAGGAAAAAAATTGGGCACACGGATTATAAATAAGCGTTGTACAGAAGCATGTATATACGGTATGGTATCTTACGAAGTAAGCACGACCATATTGTTTGACATCTCCAATATGTTTGCATATCAAGTGTTATCTACTATATACTAAAAGTAGAATACAATAGAAAAAATAGAAGAAGGCTAGAAACTCCCACAAAAAAGCAAAACATCCGACCGTTAATTTGGTGGACCCTTTTATTATTAGCAGACCACAATCGATAGATCTTCATAACTGTACCTAAACAGATCAGAGCCAATAGATCTTCATAATTGCACCTAAACCGATCACAACCGGTAGATCTTCACAACTGCACCTAAATAGAGCACAGCCAATAGATCTTTATAACTGCGCCTAAACAGATCATAGCCATTAGATCTTCATAATTGCGCCTAAATAGATCACAGCCGTTAGATCTTCATAACTGCACATAAACAGTCATAGCCAATAGATCTTCATAACTGTACATAAACAGATCACGACCGATAGATCTTCATAACTATACGTAAACATATCACAACCGATAGATCTTCATAATTGTACCTAAATAGATGGTTTGGTACAACGACTAGCAGGCCGACTCACGATTTGAACCTTTATTTCCCGTACTAATCTAAAATATCACGCGTACAGGTAAAAAAGATAATTAATAATGTTTTCCGCGCAATAAGTATTGATCTAAAATCACGTGTACAGGTAAAACAATAAATATAGTTAAACATATCACATCCGATAGATCATCATAACTGTACGTAAATAGACGGCTCAGTGCAACGACTAGTAGGCTGGCTCACGATTTAAACTTTTATTTTTCGTACTAATCTAATATGACACGTATAGATAAAAAGAATAAAGATAAACGTTTCCCGCCCAATTGCGCGGGATACCGTGCTAGTTGTTAATAATAACCCATGACACAAGTTTCTACGCATATGGTTTATTAATTAATATAAGGTGCATTTCGACCCGGGTGGAAATGAGCATTTTTGTTATGTTGCACTGCCGTATCATATAGCCAATTAATGTACTAACACGAAGAAAAATGGGGAGCTAGGAAGGACGGCGGTTCGACCAATCAACTGGAAACAATACAGCTGTTGATGCCATTAATCTGCTCAAATACGCAAACGTTAATATATACACCTTACTTTCTCCTTTCGTGGCAGGGAGGAAATACAGCGTATTAAAGCTGCGAAGCCGGATATCCCTCACAGGGAGGCCTTCAGCATGGCTGCCAAGAACGTAAGATATATTCTTAAACTTCTGTATGTTGTTCAGCAGCTACTAGCTAGCTAGCTCCGGCTTGTCTCAAACAATTTCATCTCACTCTAATTTGGTGTAATCGACTGATAATGCATATATGCAGTGGGCCAAGTGCGACCCTCGCTGCTCATCGGCTGTTTCTGCTTCCAACAGCAACCCGGAGCCAAGAGTAGTGCCCGTTCCCCAGGTAACTTGCTAGCTTGGGCATTATAACTTATAGAAGATCGATCTAGCTAATGGACAGCCATGATTATTTGATAATTCCATTGCATGATGTGTACTTGCAGGAGAGGGCCAACGAGCAAGTCGTTGAGAGCTTCGACATCTTCAAGCAGATGGAGCGCAGCGGCTAGCTAGGTCGCGCGATGCACATCACGGTGCAGTAGCCTGCACGTACGCTCGGATCAGTACCGGCCAGATCACTTATCAGCTCGCCCATCGATCAATATCCCGTCGTTATGCATATATAATGCATGCGCGTTTTGTGTTTAATTATCCCGTCGTTGTCGTTATCGCTGTCGTTAAGTTGTTGGTGTTGTCTATTTGTTGGAGTGTATGTACCCTTTAATTATGAACAGCTGCTACCGTATAATATTTTTTCATCTTAATCGATCTAAATTTCCTATATATATATATATATATATATATGTATGTATGTATGTATATATATCAGGCACTTTCATCATGCATGCGTGTTATTGAGAGGTTGATATATATGCATAAGATGGTCCTACTCCCTCCACATCTCTACACCCTATCGTTTTGGACATCGGGACTAATTGTCTCTAAAATATAAGTTAGATCACTAATTTCTACTATAATGCATTTGTAAAATCTAATAAATTATATACGTATGAAAGTACTCCTAAGATATTGACACATGATTTTCTTGTACTAATCTTAATTTTAAAGATAACGGTAACAAAACTATTAAAATTTTGACTGAATGTATGTCCAAAACGAGATTTTTAGAGAACCAGAGAGTATACAAATTTGCGACAGTACCTTTTCTTCTGACTGAGATGCATGGTACACTTATTTGGAAGTTTCTGCTATCTATTGCATGATATATCGTACTGTTCTGTATATATGGTATGATAGTACAGGATTTTGAAAATGAAACACGTTGCCGTCATCAATTAAATTGCAATAGTTAAATTGGCAAAGAGTCGTACTATAATTGGACCATATGGTCATAGAAGGAATACATGAACAGTAGAACTTGTACATGATTCTCGCTGAACTAGCTAGGGCATGCAAAACCATCAGATCAGTGAGGACCATTTCAGCTGTTTGTGCCCATCTTACATATTCTGCTGTAGCTAGCCTCAACCCCACAGGTATATTCCTCGGTTGTAGACACTGCATCTCCGTTTTCAGAGTTCCTAGCTTAGCAAGGCACACTAAATTAACCAGGGAGAGAAACAAAATCTGTATAGAATGCACCTAGCTAGCTCGCTATATATTAGTTAGTTTATGTTACCCACTAAAGTATATATCCAAATATTGTAGGATTGTATCAGGTAGTTAACTGCAGATACCAGATATCGTGCTCACAGAAGTTATATACAACAGCCAGATGTTCATTTCATTAGAGAACTCCGTTGACAGTTAGTTAAACAGGAGGCATTCATTAACAATCAGTTACGATGTGCCTAGTTTTATTATCAATTTTGATTCATGTCCACAGAGATGGTATCCGGTATAACACCACACAAAACGTACACTGCCACGGAAGAGGTTTTTATAGCCGGTTTTAAAAAGGCTATCTCAGCCGTTTTTAAATTCACCTATAGGCAAGCGAAACTAATAGTGTATTTTATTTCAGCCGGTTCTCGGAGCCGGCTGGGATAAAACAACATCAGTCAGTTCACTCAATAAAGCCGACTGAGATAGAACATTATCTCAGTTGGTTCACCAAAAAAATTGACTGAGATAAAATAGCATCTCCGTCATTTCACCGAACCAAACCAACTGAAAAAAAGTATCTCCATTGATTCATCCAACCGAACCGATTGAGGCAAAATTATATCTCAGTCGCTTCATCCAATAGAACTGACAGACATAATCTTCATCCAACGGAATCGACTGAGATAATATATTATGTCAGTCGATTCTGTTGAATGGAACGACTACCTTATTACATTATCCCAACCAGTTTTTGGTACAGAACCAGCTAGGATATTATTTGGAACAGGCAGACAAAACTCAAGTTTCTGCCTGCGCTGAAACAGAAAATACAGTTTACATATCCCAAATTTCTCAGATCTCTCCTAGATCATGCTATAACATAAATAATATATCTACACATGCGCATTGCCATTCACATCACATTTAATTTACAGATGAACTCAAGTAGATAGAAATTCATAATTTAAAGAAGTTCATCCATCACATTTGAATTGAGTTTATTACACAGTTGAATAAACAAGTTTGAATCACATTTGAGTGGACCCATTCGTCGGTTCCATCGTGGTGGAACTCGCCGTTTGGTTTGATAACTTTCACAACAATGAAGTCCGCCAACTGTGTTCAAATCATGGCAAGCTCCGTCTTTGGCAATTCCGTTTTGGCAATAGGTGCAACCTGTCGATATGAAGATCATATTGTTACCATGTAGAAGAAGATGAATACGACATTATTATAGAAATATTTTGCTTATCTCGGTGACTACGGCTTTGTTCTCGGTAGCTCGACCCATGAGAAGATATATGTGGTGGCAAACATAAAAGCCACAGAAATTGCTCAAGTCAGGTTGTTGGTGGCACTAAAAATATATAAAAGACTTGGTTTAATTAAATTCTATAGAACTCATATTATAAAGCGTAAATATGTGGAACATGATTCACACTGAGGCTTATTAGGCCCCCCACCTTGGTTTTTTTCCTTTGCATGCAAGGAAAAATTGGTAGGCTTTGAATGATGGTAGAATTTTTTTAATGAGACTAGTGACCTAACAGAATAGAATTAGATGAGGTAATTTGTTTACCTATTGACCATCTTGCAGACTCTTTTGAAGTTGGTCTTCTTATTCAAGTAAGAGTCCAAGTAATAGACCTTGAACTCATTAAGTATAATAACAATAAGAATCCAATAGAAACTACATGGTCGTTAATCCAAAGTAAGTTGATGTTGCACCGAAGGTACAAAATGAACAAGTATCACAAACGAAAAAGTATATATAGCACTTACTTTTTATTGAAACGATAAATGATGAATTTTTTTTTCTTGGAAGGCCTCCATAACTTGGAAGACTTAATCCTCAACAACTCTTTCACATTCATCCATGGACTGTTTAGAGCCAAGGTGTGGGTCAAGGAATCATACCTATTAGTTTGCTTCTCTCGCTTTGACAAGAGCGTACCTATATATACATGATCAAAGAGTTCTATATTAGCGATATGTATAAGTATTGTACTAATATACATGGAGCACGAGTGTAGGCACTTACAGTGATGAGGCTCGCGTTCAAGGCATCTAGATTGTACATGAGGTATAAGTTCTCCCAAGTCACTGGGAATTGTCGCCCCTGTTCGTGGAGGAAGTGCTCATATTTGAACTTCACTATGATACCTTCGCTCCGCTCCTTGTTCTGTTTTCTTAAAGTTATATGTGTAACACTTGTGCAATGTTGAGCAAGCCCACCCAAACTCGAAGGCAATATTCTTTGGATTCTTGACTAGTGGTTTCCCAGGTTTGTATGTACGTTGAATTGGAGTGGCTGAGCGACTCCCTCCAACATCATATATCGCTTGAATTTGTTCGATGGACATCTCTTCGTAAGGAGCCAAGCACATCAACTATTTTCCCATGCCATGCTGCGGCGGTTCCACATTGGGTTCCAGCGCACTACTCTTTGGCGATTCTTGCGTCAGTGGTTGTAATGCTCGTGGTGATAAGGCCGGCATTATAATAGGGGAGTGCATCGAAAGTATTGCCAAAACCTTGCTAGTCGGCCACGACTGGTCGAGGAAGATATCCCTCTTGGGCCACTGGATAAATGTGCCCTTAGCATTCTCTAGAGTTAAGATCTTATTGTTAGGTGGAATCGGGTGCTTGACTTGTTTGAAAGTGTTGTTGACACCGTCGATGTACACCTTTATGTATGAAGGGGCTATGGAAACATTGTGTACCATCTGCTCTCCTGATGTTGGATATACTAGCTTGAATCGACAGGTTCATCCAAGCTCTGAATCCTCAATTTAATAGTGCATTTTATCGCAACCTACGTAATGATGCACACTATTGGCTAAGGGGTCTAAAATGATCTTGTGTGGTGCATTGTAAAGATATATCACTTTTACCTCGATGTCATCGCACGAGAATGTGGCTTCCAAATCTTCACCACGAGTAGGGATGTCGGTCAACGCGCAGCTACTCCTAAGGGCACCGGAGCTATACGCAATGGTTGGTTCGCTTCTCCAATCTTGAAACTCCATTCTTAGGTCATTTAGAGTCTCTTCTTTAAACTCTAGACGCTTGCATTGTTCTTCGAGCGCTTTCCTCGCTCTTTTGTGTTGGCGCTTCGACTCCAATTCTTGGTTGCCTCCATATTTCCATGGACAGAGGGACCCTACACCCGCTTGCGATCGGCATGCTCTCGTTTTCCCAAGCCCTCTTCTAGTATATCGTCCGAGAAGGTTCCAGCTTGAGATGCCACATCGAGTTTGAGCTGCAAAAGCTAGAATTAATATTTTAATTGATATGAGGTTATCATAAGCTGTAATACTACTTAGGTTATTAGATATCTCACCAAGAGTTGATAAGCTAACTCATCTGCTGGGTTATTAAATTTGGGCTGGGCTGAAGCCGATGTGGTATCAGATGTTGCCCTTGCTCTTGCCCAAGCTCTTGTCCTCGCATCATGGATGTTTGCAAATTGAGTTGGGGCATTAGACTGCGATGCCTGCTGATCCTCCCTTTCTCACTTCTTCGACATGTCCGCGTAGCCGGCTATGCCCAAACGGTGGGGTTGCTTGTTTCTATTCAAGAGGGCCATGTTCTGTTCACTTCTTCATCAAAATTTGTTTGATGTCTTCGTCTTCACAAATTTAGCCCAACTCTCTGGACTAATCATGGTAAACTTCTGAAAGGGTTCCTCATCAGCGTCCACGTACTCCGTCACCAATCTAGTCTTCCAATTCTTCCACGCCTTGCACGTTGTCATCTTGGCAGCTCGTTGCATGCGCTCCTTCCATTCATCTCTTACGATGAAGTAGTTCATGATTTTAGTCATTATCGATCCGGGCTGCGTTTCGTTGACCTTCTTCACGCTTTCAAGGGTGATGGGCACCCGATCTCATCCTACAATGTTGCATAGGGTTGAAAACTTCTTCCTCACGCCGTCAGGCACGAGTGGGACCCTAGTGTCATGTAGAGCGGTCATGGTGTACTTGACCTCTGGCCTTTTGGACCGCTTTCTTCCCTCTCCCTGCCTCTTCTTGCTCACTAAAGTGATAGTCGTCTCAGCAGATGGTCTCGAGGGCGATGGCGACGTACATGGGCTATTAATTAAAATTAATCTACTAGCATATTCCAAATGCATATACAAAGACCGTAATCACAGAACATATATATCTAACATATAAAAAATTAATCTACTAGCATATTCGAAATGCATCTACTACCATATTAAAAATGCATGTACTAGCATATCCAAATGCATCTACTAGCATATTAGAAAACCCTAATCACAGAACGTATATATCTAACATATAAAAATGCATCTACTAGCATATATCACAGAAAAATCAAGGAAAAAAGAAAAAACCTAATGCCGTCAGGGAGGTGGGAGGTGGGGCTGGTCGGGGTGCATAGGCTGGTGGCGGGGCCTATTAGGGGGGCGACGCCGGTGACCTCCGGGAGGCCCATCGCACTAGCCCTAGCTCGGCCACGGCCACCGCGTGTCACGCCCTGATTTTCTAACTCTGAATCTCAGCATGAAACCCTGCATGTTAGGCATAACCTAAGCGTCGAATGCGTCTCATCCTTAATCTCACCCCTCTCGTAACCTTCCGAGCTAAACCCTAATCCGGGAATCCACCCATCTCTTCGCTTGATCGATATCCAGCGATACCCTCGTGGCACCTTTTCACCGATTGTTCCCAAGCACCGTCTCAAAACTCCGGAGACCTCCCAATCCATTCCCTTCCTTGCCATGCTCTGAAACCCTGGTTTCGACCCCCGATTCCCCTTTCGTCCTATTTGGTCTTTTCCCTCCAAAACCCTAACCGCGAAGTTTATCGCTTCTCGGTCTTCCCAAAAATCCCAAATAAATTCCTGGAACACCTTAATATTATCCTTAACCAAAAATCTAACATAAAATATAGATGTCCAATGTAAATATATTAAGATATGAAAATATAAAATCTTAGGGAAACGTCGGACATTGCACTGCAACCCCTGTATATACTCCGCAGAAAATCCCGATAAATTCCCACAACGCTTCCCATATCTTTAGGAGTCCCAATATGTTAAAACATGGGCAAGTCATATAAAGAAATCAGATAAGGCCAGCACTGAACACCTTCTCTGCATTTAACACCCCACATGAAATCACAGCTATCGCTTGGCCAAGCCTACTCAAAATTAATCGAGCAGTCATTTTCCCGCTGCCTTCACATATCCAATCATCATTTACACCCTCTGGCCGCTCACGTCCTATCCAGTGCTAGTGAAAGCTAAGACCCATCCCATTTTGGCATTCAAGGCCCTCACTGCTCAAATCATCTCTAGTGCCCAGAATTTACTCAAGCCTTGAACACGTGCCCCTAAACCTATTTGACATGGTCTGACATCTCGAAAACGTTCCAGAGCCTCCATGGCATGCCCATGCCACTCTGGACGCGCTCTGGACGCGTCCAGCTCTGCCACAGTGCGCGCTCACCCTTTTTCCTCACTATACCGGCCGCCGTTGAGCCTTGTCCGAGCAACAGCAGCATGCATCAGTGTCTCTCTGCTCCTCCATGATCAATCCCTTCATTTGCTTTAGCTCAGACCGCCATTAACCTCCCCGCCGAGCCATCCCATCGCGCGCCCAAATGAGCACCGGTGGCGGCCTTATCCCGAGCTCCGGCTTCGGCTATAAAGGAGCACCCGGGCGCCCAAACATCCAAGCCGCCAGCCGAAGCTCCCCTCTCCTTCCCTTCAGCTACTTCTTCTCCAGCTTGCAGCGCTGCCGCTGACCGAGCTCACTCCCGACCACGAGCACCCGAGAAATCCCCAGGTGCCATCCAGGTTCTCCACTAGCTCGCCGCGCTGAGCTCCGCCGCCGCCGCCGTAGCTAACCGCCGCCAGCACCAGCCTAGCTACCGGAACCAGCTACCCTCGACGCCCTAGCTAGCCTTCGGACATTCCCAACCGCCGCCGCCGCAACGCCCTGTCCGAGCGGGACGACCAAGCCGACGGTTCACGTCTACCGACAGGAGACCGAGACGGGTAAGCAAAACGACGCTGACCAGTGGGCCATATCCTCCAGCGAGGCCCACTGTCGGGTAAACAACGGTGCCCGCTCTGGTTGCCGCCCTCCCCTCATTAAAGCGCAAAAGGTTGGTCTGAATGTAGGTTTCCGCGTCCGACCGCATCAATGCGTAATTAGATCAGTCCGCATCCGACAGAATGAAAGCGCAGTTAAGAAGCGTATTCAAAGCGGGTTGCTCCGGTTTTGTTTATTTCAGAACTATACACCACTGGTTCGGCCGGTTCATTAGGTTTTCGACCGGTTCTCCCAAATCTAATTCCGGTTCTAGAATCACCAGAAACTCCTCAAACTTTTATCTTTACAAAATTTTGAAGTTTGAATTTGTATTAAAGCCCTAGCAATAGGGATTGAGTTTAGGGCATCATTTTTATTTCCTTTAAATCCACATATACATTATATGTGTAATTTCTGGAGGAATCAAAGTAGATACTCTATACCACCAGTATATTAAGACGTCCCTAACACCCATGAATTCATAAAAGCAGTGGTTTGAACCCGTAGCCCTAGTGACACGAATTTTTACTACCCGAGTAAAGGAAACGTCATTTTATGTGACAATCTTTGCATATACCTGTCGCCAAAGTTATTCTCTGCCCCCATAAACCAAAGACATGAAATCTTAAGGTCAAAACTTTAACCTAACCCCAGGTATACGCATCCTATTCCTAATCGCCGTCCGAAAACCCTAAACCCTAACTCGATTGTTTCTGGGCAAACACCTCCCTGAAATCACCTGGCCATCCGCGATTTATTCTGGTCATGCATATTGGTTGGCTTTCTTGAAGTATTTGGATTGTTGCTTATTCGTTGTTCCTTTCGACGCGTAGTTCGCGGAGTGAAATACGTGCGTCAGGACGAACCGGGATCACTCCCACATTAGGAACAGGAGCAGGAACTGCCAGGCAAGCAATTTCCCGTCTTGTCCATTTTGAATCCTATATTTGCAAAGTACATTTATTTTGATTATGAAACATGCATGCTATGTTTATCAATGATATTTTATGTAGATTTAGCTATAACCGATAGATGCATTCGAACTAGGGTTGAACACCCGATTTCTTGTAACCCTAGTGATTCGTCGGTTGGTTTCCAACCAACAACATACCAAGGTTATAGGCAGTAGCCATTGCTTAGCCTTGCTATAGTTAAAACTAAAATTTTGCTCGAGTGATTCAAACCTTCGGGTACGGGAAATTAAAACCCGCGGATAGCGTATGTTATCCGCGGTGAGTTTTAAAAGAAATGTTGCCAAAACCCAAAATGAAGTTGGAGATGGTTTTGATTCGGGTAGGAAGGTAAGGTGGTTTGAAGGGAGACGAAGTAGCGGAAGGCTACTCGGTGATTGATGGTAAACTGGAGTCCTACTCGAATCAGTTAAGGACCGAGCCCAAGTGCCGCTAAACCAGTTCCCCCACCGTACGTCCACATGTCCTTTATGGGAATGACTTGACTCGGTAACCCGCCTAATAATAGGGTTCGGACCCGTAGGAAGTAAGGAGGAAGTGCTAGGTAGGACATGGATCCCTAGAGAATTCCCACGGCGCTACATGGGTCGAGATTCTTAGTGAGCTCCATTTAGGCGTGGGTGAAGATTCGACACAAAGATGAGCGTTTCTCCGGATTGTGGTGTCAGGCTGCCTGGGCACAATCGGAGTTGAGGTAAGTCTCATTTAGCGGGTCCGGCTCTAGTATTAACGCAGGCGAAGGGTTTCGTTGTAATATCTCTGCCAATACACCTCATCAGGTGTATTAGTTAGTACTCGGCATTAAAGGGATTATTACATCTTGTGGGTAAAGCTGTACAACCTCTGCAGAGTGTTAAAAACTATTCGAATAGCCGCGTCCTCGGTTATGGACATGAACTGGCATAGCCACACCCCGGTTAGACTAAGTTTCGTTTGTAAAAGATGGGCATTGGGATTAAGGACGTGGGCATGACATGTCCACAGTTGGGCAATTTTAGGCCACGCGTCGGCGGCAAGGAAATTGCTGAAGGAAAGAAAGTCGCCGTATTGCCTGAGGTGGATGGAATACGGTCTAGTGATGGAAAACCTAGTTATCGGATATGTGGAAAACTACCGTTTGATGGATGGTGCCATGGACGGTGAGTGGAACTATCGGTAATAGGTTATGAGATGATTAGCGATGTTTACCGCGTGAGATGAGATAAGGTGGGACAAGATGGAATGTGATGAGATGCTGTTTGATCTACTACCAGTTTTTCTAAACTACTTTTACAATCTACTATTCAGTATTTCCAATTCAGAACTTACATTTTCACACAACCATCAACATAGGTTAGAGCTGCCCCCTTGAAATATTCCTGCATGAAATATAGCTGTTTAATCCTCCTACGAGGATTGCTTGCGAGTACATTCAATGTACTCACCTGGCTTGTTGATTTGGCCAGAGGACGAAGAAGATTTCGACTTCGAAGAGGGTGACAGCGAATTCGAGGGTTAGGACGTTTTCTCCCCAGTCAGCTGCCTGTTGGTTCGGCATGTCGATGGGATATCCATTATGCTATGTTTTATTTCCGCTGCTATTTTATTCAGCCAATAGGCCTGGTGTTGAACCTCGACCATAAAGGTCTATCCGTGTAATAAGAACTCGGTATTGTATGTGTATGTTATCAAGTGTTTGTGTGTACTGGCTACTGATCCAGGGACCAGTACAGTAATCACAAAGGACGTGTCCGGCCTTAAAACCGGGCACGCCACACCGCGGGTCATCTTGGCCGGTAGGGATGGCGGTGGTCGCTACTACGGAGCGGGCATTGGCGGGCGGAGGGGACGACGGCAGGCGTGACTACAGAGCGAGCGTCGGCGGGTGGAGGAGACTATGGCGGAGGGGACGATGGTAGGCATGACTGCGGAACAGGCGTTGACGGGTGGAGGGGACGGTGACGGGCAGCAAGATGAATAGCTGCGCGTGAGTTGGAAACTTTGGCTGCTGGCTTGACCTTGAATACTTATATGGATGTGCTATTTGAGCCGGTTACGAGCCCAAAACTAACTGAGATAACTCATTACCTTAGTCGGTTTGCTCCGAAGAACCGAAAGGGATAATCGCAGCAGCCAAAGTTTCCAAGTCCCATGTGCGGCTGTTTGCATTAGGGTTTTGCATTTTGAATATGGTTTTTGTGAGTCATGTGATGACGTGTACATCTGTGTGATGAATATCTTGCCACTTTGTGTTGCGTTGAATTTGAGGTTGCATGATTTCGGTTTTGAATTTATGGTTGATTGCTTGAGTTTCTCAATTTGTCTCAAGGAAAAATTGAGTGGATAAAGGGTTTTTCTCGACTGACTTGGGTCAAGTGGAAAACTTGTACTCGCGACGCTTTGCTTGGTCTATTGTGTGCAGGTGCGAGTTGGGTGCGGCGATGGTTCGGCCATATGGACCGGCATTGTGGCGTACCCGGTTTTAGGGCCGGATACGTCTCCCGTGTTTACTGTACCGATCCCTGGATCAGTAGTCGGTACACACAAGAACTTGATAACATCCTCATACAATACCGAATATATTACATAATTATGCCATTATGGTCTTTATTCAACAACATGGCCGATTGGCCGAATAAAAGCAGCAGCGGAAGAATAACAAAAGCGCAGTTATTAACCCATCAATATGCCCATCCACAGGCAACTGACTGGGGAGAACGCCCTAGGCCTCGTGGTCGCTGACCTCGTCCTCAGAGCACCACTCTTCTTCTTCATCTGGCCAAATCAACAAGCCAGGTGAGTACATTGAATGTACTCGCAAGCTCTTCCCTCGGGGAAATAATACGGCATAGTTCATGCAAAGGGGTATCTCAAAGGAGAGCTCTATCCTAGGTTTCATGTTGTGCGGAAATGTAAGTTTGTATTGTAAATAACAGTAATAGATTGAAAGCGAACTTTGTAAAACAACGATCCCAACGTATCACATCGTCCTCCGTGGTAGCCCTTGCTACCTCTCCTTTATTTCCTCCGCGGGATAGCCGCGCTCATCACCGCTTACCCTTTCGGCTTCTGCTCACACCACCCCGGCAGTGTAGCTAGCCTTTCCTTCAGCAATTCCTGGCTACCAATCCGGGTAGCGTAAATTGCTCCCTGTGGGCACATCATGCCCACGTCCTTAATCCCTTTTCCCAGCTTTCACAAACAAAACTCAGTCTAACCAGTGTGTGGCCTTACCAGTTCATGTCCATGACCGAGGACGCGGCTATTCGAATAGATTTTAACACTCTGCAGAGGTTGTACGGCTTTACCCACAAGATGTAGTTCACCCTTAATGCCGAGCGCTAACGATACACCGCATGAGGTGTATTGGCAGGGCTAGTACAACGAGACCCTTCTCCCGTGTTCATGCCAGAGCCGGACTCGCTAGGAGGACTACCCGATCCTCTGCATCACGGATGACAGGGGTGGGACTCTCCCCCTTTGTGTCGGACCATGTTCCACGTACCTTGTAAGACTCTACTGAGCTTTGCCCCCACAATACGGTGAGACCCATGAAGAGCTTTCCCCCTACGCAGTTCCGTGGAGATCCTCTAGGGATCTACCGGACCCACTAGCACTTCAACCTAACTTCCCACGATTCCGGGCTCCGGCATTAGACGAGGTACCAGGTCCAGTCCTTCCCATAAAGGACATGTGGACGTACGGTGGGGAAACTGATTCAGCGGCACTTAGGTTCGGTCCTTAACTGATTCGAGCGGGACTCCATAACAAACCAGCTCCACGGGTAGCAACCGGCTACCCGACCATTCCTTCCACAAGCAGCATCCGGCCACTCTACATCCTCATAACACCCTTAGCATTCCCGCCCGAATCCAAAATCCTTCATCATTTCATGCGGGGTTTTCACAAACATTTCTTTTAAAAGATTTCCTCGGCATGTATAAACAAGCCGAGGTTTTGATCCCATATCCCTCCCGTACTTTGTAAAACTTATTTTACTAGAGCAGGTCTAAGCACAGCTACTGCTTATATTCCTACTACCTTGCCGGTCGATTTCGGCCGACTAACTAGACCTAGGGTTACAAGGGACGGATTTCAAACCTAGGGCTTATGCATCTATTCGGCATAACTTTGCTAACATAAAGTATCGGTGATAATAAAATAGCATGCAGGATTTCGTAAACAAAATAATTAAACGTTGCAAATATGGGATTCGACATGTTCAAGGAGGGAAAGCTTGCCTGGCAGCTCCGGGTCCTGTTCCTGATCTTGGGGTGGAGGTGACGTCGGATCCTCTCGCGGCACGTACGGCACTCCGTTAACTATACATCGGAAACGAACGGCGAATAAGAACCAAGCGACAAACTCCAAATAAAATTCAAGAATATGCAAAAAGGTCACATGAAATGACGATGGTTTCTATTCGGATCAGAAAGCTCGTGACATTAGAGTTGCATGCTCGAGCTACGGCTCATATGAACTAATGGGCGCTAGCGTTATTTTAATGCACTAGTAATATAACTATTCACTTTGGTAATTCTGGAAATTATGCATGTATTGCATGCGTGGATTTTGGGAAAAGATTAACAATGCCCTAACTTAACCCTACTGATAAAGCTCTAAAACTAATTCTGACTTTGAAACTATGTGCATACTCAAGCTAAGGTGTCTTCTGTAGATTCGAGAACCAGCACTGTATATGCAAAAATAAATTCGACCAGACTTTAATCGATGAACCAGAGAGCCTAGCATGCACAGGAACCGGTTTGAAAAGCCTTTACGCCTTCAATACAGAGCTCGCTACGCTTCCTACGCTACAAAGCGTAAAATGCGCCTTTACTGGACAGGAGACCGGTTACTTACCTGCTCGGAACAGAGCTCCCCACTGTTCTCGGTTGCTCTGTTTTAGGACAAGGTGGCGGCGGCGCTGTACCGACCAGGGCGCGGCAAGGCAGATAGCTGCTGGAAGGGCAGGGCTGCTTCGGCCGGTGGTTCCTCGGGAGCTAGGGCGAGCAAGGGGGGTTTGGGGTGGTTCTGGAGGTGGAAGAAGAGGAGAAATTGGGTGGAGTTTGACTCGGGTACCGTTCGGATCTGTAGGGGCAGTGGCGGCTTGGGTGAGGAAGAATTAGGGGCTTGCAGCGGCGATGGGGAAGGCCAGGCTTAGGGAAACTAGAGGGGGTTGGCTTGAGCGGAAATGGGTGCCCGGGTTGCCTTTTATAGCCGAGCGGCGGTGTGTGGAGCCGGCAGTGCCACTGTTCCGGTGATGGGACCAGACCGGCACTCGGGACGAGGCTGCGGCAGGGCTGGCGAGGTGGCAGAGCCGCCGTGGCAAACGTTGCTCGCTCGGGCGGCGCTGAGACGGCGCGCGGCGTGTCGAGTCGGCGCTCGGCGCGGCGAGGTACCATCGGGCGGCGCGGCTTTGGCGTCGGGCTTCGTGGCATCTGGGGCAGGCGGTGGCCGTGCTTATGCGGCGGGGTGGGCGAGCTGGACAGAGGCGAGGTGACCGGTCGGGCGCGACGTGGCGCGTTGGTCGGAGTTCCCGGCGAGCTGGACGACGCACGCGGTGGCGGGCGGCATGGCTTTGCGGCAGAGTTCAGTCGTGTGGATGGGACAGCTCCGGGGAAAAGCAAGGCAGGGCAGCGGCTGGAAATCGAGCTGGCGCCGTGGCGCGATGGCCGGGCTCTGGACGACGGGCATCGCGGCTTTGACAAAGGTAGCTGGCATGGGGCAGTGCCGGAGCGCGGCCACGCGCATGCCGAGTGGCATCGGCGAGTCCAGGCCTGCTTGGCTGTGCATGAGCGTGGCAATGGTGCCAGGGTTGCTAGATTAGGTGTTCGGGAGCTATAGTGGCATTGGGAAACTTAACTGAGCTGAAAAAGGTGCAGCATCTTGGTTGATAGTGCTTGGCATAGCATGGACTCCACTGGAGGTGATGGAACGTGGGAGGTTAGAAAGGTTGCAGTGCTGGACATGCTATGCTAGAGGGTCTCAGTGGTGTGCTGTACTTGGCATGAGGTGTGAGATGTCCAATGTTTTGGCAGGGTACGCATTGCATCTGTTGCACAGATTTGACAGCACTTTGGTGCCATGACACGTCAAGGCTAAAGGACAAGGAAGGTTGCTGGTGTTTGCTGGGAGTACTGGAAAGGGAGTCCTTGCAGCTGGACGAGATGTTGCTACCGTAGACTTTGCTTGCTCTCTCATGCCATGGATTTGTTTGTGCCAGGTGTTGGATAGCTGCCGCTCGTGCTCATGCTATTGAACACTCGGGATTTATGGAAAGGTCGAGGAGCGATTGGCCTCGCATTTAGGGCTTCGTCGGAAATGGAATTAAATAGGGGGAAGGGTTCCGGGGTACGGTAGGGTGGAGGGGAGCATAGCAGGTCTCCTGGATTCTCCCTCCCTCGCTTAGGTAGACTCCGGGATGAGTTGTCGTAAGAGATTTATGGTTTACTGCGTATGTGCGGGTCTAGGGTTTATTAGGATTTGGTCGAGAGAATGTGCATGTGTGGCAGGGTTGGATAAGACAGATGCGCGTTAAACCCTAATCATGCCTAACACGTCTACGGTTAAGCCGGTAAACAGGATTATGAAAAATGAGGTGTGACAAACCTACCCCCCTTAAAGAGAATCTCGTCCCCGAGATTCCTCAGACTGGAATAGGTGGGGGAACTTGTCCATCAGGAAGTCTTCTCGTTCCCACGTGGCTTCTTCTTCGGTGTGGTTCTTCCACTGGACCTTGTGGAATTTGATGCTTTTATTCCTGGTACGACGTTCTGCACTTTCCAAAACCTTGATGGGTTGCTCTCTATAAGTGAGATCCTTGTCAATGTCCAAATCCTGGTACTGAACCTGCTTCGTGGGCTGCTTCAAACATTTCCTTAACTGCGACACATGGAATACATTGTGCACTTCGGATAGCTCTGGTGGTAGTTCCAACTGATACGCTACTTCACCTCTTCGTCCTTCAATCTTGAATGGTCCAACGTATCGAGGTGCTAGTTTGCCCTTGACATTGAATCTCTGAGTTCCCTTAAGAGGCGTCACTCGCAAATACACATAATCTCCTGGTTTAAATGTGACGTCTTTCCGTTTAGGGTCAGCATAGCTTTTCTGTCGTGACTGAGCTGCCTTTAATCGATCCTGGATGAATCTCACTCTTTCTTCCGCGTCTTGAAGAATATCGGGACCGAAGATTTTTCCTTCGCCGGTCTCGGACCAATTTAAAGGGGTTCTACACTTCCTTCCATATAATGCCTCAAACGGGGACATTTGCAGACTGGCCTGATAACTATTGTTATAGGAGAATTCTGCGTATGGTAAACTGTCTTCCCAGCTATCGCCGTAGGTCAATGCACATGCTCTCAGCATGTCCTCCAAGATCTGGTTCACTCGTTCCGTTTGCCCGTCGGTCTGCGGATGATAAGCTGTGCTGAAATTTAACCGGGTTCCCAGGGCTTCGTGCAGTTGTTCCCAAAATCTAGAGGTGAACTGAGTGCCTCGATCTGATATTATCCGTTTGGGTACTCCATGCAAACTGACTATTCTAGCTAGGTATAGCTTGGCCAGTTGATCTCCTCTGAAGTTGGTTTTGACCGGCAGAAAGTGAGCTACTTTGGTTAATCTGTCTACGATGACCCAAATGGAATCGTTCCCTTTTCTTGTTCTCAGAAGTCCCACAATGAAATCCATACCGACTTCGTCCCACTTCCATTCGGGGACTTTGATAGGTTGAAGCAGACCAGCGGGTTTCTGATGTTCGGCCTTCACACGCTGACATATGTCACACTGGGCTATAAAACTTGCTATTTCTCTTTTCATTCCATGCCACCAAAACTTTTCCTTCAAGTCTTGGTACATCTTCGTACCTCCGGGGTGGATGGAATATCTGGATTCATGGGCTTCCTTCAAAATAAGTCCCTTAAGTTCCTCACAGTCGGGTACGCATAGTCTATCTTCGAACCACAGGGTTCCTTCATCATCTTCTCTAAATCCATTTGCTTTACCAATCTTTATCTTTTCCTTGATACCTTCTATGCTCTTATGTCCCCTTTGAGCTTCTATGATCCTTGCCGTGAGAGATGGGGTCACTTCCAAATTGGCCACAAAACCTCTTTCGACTAAACCAAGGTTAAGCTTTTCAAATTCCTTATGTAGCTCGGGTCGGGTTTCTTGAAGTATGGTGTTCAGGGTAGCTGGTTTCCGGCTGAGGGCATCAGCCACTACATTAGCCTTTCCGGGATGGTAGTGTACTCCGAGGTCATAATCCTTTATTAACTCCAACCATCTTCTCTGTCTCATGTTGAGATCGGACTGGGTGAATATATATTTCAAGCTTTTGTGATCGGTGTATATTTCACAGCGGTTACCAATGAGGTAATGCCGCCAAAGTTTCAGGGCATGCACTACTGCTGCTAATTCCAGGTCATGAGTTGGGTAATTCATTTCGTGGGGGCGTAGCTGCCTGGAAGCATAAGCGACTACTTTCCCGTCTTGCATTAGTACGCATCCAAGTCCATGTCGGGATGCATCGCAGTAGATGTCGAAACTCTTCTGGAGATTGGGTAATGTTAATACAGGTGCTGATGTCAATCTCTTCTTCATTTCCTGGAAACTATCCTCGCACTTCTGCGTCCATTGAAACTTCTGATCTTTCTTCAATAACTGGGTCATGGGTCTAGCCAGCTTCGAGAATCCTTCTATGAAGCGGCGATAATACCCTGCTAGACCTAGGAAGCTTCGGATTTCGGTCACAGTTTTGGGTGGCTTCCAATCAAGAACATCCTTAACCTTACTTGGGTCTACGGCTATGCCGCCTGTGGACACTATATGTCCGAGGAATCCAACTTCTCTGAGCCAGAATTCACACTTGCTGAATTTGGCATATAATTGGTGTTCTCTCAGCTTTTCCAGTACTATCCTCAAGTGCTGTTTGTGTTCTTCGTCTGACTTGGAATAGATTAGAATATCATCGATGAATACCACTACAAATTTATCTAGGTATTCCATGAACACTTTATTCATCAGGTTCATAAAATATGCTGGGGCATTGGTCAAACCGAAGGGCATGACTGTATACTCATATAATCCATAACGGGTGGTAAAAGCAGTCTTTGGTATATCCTGCTCCCGGATCTTTAATTGATGATAACCCGATCTTAAATCTATCTTAGAAAATACTTGAGCTCCATTTAATTGATCAAATAGGTCATCGATCCGTGGGAGGGGATACTTATTCTTAATAGTTACTTCATTCAAGGCTCTATAGTCTACACACATGCGAAGTGTTTTATCTTTCTTTTCCGCAAACAATACGGGTGATCCCCATGGTGACGAGCTTGGTCGGATAAATCTTTTGCCTTCAAGCTCTTCTAACTGCTTCTTTAATTCTTCTAAGTAGTTGGCAGACATTCGGTAGGGTCTCTTTGCTATTGGTGCTGTACCGGGTATCAACTCAATCACAAATTCCAATTCTCGGTCGGGTGGCATTCCTGGCAATTCTTCCGGAAACACATCGGGGTATTCTTGCACTACTGGGACTTGGTTTAAATCCGGTGTGGTTAAATGGTTGAGGGTGCTGGAACTGTTTCGGGGTGGGTTAGGAGAGAAACTAACCGTTTGGCCCTGAGCATTGGTGAGGGTGACGGTTTTGGTTTCAAAATTGATGATTCCCTTGAACTTGGGTAACCAGTTCACTCCTAAGATCACATCTATATCCTCTGACCCTAAGACAATCAGATTGGCTGGAAACTCTACCCCCCTTATGCGGATGCTTACGTTCTTGCAACAATGTCTAGTTTTAACCACCGATCCTGGTGTTCTTACTTGCATGGGGGTTTTCATAAGATGGACTTCTAATTCGTTCTTATCCACGAATCTCTTTGAGACAAATGAATGCGATGCGCCTGAATCAAATAATACGGTTGCAAGCACTGAATTAACAGGGAACGTACCCATCACCACGTCGCTTGCGTCCTGAGCTTCCTCTGCGTCGACATGGTTCACACGTCCCTTGCTGAAGTTCTGGGCTCCCTTGGATCCTTGGCTTCTGGTTGGCATTGGGTGTCCTTGACGTGGGCGTTGATCGGAGTGTTCTGGAGCTTTCTTAGGACATTCTCGGGCAAAATGCCCGCTTTCACCACACGAGAAGCAGTCGCGGTTCCCTTGGTTCTTGTTTGAACCTTCGGCAGGGTAGCTACTGATATTGCTCCTTGGAGCAGTCTGGAAGTGGCGGGTACTGTGCTGGGGAACATATGGGATAGTCCTCTGTTGTTGCGGGGCAGCAGTCCGATGGACGGTCTTCTTCTCATAACGCGGGCGTTGGCGGGGCTCTCCTGAGACAAAGTGCTTGTCGCTCTTGCGTTTGCGGGTATCAATCAAGCCTCGACGTTTCTCTTCCACGTTCAGAGCAGTGTTAACCAGTTGCTGCAAATCCGTAAAGGTCTGCGAGGATAATTGATACTGAAGGATCTGCTGCAGGCCGTTCATAAACTTGTCCGTTAAAGCCTGCTCTGAGGTCAAGTCATCACCCGCGTACCGGGCTAGCTGGGTAAACTTATGGAGGTATTCTGTGACTGTCATTGTTCCTTGCTTCAGTCCGTAAAATTCCTGTTTCTTAATCCCCATTAGACTAGCGGGAATATGGTGTTTGCGAAACATTTCCTTGAACATCGCCCAGGTGATCTCTGTGTCCTTAGGCTGTGTGCTTCGAATTCTCTTCCACCATGCAGCCGCGGGTCCTTGCAGGTACTGGGTAGCATAGAGCACCTTTTCTTGCTCATTACAGCGGGCTACTTCTAATTTTTCTTCAATCACCAATAGCCAGTCATCGGCGTCAAGTGGTTCGGTTGATTGGGTAAACACAGGCGGTGATGTCCTCTGAAATTCCGATAGTTTATTGGCTCTATTGGGAGGGTTTCCAAGTAACAGTGCGTGTTGCACTGCAGTCTGGGTGGCTTCGCAGCTTCGTCCTATGATTCTCAGTATATCTAACAGGGTTGGTTCTTCGGGTTGGGAATTCTGTGGTTGGTGGACGGATTCAGCACACTGGGACATTGGGTCCTCCTTCCGGCTGGGGTTGACCGGAGGCACTTCTTGTCCCTTCGGTACGGACTCTGCGTGAGATTTGGATTGTGACTTCTTGGCATTAGATCTCGCCTTCTGAGGATCAACGGGTGTCTTTGAGTGTGTTGGTTCAGCAGGTTTCGGGAGCTTGCCCTGAGCATCTGCTCCTGTTTTGCGGGCCTGGGAGTTGTTGTTGGTGTTGTGACTCATTGTCGATCTGCATAGGTGGTAAATGGGTTGGTCAGGTGTTTGAACTCTTTCAGCAGGAGGTAAGAGGGAAGAGGGGATTTACGGTGTAGCACAAACTCAAGGTCAAACACATTGCGCAGATTGTCAGTGGTTGGGGCAACCAACCAAGAAGCGAATGAAAAACCAAGGAAACATTCTGCAGCATAAAAGGGAAAATACATAGAGGCACTTACACATACATTGCGCCTAAGGGCGCGGGCTAAGCCCTATTACAATATTACCAAAATAGGGGCTTAAGATCATTGCTAGGCGGGGGCGACTACTCTACTCCCTACTTATCTAATCTACCTGGTCTAGGTCCAGGTTGGTGGGCTGGGTCAGGGGTATCTCCCCGTGAATGTCTCCATTCTCGGAGGGCATTGGGGTGTTTCTAGGGGTGACCGTGTTCCTGTGGCGGTGCGCGGCTCGAGTGGTGGCCGCATATGTAGAAAACAACCGAAGATAATCGGCGGGCATGGTTGGCAAAGAGCTGCCTCCCATCATCACAGGTACTCCTAGCAGAGGTGGGTCTTCCGGTGCCGGTGCTTGAACGGGTGCCGGGTTGGAATCTCGAGAATGGGGGCGGGGCGGTACAAGAGGGACGGAGTGCTGTGCTCGGGTAAGGGTGTCGATGAGCTGGATGAAGACCTCCGTCATGGCGACGAGGTACTGGGTGAGGTGGACGACGGCGACGTCCTGCTCGGCTTGGGTGCTGGCGTAGATGACTTCTCCTCCTGGTGCGCGGCTAGGGTAGAATCTGAAGGCTCGGCGACGCATACTTGGGACTACGGGGTGAAGTTGAAGGGTGGCCTCCCAAGCTGCTAGCTGGATAGCTAGGTCGGGGTTGGGCATCGGATGCCCGGCGATGTGGAAAGTGGCGACGTGGTTGGCGCCGGCTTGGTAAATGTGTACGTCTGCCCAGTACACATGGTTGAGGTTGGAGGCTTCCTCTTGGTAGACGTCGTACTCGGGCCTTTGAGTGGCGCCGAGGGCTCTCTGTGCGACGGTCCATAGGACATCTACAAAACCTGCGAGTCCTGCCGCGGTGGTTTCATCATAAAGCACACCGCGAGGCATTGCTTTAGGTGGTATATAGGAGAAGAGGGACTAGGGTTTCTTGCTCTTTAGAGTAGCGGAGTGGGATGAGTCAAAAGGAAAGGTTGGGGGCTATTTATAGGGAAAGAGGGTGATGGCTTCGGTCGTAAGGAAGACAGGTGTCCCCTACGACGTGACAGCTGCCTACCTTCATAAATGGGTTGTGTCGAGGTGTCCTGCCGTACCCTAGATTCGCGTTTTGAATGACAGGTAAGAGGGATTCGCGGAGAAGAGTAGACCAGAAAGCATTTTGTTACAACTGCTGGCCGAATAGGCCATTTTATTTAAAATAGTAGTGTGAGTACGAAACAACACCTACGGGTGTGGCGTACTTCACACGGCATACATAGTAGTAGTACATCATACAGGAGCATACCAACGTCTACATTATTTGGTGTACACTAGCCTAAACCAACAACTTAAGGGAGATCCTACAAGCTTAAGGCATGATCTGCACTTCATCGTCTTCGGCGGGAATAATCTCCTCCGGGTCTTCTTCTTCTTCTGAATCCGATGCGGCGGTCTGCACGGGGGTGGGACTGGGTGTGATAGGATTGGCACGGGAGGGTCCGGCTCCTGGAGTGAACCGACGAATATAAGCTTGGGTGTTGCCACAGTGCCTTTTGGGTGGAGGTGGCTGTGCGGTCTCACTCACAACATGGATATCATGGGGCTCTGGAGGCACTGCATTGGCGTTCACTTGAGTGGTGGCTTGGCTTAACAGCTCCCGCGCATGTTGTAGCTCATCTTGTACTTGATCCAGTTCGACAAGCATACAGTGCAGTAAGGAGTCCTGTGTTTCCACAAAGTGAGCTAGACTCACTACTGCGGGGTCGTCTTCGCCGTCAGGGGAAGTGTAGTGGCGAATGTTTTCTTCTAGTGGGCTCTGTGGGAAATATCTTGTGGCTCTGAAGCTTCTCAACTCAGGCATCTCATAACAAAGGTGCACCAGGGCCTTGTATGCGGCCAACTGGATGGCCAGAACGTGGGACCAGCTGCGAGTTCCGGTGATGGCATACACTCGGCTGTCTTCAGGATTTGTTTTGAATATAAATACTTTGGCCCAATAATCCGTTATTGTCTCTGATTTCTTCTCCTGATAAATGTGGTATTCCGGTATGGCCATGCCTCCATATCGTCCTAATGCTTCTCGCAGCAGCTGAGGAAATCCTCCGGTAGTGGCGGCACATGTTTCTCCAAACCTTTCAATTGCCATCTGCGAAAAATTTTAAAAATTAAGATGAGGTGAGTTTAGATGTTCAGAGATTGGTCAGGATAAGGGGAATACTAGAAGAGGTGAGAATACTAGAAGTTTATCTTTAACAATTTTATCTTGACTTCAGAAAATACTTTTCATTTGGATTCCTATCTAACGGCCGTGCTAGCTAGGGTTTCCTACAGTCAGTATGGCTCTGATACCAAGCTGTGGCGTACCCGGTTTTAGGGCCGGATACGTCTCCCGTGTTTACTGTACCGATCCCTGGATCAGTAGTCGGTACACACAAGAACTTGATAACATCCTCATACAATACCGAATATATTACATAATTATGCCATTATGGTCTTTATTCAACAACATGGCCGATTGGCCGAATAAAAGCAGCAGCGGAAGAATAACAAAAGCGCAGTTATTAACCCATCAATATGCCCATCCACAGGCAACTGACTGGGGAGAACGCCCTAGCCCTCGTGGTCGCTGACCTCGTCCTCAGAGCACCACTCTTCTTCTTCATCTGGCCAAATCAACAAGCCAGGTGAGTACATTGAATGTACTCGCAAGCTCTTCCCTCGGGGAAATAATACGGCATAGTTCATGCAAAGGGGTATCTCAAAGGAGAGCTCTATCCTAGGTTTCATGTTGTGCGGAAATGTAAGTTTGTATTGTAAATAACAGTAATAGATTGAAAGCGAACTTTGTAAAACAACGATCCCAACGTATCACATCGTCCTCCGTGGTAGCCCTTGCTACCTCTCCTTTATTTCCTCCGCGGGATAGCCGCGCTCATCACCGCTTACCCTTTCGGCTTCTGCTCACACCACCCCGGCAGTGTAGCTAGCCTTTCCTTCAGCAATTCCTGGCTACCAATCCGGGTAGCGTAAATTGCTCCCTGTGGGCACATCATGCCCACGTCCTTAATCCCTTTTCCCAGCTTTCACAAACAAAACTCAGTCTAACCAGTGTGTGGCCTTACCAGTTCATGTCCATGACCGAGGACGCGGCTATTCGAATAGATTTTAACACTCTGCAGAGGTTGTACGGCTTTACCCACAAGATGTAGTTCACCCTTAATGCCGAGCGCTAACGATACACCGCATGAGGTGTATTGGCAGGGCTAGTACAACGAGACCCTTCTCCCGTGTTCATGCCAGAGCCGGACTCGCTAGGAGGACTACCCGATCCTCTGCATCACGGATGACAGGGGTGGGACTCTCCCCCTTTGTGTCGGACCATGTTCCACGTACCTTGTAAGACTCTACTGAGCTTTGCCCCCACAATACGGTGAGACCCATGAAGAGCTTTCCCCCTACGCAGTTCCGTGGAGATCCTCTAGGGATCTACCGGACCCACTAGCACTTCAACCTAACTTCCCACGATTCCGGGCTCCGGCATTAGACGAGGTACCAGGTCCAGTCCTTCCCATAAAGGACATGTGGACGTACGGTGGGGAAACTGATTCAGCGGCACTTAGGTTCGGTCCTTAACTGATTCGAGCGGGACTCCATAACCAACCAGCTCCACGGGTAGCAACCGGCTACCCGACCATTCCTTCCACAAGCAGCATCCGGCCACTCTACATCCTCATAACACCCTTAGCATTCCCGCCCGAATCCAAAATCCTTCATCATTTCATGCGGGGTTTTCACAAACATTTCTTTTAAAAGATTTCCTCGGCATGTATAAACAAGCCGAGGTTTTGATCCCATATCCCTCCCGTACTTTGTAAAACTTATTTTACTAGAGCAGGTCTAAGCACAGCTACTGCTTATATTCCTACTACCTTGCCGGTCGATTTCGGCCGACTAACTAGACCTAGGGTTACAAGGGACGGATTTCAAACCTAGGGCTTATGCATCTATTCGGCATAACTTTGCTAACATAAAGTATCGGTGATAATAAAATAGCATGCAGGATTTCGTAAACAAAATAATTAAACGTTGCAAATATGGGATTCGACATGTTCAAGGAGGGAAAGCTTGCCTGGCAGCTCCGGGTCCTGTTCCTGATCTTGGGGTGGAGGTGACGTCGGATCCTCTCGCGGCACGTACGGCACTCCGTTAACTATACGTCGGAAACGAACGGCGAATAAGAACCAAGCGACAAACTCCAAATAAAATTCAAGAATATGCAAAAAGGTCACATGAAATGACGATGGTTTCTATTCGGATCAGAAAGCTCGTGACATTAGAGTTGCATGCTCGAGCTACGGCTCTTATGAACTAATGGGCGCTAGCGTTATTTTAATGCACTAGTAATATAACTATTCACTTTGGTAATTCTGGAAATTATGCATGTATTGCATGCGTGGATTTTGGGAAAAGATTAACAATGCCCTAACTTAACCCTACTGATAAAGCTCTAAAACTAATTCTGACTTTGAAACTATGTGCATACTCAAGCTAAGGTGTCTTCTGTAGATTCGAGAACCAGCACTGTATATGCAAAAATAAATTCGACCAGACTTTAATCGATGAACCAGAGAGCCTAGCATGCACAGGAACCGGTTTGAAAAGCCTTTACGCCTTCAATACAGAGCTCGCTACGCTTCCTACGCTACAAAGCGTAAAATGGGGGGGGGGCGCCTTTACTGGACAGGAGACCGGTTACTTACCTGCTCGGAACAGAGCTCCCCACTGTTCTCGGTTGCTCTGTTTTAGGACAAGGTGGCGGCGGCGCTGTACCGACCAGGGCGCGGCAAGGCAGATAGCTGCTGGAAGGGCAGGGCTGCTTCGGCCGGTGGTTCCTCGGGAGCTAGGGCGAGCAAGGGGGGTTTGGGGTGGTTCTGGAGGTGGAAGAAGAGGAGAAATTGGGTGGAGTTTGACTCGGGTACCGTTCGGATCTGTAGGGGCAGTGGCGGCTTGGGTGAGGAAGAATTAGGGGCTTGCAGCGGCGATGGGGAAGGCCAGGCTTAGGGAAACTAGAGGGGGTTGGCTTGAGCGGAAATGGGTGCCCGGGTTGCCTTTTATAGCCGAGCGGCGGTGTGTGGAGCCGGCAGTGCCACTGTTCCGGTGATGGGACCAGACCGGCACTCGGGACGAGGCTGCGGCAGGGCTGGCGAGGTGGCAGAGCCGCCGTGGCAAACGTTGCTCGCTCGGGCGGCGCTGAGACGGCGCGCGGCGTGTCGAGTCGGCGCTCGGCGCGGCGAGGTACCATCGGGCGGCGCGGCTTTGGCGTCGGGCTTCGTGGCATCTGGGGCAGGCGGTGGCCGTGCTTATGCGGCGGGGTGGGCGAGCTGGACAGAGGCGAGGTGACCGGTCGGGCGCGACGTGGCGCGTTGGTCGGAGTTCCCGGCGAGCTGGACGACGCACGCGGTGGCGGGCGGCATGGCTTTGCGGCAGAGTTCAGTCGTGTGGATGGGACAGCTCCGGGGAAAAGCAAGGCAGGGCAGCGGCTGGAAATCGAGCTGGCGCCGTGGCGCGATGGCCGGGCTCTGGACGACGGGCATCGCGGCTTTGACAAAGGTAGCTGGCACGGGGCAGTGCCGGAGCGCGGCCACGCGCATGCCGAGTGGCATCGGCGAGTCCAGGCCTGCTTGGCTGTGCATGAGCGTGGCAATGGTGCCAGGGTTGCTAGATTAGGTGTTCGGGAGCTATAGTGGCATTGGGAAACTTAACTGAGCTGAAAAAGGTGCAGCATCTTGGTTGATAGTGCTTGGCATAGCATGGACTCCACTGGAGGTGATGGAACGTGGGAGGTTAGAAAGGTTGCAGTGCTGGACATGCTATGCTAGAGGGTCTCAGTGGTGTGCTGTACTTGGCATGAGGTGTGAGATGTCCAATGTTTTGGCAGGGTACGCATTGCATCTGTTGCACAGATTTGACAGCACTTTGGTGCCATGACACATCAAGGCTAAAGGACAAGGAAGGTTGCTGGTGTTTGCTGGGAGTACTGGAAAGGGAGTCCTTGCAGCTGGACGAGATGTTGCTACCGTAGACTTTGCTTGCTCTCTCATGCCATGGATTTGTTTGTGCCAGGTGTTGGATAGCTGCCGCTCGTGCTCATGCTATTGAACACTCGGGATTTATGGAAAGGTCGAGGAGCGATTGGCCTCGCGTTTAGGGCTTCGTCGGAAATGGAATTAAATAGGGGGAAGGGTTCCGGGGTACGGTAGGGTGGAGGGGAGCATAGCAGGTCTCCTGGATTCTCCCTCCCTCGCTTAGGTAGACTCCGGGATGAGTTGTCGTAAGAGATTTATGGTTTACTGCGTATGTGCGGGTCTAGGGTTTATTAGGATTTGGTCGAGAGAATGTGCATGTGTGGCAGGGTTGGATAAGACAGATGCGCGTTAAACCCTAATCATGCCTAACACGTCTACGGTTAAGCCGGTAAACAGGATTATGAAAAATGAGGTGTGACAACCCTAGACCCTAGACCCTACACCCTACACCCTAGACCCTAGACCCTACACCCTACACCCTACACCCTAAACCCTAGATGGAGTCGGAGTTGATGCGGCACGGTGGGGGGTCTTGCCGTGGCCGACGGGGTGCTGAAAACGGTCCCATCGGTGGCGAGTCGGGGTGCGGCTCAGAAGCTAGCCCAACGAGTCCGGTGGTGGAGAGAAAGCGGCACTGGCGCTCGGAAAGGGCGGCACCAGTGGTTCCTTCTTCGCTGCAGCTGAGACTCCCCGCACAACCCACGCCGCCGCTCCGTCAATCCAGCTAGCGACGCCGCTCGACCCTACTGGTAAGAACCACCGCACCTCCCCTAACCACCATCTTCTCCGCCGAGTTCACCACGTCGGCATCTACCCGGCGCGTCCCATCTGCTGCCGGTGAGACGACCTACTCTCGCCCCTCTCTCTGGCTTTCCGCCGATGAGCCCATCGAGCCACCACTTAATAGGCGAGTGCCCCGCCATTATCGCCTCTAGCATCCGCTGCTGCCTCCAGTAAGCACCGTCGCCGCCGGTAGCCACGAAGCCGAGCTTCCTCGAGCTCGTTCCGCCCGGTCACACCCAGCAGCCGCCACCCAAGCCGCCGTGCTGCAGTCTGCAGCTCCCCCGTCCTAGGATCTGCCCTCCGTCGAGCTTCCCCTTTCACGCATAACAACCTCGAGCTCCACCCAAAAATGGATCTCCTGCACTCCCCTGACCCTTTCGGTACCCTCAATTTCTGCTAGCAATACTCACCACTGACGAATTCGTCCCCCGCCATTGCCGCTGGGCCACCTCCCTATTCTGAGTTCTGTGCCTCCCACTCGCCACCATTCTGCTCACCGACAGGTCCAGGTGCCACCGCCAATCGGTCCGTGTGAGCTCCCCCGAGCCCAATTTCATCCTCGCCGGACCTTCCCACCTCGCCATTCACCACCGGCACGCGTTACCAGAGCCACCGCGCCTCTGCTGCCCCGTCCCCTATTTTTCTCCCGTCAGCCCACCTCTGTTCGGCCCCAATCTTTTAGCTGGATAGCTAGGAAAACAGGTTTAGCTACTTACGCTTTCCATTTCGGGAGAGCGTATTTCTCTGGCTGCAGTACCACTCTACACATTCCCTGGCCAAAAATGTAAGTCTTGTGTGCGCCTCTGATGTCATCCTCCAATCCCCTCAGGTCTAAACAACGAATACCCTCTGTTTAGCGAAATTTCAAACAGCCGCTTCTCCATATATATAATCACCCAAATCGAGCCACTCTTATTCCTAAAATTCTAATTCTCATAAGCTTCCTATTTTGAATTTATTTGAAATTATAGATTTAAAAATCTAAACCTTAACAATTCATAATGAGAAACATATATGTCCTGTAAAGTCGGTCCAAAGCAATTCTATTAATTCGTAAGATGTTCCCACGGTTATTCTATACTCCCTGGTTCCAAGTATATCTTGAAACCCAAATTGTTTTCCTTAAAAAGTTATGAAACAAGTGACCTAAGCATATAGCCTAAAAGCTTTAAAGTAAGAGTTGTAATGTCCATACATGTGCTTCCAAGGAAATTTATTTAAGCTCATCAAATCCTTGAAACATTTTGGTCCCCAAGATTGAATGAAATTCCAAGTTCATGTGGGATTATAAACAGTAAGTGAAGGAGAAACCCTAAAATGCTCAAGACCGATAAAATAGATGTCCTTCGTTATGCTCGACAAAACTTACTAAACAAGCTTCACAAGGCCTTTTAACATTACATTTTAATCGCCACGTGCAAGTGAAAGTGAAACCCTAAAGAGAGTGCCCATTAACACCGCAGAGACTAAAGGAACTCCAACTCGACAGCTTGCCCCTAAGCGGCTATCTCCCACTAATCTGACCTAAGGCACGCTAATGTTAGCTTCTTAAAAGTAAATAACTAACCAATTGCGTGATGGTTGCGTGAGTGGATTCTTTTGTTTTACGTTGATGTTCTTGGTTTATCCCCTGCACTGTTGTTCATTTGACATCCTCTCAACGTGTAGTTTCGACGTTACGAGATATCGCACGAAGGATCCCGGACCCTTGTCATATCATGTCCAAAGCTCGAGAATCAGTCGAGACTGCCAGGCAAGCATTCCCACTTTGAACATGTTTGAATCCCATATTTGTAAAACGTAATTACTTTGTTTACGAACCTTGCATGCTATTTTAATACCAACGTTATTTCATGCTAGAATAGTTAAGCCTAGTAGTTGCATGTGGCGTAGGCTTGAATACCCATCCTTGGAAACCCTAGGCTTAATGAGTCGGTCAATATTCAACCGATGAGTTAGTAGGGATATAGGCTTTAGCCGTGCTTAGCCCTGCTATAGATAAAATTAAGTTTCAACGGTTACTTGGGTATGGGATCAAAACCCTTGGTTTGTAAATGCATACCGAGGTGCCATTTAAAAGAAATGTTTGTTAAAATCCTGAATGAAAAGAAGGAGGATTTTGATTCGGGCAAAAATGCTAAGGGATGTTGGGAGGTGGTAGAGTAGCCGGTTGCTACTTGAGGTAATGAATGGTAGGGTAACCGGTCGCTACCTGAGGTGATGTGTTGAAAGTGGAGTCTTGCTCAATCGGTTAAGGACCGAACCTAAGTGCCGCTGAATCAGTTCCCCCACCGTACGTCCACATGTCCTTTATGGGAAGGACTTGACTCGGTACCTCGTCTAATACTAGAGCTCGAAGCCGTGGGAAGTTAGGGTGATGTGCTAGGTAGATCCGGGATCCCTAGAGGATCTTCACATGACTACGTGGGGGTAAAGCCCTCGATGAGTTCCACGCTGTGGAGGTAAAGCTCTCGGTGGGTCTCACGAGTACGTGAAATTATGGTTCGACACAAAGGTGGAGAGTCCCATTTTTGACATCCGGGATGCAAAAGTTGGGTTACCCTCCTAGCGGGTCCGGCTCTGGTGTGAACACGGGCGAAAGGTCTCGTTGTATTAGCCCTGTCAGTATACGGTGCACAGTGTACCCAGGGCGAACTACATCTTGTGGGTAAAGCCGTACAACTTCTGCAGAGTGTTAAAAACTATTCGAATAGCCGCGTCCTCGGTCATGGACATGAACTGGCAAGGCCACACATTGGTTAGACTAAGTTTTGGTTGTGAAAGCTGGGAAATGGAATTAAGGACGTGGGCATGATGTGTCCACAGAGTGCAATTTACGCTATACGGATGGTAGCCAGGAATTGCAGAAGAGGAGGCTAGCTGCACTGCCCGGGGTAGTGCGAGCGGGAGCCAAAAAGGGTAGGCGTGATAGGCGGAGCTATCACGCTGAGGAAAGGAAAAAGAGAGGTAGCGGATTCTACCTCATGATGATTGTTACTGTGAACTACTTCTGTTTTCAAAATAGCTTTGAAACTTACTATCGTATTTACGATGAAAATTTACATTTCCGCACAACCAGCAACATAGGGTAGAACTATTCCTTGATCTATTCCCTGCATGAAATATTGCCGTATATTTTCTCCTGTGGGAATAGCTTGCGAGTACATTCAACGTACTCACCTTGCTTGTTGATTTGGCCAGACGAAGGAGACATCAATTCCGAAGATACAAATATGAATGCGAAAGTTAGGGCGTAACCCCAGTCAGTTGCCTGTCGGGTATGGCATATAGATGGGTTTCATCATCACTTGATCTCCGCTGCAAGTTTATAGCCGTTGGGCTACAGGTATCAGACATTCGACCTTCATGGTCTACGTACTTAAATTCGTATGTATGTCAATGATATACATGTTAACTTGTGTGTACCGGTTACTGATCCAGGGATCGGTACAATAATCACAAGGGAGTATCCGATTTAAAAACCGGTACGCCACATATCCTTTCTTGCCACTTTGCTCTCTTCTATCAGAATGAGCTATCCCTACTCTTCACGCTACCAATCTCTCTTGGATTCATCGTCGTCCGATGATGACGACGAATTCCTTGCTGCCACAGCATACTTAGCACATAAATATCACGAGTTTATGAATGCTCCACGTCATGGTGGTTCTGTGCAAGGACATCAAGTACTTCAACGTAATAGAAGAGCTGGACATTGTAGACTATACCAAGACTACTTTGCAGAGTCCCCCTACATACGGCCCAACGCTCTTCCGGCGAAGGTTTGCAATTAGTACTAAATTTCTGTAGTTATGTTTCTTCGTCCTCTTTCAACGTCTCATTGTTCTTTTTGACACAGGTTTATGATGAGTCGTCCTCTTTTTTTACGCATATTGCAAGCTGTAAAAGAGCATGATGCATATTTTGTGTAAAAAAGAGATAATACTGGAGTGCTAGGATTATCTTCTTTGCAAAAGATTACCGCAACATTTAGGATGCTAGCATATGGAGTAGCAGCAGATGCAACCGACGATTATGTTCAGATTGGAGAAAGCACTGCTACAGAGAGCCTGAAAAGATTTGTGAAAGCAATTGTAGAAATATTCGGAGATGAGTATCTGAGATCTCCAAATGAGAATGATACTGCCAGATTGCTTGTCATTGGAGAAGAGAGTGGTTTTTCTGGCATACTAGGTAGCATAGATTGCATGCACTAGAAGTGGAAAAATTATCCGGCAGCATGGCAAGGCATGTATACCGTACATGTGCACGAGCCCACAATGATCCTTCTTGCTTAACATGAATAAACAACTTGTGTCCAGAGCTAGTTGTTCAGGTTAAACAGCAACAAGCATCAACAAATTCAGTTTCCTGTAGAGCTAGTAGTTCCCAGATTATTTCTAGGTTATGTGCTTTTCGTTCCTAGGTTCATGGCATCTGTTTGTTGCACAGAAATATGTTCCCAGACCATTTCTAAAGCATTTGTGGTTCACTTCAATCCATGCTGGAGCTAGTTCACAAGTATTACAATCAGATTTCAGAACGAACAGCTTGCCACGGGCCTCCTAGCTAGCTTTTTCTACACATTAACACACTTGGTATTCAACAACAAGCACCTGTGTTCTTCTTCCATTCACAACTACAACAAATTCCCCTGATGGTTTCTCCCTCAATTAGATAAGTTAGAGCACACACAGAGGATCAATCCGGGGGGACTCAACAAGTTAATTGGAAGATCAAAGAACAGCGGCCCCTTAACTCAGCTAAGCACAAAACTAAGCAAAATATGATTCAACTCAGATTCTTTCTACCAATGTGCATGATTCTTTCTAGCAATGTACATGATACCAGCATGATTGCATATCTCAGTGATATACCTCAGTGAAAGACCGGCTGATGATCAAGGAGCTTGTGACAATCAGTGTGTTCTGGTCTGCACAAAAACATGGATGAGGATCTCTAACAACAATCCAAGAGCAAGGCAGTACGTGCTAGGGTAGAACCAGAGTAATGAGCCCTCACCTCAGGAAAGCTCCAGGGATGCCCGAGGTGAAGAAGATGCATGATTAGGTCGGTGGCAGCGTGATGGACACCGGCGACCTCACCAATCCCATAAAGATTCTGACAAGAACACCCAGAGCTAATAAGTAAGGAAATTAAGACAAATCTGAAAGAGGCCTAGATCCGGCAGGCCGGTGCGGTATCTCCAAGATGGCGGCGGTTTGCACGAGCTGAAGAGACCTCTCGACGCTAACGATGACAGATGGATGAAGGAGGGGGGACACGCCGGAGCGGATCTAGGGTTCTAGATCTGGACGAACAATGCCGTGCGAAGCGGCAAGACGAGGCCGCAGACAGGGACGTACCTTCTCCGTGCGGCGGGCTGCGGGTTCGACGACGGACGAGATGTTGCTAGAATTTGGTCGGCGGTGACCTCTGGCTCCCTCCCCTGCAATCTGACCCGCCGGATTGTAGCCTGGATCTTAGGATGAGACGACGGGAGGACCAGGCCAAGAGGTGATAGGAGGGACGGGAGGGGAGCTCCGCTAGAGAGGATGGCACAAGGGAGACTTCTGAGTGCAGCTGTTGGGGGATGCAGAGCCGACGAAGTTTGCTGGAGATGGAGAACGAGGTCGCCCGGATGCAGAAGCAAATAGAATGGAGAACAGGTTGCAAAACCACTTGGAGCACCTTTTTTGGTCACATTATGCAAAAATAGCTATACAGAACGGGATGCAGATCTCCTTGGAGATGCTCTTAGAGGAGGCCAGAAAGCAAATTAACACATGCATGGCATGGCATGATGCAACCAACAAGCAGCCAATCCTAGACACAGGTCTTAATTTATCACACATATTCTAATTTACAAAGCTGCGTCAGCAGGACAACGAACCGACACAAGATATCCGAACAGAGCGACCATGTCGGAACCTTTACGTTCGCTTTTTTCACTTTTGTGCTTCTCCGTGCACCTCCTCCTTCCTACTCCATCTCTGATGCTGACTCCTGCCGCCACTCGCAGATGCCGGAGGTGAGCAAGAAAATATAATAAAAATCAATTTTTTTACTGTTGCAGCCTTCAACTGCCTGAGCGCGAGCTTTCAACTGGAATCAAATCACATCAACTTCCTGAGCATGAACTTCCAACTAAAATCAGATCAATTTTAATTGCATAAATATGAGCTTTCAACTAAAATCAAATCACATTCAACTGTCTGAACATCAGCTTTGAACGAAATCAAATCACTCTAAACTAAAACAAAAAAATTCAAAGGGAAGAAATCCAACTTTCAACTCACGGTTCGCTAGCTAAGAAATCCAACCTTTAACTCAAATAAGACAGACTTTTCACTCGTAGATCCAGCTTTCAACTGAAAATATTCAGGAAAAAGAAAAATAAGAAAACACCAGATAACACTAGATCTAGGCTCTCCTCGATCTGCTTCTCTCTCCCTACCTCCTTCCACCGGAGGCTACGATGATTGCAGAAAGTACAGCGGCGCATGACTCGGAGGAAGACGGTGGCGCCGGGCGGCGAAAGATGTTGGCAAGGATAGAGAATGGGTGCGTCGCCGGAAGATGGGCTCCATATCGCGAGGATGGGAATGGCGCGCAGCGGTGGTGGCGGATGCTAGCGCGGCGGTTGGCCGAGGCGAGACTCTCTCTTCGAAGGATGAGAAGATAAAAAGGAGAGTTAACCACGTCACAGATTCACATGATGACTTGATATTTACATCTGCCACGTCACATGCAATTCGAACTGTTGACATATATGGTGACCACTCATCTGTCACACGTACCCGCCGAGCACCTCTTCCTCTTCCTCTTCCTCTTCCTCTTTCTGTCTTTGCATAATGTTCGCGAAGCACGCCAAGCACCTCCAGGGCTCCAAGTTCGCCGCCGGAAGGCCCCACCTGGATGACCTCCTCGTGCTGCCAAAAACACTATTTGTCTCGCTCCAAGGTTGAATAGAGGACAGGGTTCCGCTTTGCTTTGTTGGATGAAGGTGCGGCGGCAGATGGACGCGAATGTGCTCATGAGGGGGCAGTTATGCATAGCGTGTGACATGAATGCTTGTCGTTCCGATCCATGAGATGTTTTTCCTTTGGGCTTGGCCGTCCCGACTATTCTGGAGGGGGCGCATACCTGGTAGAATTATTATGTTGATTTGATGACCGGTAAGATTGTGTGGCTTAATAGGAAGTCAATTTTCGAGGTACATTGCCAGAGCGCCCTGTGCCCGGGGTGGCTGTGCATTAGTAAATAGGTAGCGTGGAATTTATCAAGTTTTCGTGCAACAACAAAACAAATCCGTATCAAGAGATGCAAAGAAAAGTCAATCAATTGTAATAGTAAATAGTAATCAGAAGTATCTGTCGCAGGCGGCCCCTACAGAGCCGGGGAGCAGGTTGCCGTTCGCGCCGACGAGCAGATCGCAGTTGACATACATCCTCTGACGGCCGGAGTGGAAGACGTTGACCCGGAAGCGGATGGCCGTCTTGAGCTGCAGGCGCAGGGGGAGGCGGCCGGCACGGAGAGCGTCGGAGAAGGATGGCCATGCAACGTCGGTGGTCTTGGGGCCGATGACGTCGAGGAGGCCGGTAATGGAGGTGGTGGTCATGTTGGGCTGGTACCAACTGTCGGAGAAGGCTGGGCCGGAGGCGACGAGCGCGTCGTAGAAGTGGAGGGAGGCCTGCGTGGCGTCGTAGTAGATGCCGATGTGGTGGTTGGGGTTGCGGTCAGAAACGTTGAAGGCAACCTGGCGCCCCGAGATGGAGAAAGAGGCGAGGTTGAAGCGGGGGCGGTGCGGGCGGAGACTGAGCCACACGACGAAGAGGACGACGCCAGCGACGAGGATGATGCCGAGGAGGAGGGAGCAGAGGGTGTTGGCGAAGACGGCGACGCAGCTATCCCTGGTGCGGTGGGCGATCCGCCGGGCGCGGCTGCTCGTTGCCCCTGCAGGTGCGCTCTGCCGTTGCATCTCCCGTGCTCAACTATATTTCCCAGCTAGCTAGCTTAGCTTTGGTATTGCATGAGCATCTTGTCTGGCTATTAATCGAGATGATGATCATGAGACTACTTACTTGGAGGAAGACGAAGATGAAGAATATGGAAGACGACGTACGTGTGCGGTTTCCATGCATGCAGGTGCAGAGTACGAAATGCTGCCCCCTAGCGCGCGCAACGAATAATTAATATGCCTGCCTTGCCACTGACCACAACTCTGGGTTGTAGGATGCAATCGATTGACATATTTTATTTGGGTCCCTCCATTGCTGCCTTTTGCCGTCACCCCGCAATCAAATCGCCTTTGGTTGCTCCGCGCGGGAGAACTCTAGCCTCGCTAGTGACAATGTCTTCTTCTTTCTCGTCGCTCCGGGTGGGTACGGCGCCACTAATAGATAGGTACACCCCTGTCCCTTTATTATTTTTGCCACTAATAGTTATCAGGCCTCTGTTTTTTCTTCTTCAAGAGAATTTTTTTTCTTCTCCCTGCTCATCGCTGATATGGTCATCGGTTGGGTCTTCTTTCTTGTCGCCGGTCTAGCCGCCGTAAGCGGTGTGAGAGGAAGCAGAGGGGAGTTCCGATGGTATGCAACAAAAATGATCTATTCCCTTTCAAAAAAGATGATCTATCCCTCCCCAAAATCTGTTAATAGGTGTGTAGCCAGTTCTATATATTTTTCGCTAAGCCCACCTCATTTTTACATGAAATAAAAACAGAAGCAATATCATCCAATATCCAGGTTCTCAAAGCTCTCCTACCTAGGCACTTGGCTAGCATAAGCAGGAGTACTACTACAGTAACCCAATACTTGTATTTGACAAATTGACACACGCACGCACGCGCCCGCCCGCCTACAGGTTTCTGTTCAAAGCACAAAACATTCCTGGTTTTCCAGACCGCCCAAAACAAAGCAGTTAAAGCAAGATAATGTATATCAGTTTAGATGTATCGCTCTTTTGGCCCAAATACAGTGACTACTGGACAGGAGAGGAACAAATGGTGCATGGTTTCAATCCCCTGACATAACATACTTTTGTCATCATCCTGCCATCCTGCCAGTCTCTTTCTTCTCTTCAGATTGTCTTTTCTTAAAAATAACAGAAGTAAACAGCAGCAACATAATAGATTTTGTTTTCCAAAGGAATCTTACACTTCCACAACTCAGAAAAGCTGTTAATTCTCGGACAACAATGCAGTAGCTTATAGACATATTCTTTTGGGTTGGCACATATCTGAAGCTTTAGGGTTTTGAAATAACAGGATGGCACGGAATGCTCTGCATCAAAATTTACATACAACAACTATTGCTCAGACTTACATACAATAAGCACTTCCGGGGGCTACATTGTGAGATGTCGCGTGTCCGCGCTCTGTTAGGGTTTCTTTCCTTGCATCTGTTAACACAACAAATATTATTCATTCATCTTTAGTTTGGTACACCTTAAAAAGCACTCTAATGCATAGTATTAGTAAAAGGAACGGGAAACAGCTTGTTACCTTTCTAAGGTACTTCCTGTGAAGTTTCAATGCAACAGCGCAAGCCTTCTTTGCATCCAAGTTCCCATTAACATTGTTCAATATCTGAAATAAACAAAACAAAGAAAGAGACGCATTAAACTAAATCCACAAACATAACTTCAGATCTACTTCAGGCTACGTGTGTCAGTTGTGTTCCATCTCTAATGTTCACGGTGTTCCAATTTTTCCTTGGCATACGGGTATTCCAATTTTTCCCATTATTTGACTATCCATAATAGTTTGGAAAGAAAGCCCAGAGCAAGAGTGGCCTTGAGTTTCTCACCCCTTTGCCTTAGGATGCGTTAATTATGTTGCCATGCAAATTTTACCTTTCTTTCCCTTCTAGTCTGAAATAGTAATGCATTCCATTTTAAAACAAGAAAAAAAGGGAAAATTTTCAAAGGAAGGAATGGCTTCATCCAGCTTACGCTAATAACATCATCTATTCCTCGAGCTTCTTGCAAAAGCTTCCGACTGTTCTCCTTCAGAACACTAGCAACCAGGAAAACAGAAATAGGGACAGGGCCATCAACACCGTTAGTACCATTCTTCATATTCGCCCTCTCGTACTTGCCAAACTGGTGGGTTGATTTTACTTTTGGTTTGTATCCTTGAGCTCTGTCAGTTGCAGCCCCAGTTTCTTCATATGTGGAGAAGATGTCAGGATCATATTCTAGAGCCCACATCATCTGAGGACAGGTTCAGAACAAATATGATCTCATCATTTCAATCAAACCCATTTTTTTTGAAAATAAGAATCAAAACTTCAAGAAATATACAATACTGCTCCTTTAGACCTTACAACCAGGGTCACAAAAATGTTACTGAACAAATATGGTTGGCTAGCCTTTACTGGTTTCTGGACAGTTACCAGCAGTAAATACCCTATCGAGACCTTGTTCAAACCAAACAGCTCGCAACTACGCTAAGAACTGGCCAACTCATATAGAAACACTGTGGACTTAATGAGTTCTCATTCTCATATTTTTTTTGTGTTGATCAGCTGATGTGCAAAATAACACAACTTCAGCTTCTATCCATGTGCATTCATAACTCAACTAAAGTACATTGTAAGCCTTAGTGCCCTTCTGTATGCTAGTCCCTAACCCAACCTGCTTGAGTGTATGATTGCTTACCGTAACTATCTTAACAGTTTTCTGAAACCCTGGTTATACCGTTTATTTCTTTGTGTGGACACAAAAACAACCTGACCACACAAATAAAAGGAAATATGCACTATATTGGATGGCTTCAGTGACTAAACCTGGTTTTGAAGACCTTTGAACATAGTCCTGACATCATTAAAGAGAATAAAAGCATATCTGAATGATGGCATCTAAAACAGAGTGAAAAGCCCATTTGAATTTAAGGATATTTTTTTCAGCCCTTGATAATATGAGGCATTGAGGCTGACTGTATAATACAATGCCACTGTGTTGGATTTGGTCCACAGATCATCATTCGGATGAAATAAATAGATCAAATGCTTTAGATTTATTTAGCACCACATCAGAATGAACTACTTACCTCCCAAAGGTACAAGGAGTCCCCAAATGACAATTCACGCCGAAACAATACCATGAACATGCGGAATGCAAAGAGATAGTCACCCCCACCATGTGTTTCTGTGTTCAGGAGTCAAAAAGCACCAATTGCAGTGTAATAACATCAAATGGAGATCCAGGTTGACTGTTTGACAGATCTCTGAGTCTTCAGTACGTACCTAGGTGGTCATGTAACTTTGGGTCCAGCACCTGAATGATAGAAGCAAGGTTCTGAAGCTGGTTCTCAACCCCAACAGATTGCTGTGTGCATCTGAAATTCCCTCGCTTTAAAATCAGAAATAGATTACAATTAGTGAAATTAGAAGAAACAGGTCACACAAAGACTGATGGAGAACCACTGCATACCAATCTACGCATCAACCTCTCAAAGCACCAAAATGCGTCGGCTTCATCATTGAGTAGCACTATCATCGGTGAGCATAAATCACTCATTCCTGTTTGAGATGTGCAAAGTACATACATAAGAATCTTTTCAGGCAATAAATAAGCCTTCTATGCAAATAGGAGGCAGCCACCTTGACAATAACCAACTTCTTTGTCAATCCATGCGTACACAGCTAGAATATCCCATAACCTCGAAAGATTTTCTTTCTTCTCATAAAACACCATGGAGCGGTCAGTGCGTAGAACATCAAGACCTATTATCCCCACCACCCATAGCACATGCGCACCAACATAAAAACATAAGATTGGGGATAATGGAATAATGGCATGCAACAGGAACACATAATCGATGCTGACACCTTACCGATTTGATGTAGTGTAAGCTTCCACTCGATAGTTTGTTTATCCATCACATGGTTTACAGACTCATTCACCTCATTTCCATTCCTGCTGCTGGTTGAACTACCTTGCAATATGCTCTGGTCTGAAGTGGCTTCAAGTAAAACCAAAGGGTCCTTAATAGGCACGCCATCCTCAGTTATGATTGGGGCTGTGATAATTTTACCGCTGCCCACATGAGAATCCATCTCTTTGCATTGTTCCTTCCATCTAGCATAATGTATTCTGCATAGGTCACACGTTGTTAAAGTAATTAGAAATTTTACATGTATTTCTGAATTCTTGGCAATAAAAAATGTTATAATATGAAGAGCCTGGGAAAAAGGAACTGTAACTCTTATATGTAGTGGTGATAACCAATTTCCAGTTTGTAGTAAATATGATAAAGAGATGGTCACTAGCAAGTAACAAGCAACAGAGGTGATAGACTTACCTATGACATGAAATCATGCAAGCCTTTTATGATTGCAAGTCGTACAAACTTGTTGAAGTGTGTATTGTAATGTCACACACAATGGGTGAAATATCATGATGTTACACATAATGGGTGATAGAGGTGTTCATTGCGGTTTTTCACAACCCGATGAAACCAGCGCTTTGAAGTACATTTTGCATGCAAGAAAATATGCAGTTCAAAACTAACACTACTTAGCTAGCTTTTCTGGTTTCACCAAACCGGCTAAACCGGACATGAACACCCCTAATGAGTGAACACAGACCACATTTTGATTACGGAGAGAAGTCTGAAGAGGGACCCTGTTACCACTCCTGAAGGTAGCCCTACATGTAGTGGTATTCACTTGTACCAAAAGAAGAAGAAGAATTACAGAAAGGTGAGTACCTTCTTGTCTGCCTAATCTGGTCCCGCTCATCAAAGGTGCTCCCCGGATCAAAACAGCCAAGTAAGAACTCCCAAACCTCTCCCCTAATTGCAGGGTGTACACCCTAACAGAGAAGAAGAAAAAGAGAAAGGAACATTATACTTGTGTTAGACATGAGGAGAGGGAGAAATGGTTTTGAAATGAGAGATGTTTTACCCCCCTCTGTATCCGGTTTAGAATGGAAGCAATATCTAGAGAGCCTTGATGCGTAAATGCAGCATGCCATTTTCGAAGACTCAATGTTTTGCCAGCCTGAAATTGATTGCAACTATTGATCAGCAAGAGAAGAGGCAAGATCCATCGATATACATTATACAGTAGCTAGCATTAGTAGATAGAGGGGGATTGCAAAGGAGGATGAGAAGAACCGGAAAACATTGAGGACCTTGATCTTGAACTTGGTGTCAGGGACGTTGTGGGTGCAATCGGGGCGGAGCTGGTAGAAGGAGGAATCGGAATCCTTCCCGCTGGCGCTGGCGCCAGCGCTGCGACGTATCATCATCTTCTTCTTCTTACTCCTGCTTGGTGTTGTTGACTTGCTGTGAGCAGCTGCAGCAGTTCTTCCCCTTCCTCGATCTTGTGAGCAGCAGGGCAGATTGACCTTCCAAACAAGAAAGAGACAAGAAATCGAGCACCTGCCAAGCGCTGCCCACCTAAGAATCAAGCTCTGTCTCCTGTCTCTGGAGTGTAGATGGATGGATGGATCAAGAAAGGAGAAGAGAATCTTGTTCCGCTGGTGCCCCTCCTTCCTTCCTTCCTTCCTTCCTTCCTTGCTGGGGGTGGGGTTGGTGTGGGTGGCTGGTGCTGCGCTGTGCCGCCAGCCCCTCCTTCCTTCCTTCTTCCTTGCAAGAAATGGAGTGTTGCAGGAACAAGAATGAATCTTGTTTCCAGATCCCACTAGTCCTGCACTCTGCTTTTCATCTCAATAACAACCTTCCTCTTCACCTTAATTACATTATTACACCCATCCCACCATGCAAGCCTACCAAATTACATCACGGCCCATCGGCTTCTGTTTTATGCTAGGATGTAAAACACGATATTTCCGTGGAACAAGGAGAAAGTTGTAAAGGCGATTAGATTTAATGGGATTCGATGGATCAAAATTCAATTCTAAGAAACAGAAACAGCCACCAGAGGCAGAGAATACTGACCCGCGCGCGCACACATAAGTAGTGGCTGTTTCTTAATCGTAATGCTACTGCTCACTCTAAATCTATACATTCGTTGCAGCTCAGCCAAAAAGAATGCAGATCGTCTAACGTTTCTGGAAGTTGAAGAACTTGATGGAGTAGCCGAAGACGAAGAAGAAGGCAATGATGTAGGCCAAGTGGGCGAGCACAACATAGCCAAGGAAATCATGCCGGATGCCCAGATTATCCTCCAAGAATTGCTTCACCACCGCAGGGCTCCCACCGGGGACTGAAAGCGAACCACTGTGCTCGCCAAACTGCGACGCAACAACTCCATAGATGGTCCAGGATACAGGGTTCGCCCAGTAGTACCACCTCCACCAAATTGGTATTGCCTGCAACAGCAACAACAACCACAACCATTGAAACATCCATTACGACCATCGATCGTTAATAGACAACATGATTAATCTTAGCTTCCTTACCGTTCTGACAACAATGAATCCAGCAAACAGGTTCCAAAGAGGGAGTACAAAGGATATGAGTATGTTTGCGACCATCGCAGACGGGGTCAATGACACCAGCATCATGCCAAATAATGTGAAGTAGTTAAAGCTCGCGACGATGAAGAACATGAAATACAAGAACTTGTCAGCTTTCCAGTCATATCCAATCATCGCATAGATGATGACAGTATACAGAATTCCCTGCAGGATGTTGTAGATGATCTCCACGCATGTCTGCACAAATCAACCGTTGCACAATCTTCAGAGTGGATGGATTTAGTGATAGCCCACAGAGGATTTGCTCATATCCAAAATAGGAGCTTCAGAGTTTGTGCTCCTTATATTTGGAATAGTATGGACTCATACCTCTTATTCAGAACAAGCTCATTGCATCCAAAACAATCACAATTCACTCAAAATGAGTAGCCAATTAAGAAGATTGAGAAGTTACCTGAGCGAATGCATATGACAATGGTGAGTACATCCCAGCCGCCTTTTCACGGTAGAAAACTGCTCGCTCAATTGAGACAACAGGCTGAACTGTGATACAATTGGCAGCCCCAAGGAAGAAGATAGCAGCATATGTGGCCCCAAGTAGATTGTACAAATCTTGTTGCGAGTCTCTGCGCACATCACAAATCAAGCAGACATGAATGCATCAGTGCTACCATAGAAGCTAATATAGTATTCTTCCATCAGTGTCAGTTTCAATTAGAGTAACAACATAGGATCATACATGTTCTTTCCTTTCTGCCAAAACACCGTACCAAATACAAGGCCATTGAGCAACGTCATAAGATAGCGCATGGCATTATAGGGTGGATTCTTCCAATAAGATTTGTATTGCTTCCAGAAGTTTGCAACACATTGGCTGTAGAAACTCTGAGAATATTTTGTAGGAAATGAGAGATCCTGATAGCCTGGTGGGGCAACGCTCAATTCGTCAATAAGTTCTTGGTTTTTCCTGGTCATATTTAAGAAAGGGGAACATAGTGTCAATAGTATAAATGACAATGGCCACATTTTTGCGCTCCATTTCCAGAGAATATGTACTTGTTTTAATGAAAACGAGAACCGGTGGTTCAAAATAGTGATAGAAGAAGGTTATGTTCAAAAGTTGAAGCTACTTACCTATAAAGCACAGAGTTAGCATAAATTTCAGCAAAATTTATGTTCAACCGAGCCTCAGCTAGAGGTGAGCTAACTTCCAGCATCCACGTCGCAGGATTATATCCTTCTGTAATCTTTGGAACACCCGGAATTGCCTGCAAGGGAATGACAACCTCATGGGTTAAAATGTATACTTTTGCTACACCTGCAGGGATTTCAAGGCTTGTTTAGTCTTTGTTGACTTTTCTTAGCCCACTAATCATATTTGTAAGCAGGCTATCCGTTCAACTTGACAAATTAGTACAAGCTTTGCTATCCCCAAACTGAAACATGTAAGCAAAGAGAACTCACCTCAAAATATTCAACTAGTTTATGAGAGTGACGACCAAGTTCACCAGCATAAATAACCTGCCCTCCCCTTTTCAAAAGCAGAAGCTGGAAAAAGAACCATTTGTGAGTTATTTTACGTTCATAGAACAAAAGGAGTTAGAAAATTCAACGCACGCAGCGCGCGCGCGCGCGAGAGAGAGAGAGAGAGAGAGAGAGAGAGGACCTCATCAAAAGACTCGAATATATCGATGCTGGGTTGATGGATTGTGCAAACCACAGTACGCCCAGTGTTGACTGTATTTCTCACCGTCCGCATGACGATTGCTGCAGCTCTAGCATCAAGACCAGAAGTTGGCTCATCCATGAAGATAATTGAAGGATTTGCCACCAGCTCCACTGCAATTGTCAGTCTCTTTCTTTGCTCAGTTGATAACCCGTCAACTCCAGGGAGACCAACCAGAGCATTGCGCAACACATCAAGCTCAACAAGGGCCATGACTTCCTCCACAAACATCTATGTTGGTGAAGTTTAATTAACATGATCAGAAACAACTACAGTTTGGAATTTCAAATATATAGAACACTGCATCATTACTCCAATCAGAAGCATGGCTTGAATAAATACCTTTCTCGTACTGTCATCAACATCTGAGGAAAGACGCAACCAGGCAGAGTAGAGAATCGATTCGTATACAGTAACATTGGGTGAATGGATATCAGTCTGCTCACAATAGCCGCTAATGCGGGCAAAAGTTTCTTGTTTTTTAGGGTAACCGGAAAGGGTGATGTTTCCTTCAGTAGCTCCACTAGTTTTCCGTCCTGCCAGAACATCCATTAAAGTGGTCTTTCCAGCTCCACTCACACCAACCAATGCTGTCAGAACACCTGGCCTAAAAGCACCACTGATATCAGACAGCAACTGGAGACGGCTTTCTGTGAATCCTTGCTCCTTCATTTCCTGAAAATAAGATGCCACATTTTAATATAAAACCAAAATGTTCTTTAGTTCACATCTGCAGACAAGCTTATCATACAAATGAAGAACTTATGCCCTAGCATGCTTTGTGTGAGGAAGATAGGCTTACTGCAGGCATGTCCACGTAATAGTTTACATGGTGGAAGCAAAGTGAAAGAGGCTGGAAAGGCAAGACAATTCGCGATTGAGTTGCCCTATCTGTTGCTCTGCCAATACCTGCAGAAACAGCATGTGCATATACTAACTAATGAGCATCATTACGCATCAACAGATTGAAAATATTACAAGAAAGGTCCATATAACAAACTTAAGAATATTATACATGCTGCAATAGTCTAATGATTGGATAAAGATCTGAAAAATGTTTGTCAGCTCTATGGAGTCATAGCTCCACCCCTTATCACCGTTGGATGTTTCATCAGGATTTATGGCGCTGTACACACTAAAAAATTATCGGTGTACTAATCATGTCATTATATATAATAAAAGAAATGTTGAAAGAGAGTGTCTAGTTAGGGGGCAATTAGTTTATGCATGGACACAATAATCTAGGTACAACACTATTGAAAACTTGATTATACAACTAAAAAACTGACAAAACAGCACACATCCCTATGAGGAGCAATCTACATCCAACGGTGCTAGAGGGTGGAGTCATGGTTCCATGAAGCTAAAACTCCTGTCTCTAAAGATCTCACCTATAGGGACTGAAGATGCCATAGTAGATGTATTGGCTGCTCCATCATTGCATACAGTTTGGGGCATTTGCTCTTCATTTGTTGTTTTCATTTCCTTCTCACTCTCACTATCGTCATCCGAAACTAACTTGTTTGAGCTGCTGGTAGCTGGAAGAAACAGAGCATATGCAGTGTAAGTGTCTCGAGGCACCAAAGGAAAAATCATGACAAGAGAAAATAATGGTGCTTACGACTCAGGTACGTAAGGGCCAGAAGGTACAGGATGTTGAACAAAATTGTGAATCCTATAAGGGCTCCCATGGAAAGCCAAAAACCCGAGTCTCCAGTAAAGAAGCCTTTGGATTTAAGAATAGCCTTGCCTACTGTTGGCGCATCAATAGTTGTGTCATTGTTTGGCTGTATTAAAAAGAAACAGCTCACATTAGTTGAAATGCTGTCACCTTTACAGAACTAGGAAGTAGGATATATTGGTTCCCTCACTATCTGAGTTTAGAGAAAGTGGAAAAAAAATACAGGGTTCTGAGAGAAACTTACAATGGCCCATCTACTGGCAAGGAATTCATTGACTGATATCGCATTTTGACTATACATCATAGGAGATGCCCAGTAACCCCAGATCCACCATGGTCTGATGTCACCTGTCCACATCAAAATCAGGAGGGGAAAGGTTACTTTCATCCATGCAAATGAAGTGTGGTTAGCTGATTTCTTGTGCCTAGCTAGCTAGGGAAATCTAAATGAATTTTACATGATAGCAATATTAGCATGCTTACCTCTAGGGATGATAAATCCTCCAAAGATGAAAACAATGAGCAGCACAAACATCCCAAAAGTATTGGCCACGACCATTGTTTTCAAAATAGCACCAAGAAATCGGAACAAAGCCATTGCCATTTGGTGAGTGGCAAAGAAAGCTAAAAAACTGGCGAAAGAACCTATAATCAAATAAACAGATGGATGAATTCATGGAGTTATCAAAACTTGGAAACGTAAATTGCAAAGTTGGTAAAGGATTATATACGGATGGGTACCTTCCTGCAGCAGGTGCAAAGCCCATCACATAGTACGTAAGTACGACCCATACTGCAGCCTCCACAAGCGAAACAGGAACTTTTAAGATGATGTTTGCCAGTCCAAAGGTCCATGGAGGGAAGAACAAGAAATCCCTATGTTTGTAGAACACAGGAAGCTTCTTTATGGTCAATTGTAGCTCAGCAAACCCATTGAACATGATGGTGATTAAACTGAAAGTCAGAGCCCCAAAGAATTTGGTGCCGTCAGAAATCTGCCCATGGGGCATATTCGTTCTGAGGAACACAGTCATGGCCATGAGCGCAAGGATGATCAACTGGGTGACCTTGAAGATGTAGATGAAGGAGTTGCGCTTCATCAACAACTGCTCTCTCGACATTACTGCCTTGAGTGACTCCCAGCTGGATTGCCCGTACCTTCTGGTGGTTAACGCGGCAGGATGGGTTTTGGATTTTTCGAAAGGTATTTGTAACTCCTTGAGCATCTGCTGGCCTATATGGAATGACTTGAAACGTTCTGCAAACTCTTGGACTGACATGTATCGATACTGTTCCTGGTCAAGGTACCAGTACTGCTGCTGGTCTTTCTTGGAAGTGACCTCTTGAAGGAAGTCAGCAACTCCTTTTCTCTCAGGGCACCGGAAACCAGCAGATTCGAAGAACTCCAGGATGTTCTCCCGTGGCCCATGGTAGACTATGTATCCTTCTGATAGTAGAATTATGTCATCAAAAAGGTTGTAGGTCTCTGGCGGTGGCTGGAGGAGGGAGATCATCACAGTCTCATTCATCACATGGACCAATTGCCTTACGAATTTTACAATCTGAAATGTGCTAGAGCTATCCAGACCAGTGGAAATTTCATCCATGAACAAAGCCCTTGCAGGTCCTGTTAACATCTCCCCTACCATCAACACAAGTAAAAATGAGACAAGTCCAATATTGATCAATTTACAGTGTAACAAATGCGTGGGAAATTCCTTTCAATAATGAATTGAGTGGTTGAGCTTATTCTATCTTAGGTGTGCATATGTACCAGTTGTCACACGCTTCTTTTGCCCACCAGAAATTCCTCTTATCATCTCATCACCAATAATAATATCGGCACAAATGTCCAGCCCAAGCACCTGACAGTGACAGAGGTTTTCTTAGACGCCATGAGCACATTTTTGTTAGAAAATTTACACGTAACAGAACAGAATAGTCAGAATGTCACCTTGAGAGTAAGATCTGTTAGAATGTTAGTCTCCTGTCCTTGCACTGCAGTAGCTTTCATGAAAGCATCGATCTCAGGATCTGGCTTTATGCCTGCATCGCGCTCCCTTCTAGCGAGCTCAGCGAGCATGTCATATCTAGCACCGATGCCTAAGCACCGCCTGGAGAAATCCAATGTCTCTCTTACAGTCATCTCTGCGTTATGGAGATCATATTGACTAACATACGCACTGGTCCTCTCGGGGTAGAACTCCGAAAATGTATGGCCACAGTATGTGATGCTGCCAGAGACCTGGGTGGGTTGCAATAGGATGGTGATTTTGCATGTGGCAATAATGCATAAGCAAGAAACTAACAAGATGGGTTAAAACCTTGAGGTTTTTGTCAAGCTTTCCAGTAAGCGCTCGCATAAGGGTGCTCTTTCCTGAAGATGGAGGTCCAAGAAGAAGGGTCATCCTGAAAATGACATGTTCAATACTTACTTACTTTTCACTTTGCGAGATTAATTAGAGGAAAGCAACAAAACTAATGACTGGATTCTCTTGTGAAGACTGAATATGGGGTAACCCTATCTAAGAACACCTGGATATAAATTTCCTCGCAAAAAAGAATGGCTAGATATAAAAAAACATAACAAAGTAATATTAGCTCTGGATGTATGTATGAGACATGTGAATGAGATAATGGGCTTGCTACTATATGAAATAAATAGTAGCATGAAGAAGAATGTGATGATTTATTACCTGGATGGCTTCAGGATGCCATGGACGTGTTGGAGTATGTTGATGGTCCTCTTGTTTGAGGAACCAAATCGTCCAATAAGACCCTACAGTCGTCATAGTGTAAACAAATAATCATCACTATTCAATTCAAACATGATGCATGTATAAAATTAATGGATATGGGATGTAATACAAAATGTGAATGAATAACAAACAATGAACAGCAACTCCTAGTTTAAAGAATGTTAAAAGCAAGCAAGGATAGGATGGAGGAGCCTGGGGAGGGGAGGAAGGAACCAAGAGGGGAGTGAGGATTGAACTGAAGCGCCGTATTACCTACCTCACATTTGTCATCCTAGCAGATTCGGGCTCTTGTTTCTAGCTTTGGTGGGTGGCTTTGGATTCTTGAGATGCACAAGCAGAGATCCATCTAGATTAATTCTTCTCCTCCGCCTCACCACGCTCCCAGTCTCTCTTGCCCACCGCCAGCGGCCGCGGAGGCGGCGGGGACGTGGTTTTCTTTCTTTCTCCAAATAAAACTACCCATCCTCATTTCCGCCGCCCCACACTACACTAGCCGGAGAACGAAAATATCGAGTGATGATTTCCCTAAACTGGAACAGTCGGCTTGCCATTAGCAAGAAAAATGTACACGCGTAAGAATCGCAATTATAGACCTATAGTTGATCGAGTCCACTGTGATTTATCATGACTAATTAACCAAATCTTGTTTGGATTGTCCATCCACCGTCCTTTAGTAGACATCGATCCACTTTTTTGGTGGGGTAGTAGGACATAAACTCCTCCTAGCCCTTTTCTGGGTGAGTCCGCAGCATATGACTCCATCCATTAAGGACTTACATTTATACACATATAAGTACGTATTAATAGAACCTATGTGAGATTTGCAGTTTTATTCCTGGTCATCTCTTTCGTACTCCTTATGCTTCACTATCTCTCTTACCGATCCATCATACGCACGGTACCATGGGCATAGACTAAGGTCTAAGGTATCACTAAATCTAAGATAAAATTAATAAAATCATGCATTTCCTCTACGAAATGAGCCATTTACCATCCTAAAATCTGGATAGATATATTAAAACGGATGACCGGTGGATATAGTAAAATGGAGGAACATAATTTTATCGATTATCTATCTGTTTACTTGAATTGACTGATATATATATAGTATTTTTAACAAGAAGGGCAATTTCTTTTTCCTTCTGCATGCAATCCTTTCTAGATCCCGTAAGTTAAGCCTCTCTTATGGTTGTCCCCTTGTGCTATCTTTTTTTTGAGTTACTCGCTCCATTTCAAATTACAAGATGTATTGTACGTGGACACAGAGATTAATATAAAAAGGTCACGAAGTATAGAAAGATATAAGAAAACAATCGTATCATACCATCCATAGTTAAATACATTGGAAATATGGAAAATAGTAGTTGATGCGAATACTATATATGTATTTACAAATACAGTAGACACAATGCGTCATAAATACGAGCAAACAAGGAATCAACAAATTCGCTTGTACTTTCTTATGTTAGGAAACAAGATGAAAAAAAATACTCTCTCTATTTTAAAATAGAAGTTGCTTTAGAAAATATGTAGTTAAATTTTTTTATATTTATCTCTAATTAATTAAAAACAACTTAAATTGGTTAGATGCAAATGGTATTATTAGATTTATCATTAAAAATAATTTTACAATATAAATTTTTATTTATATATTTATTTAAAAGTAATAATCAAAATTATATATAAAAAAGTGCAAAATTAAAAAGGAAGGGAGTACTGTTATAAGGCGCCCATTACTACGCACATACGCATGCAGTGACCTCCATCGATCCTATCCTTAATTAACTAATTAAGAAGGGTGGTTTGGATTCCTAATGTGGTGAGAACCACGCGACACAAAACGAGACAGAAAAAGAATGACGTACGCATGCATATTTAACCACACGTACATATACATATATATTTATATATACTCCTCCGTCTTAATATAAGACGTGCACGGAATTTAAGATCTAACTTTAATCAATAATTAAACCAATACTATTGACTTATATGACATAGTAGTGGTACCGTTGGATTCATATTCAAATGTATTTTCAAATGGTATCATTTTTGTATTATATAATTCAATATTATTAGCTTAATTATTGGTCAAAGTTAGATCTTAAATTCCGTGCATGTCTTATATTTGTGGACGGAGGGAGTATATATGTATGTATGACACGCCACCTAGCTATATATTCATTTCATTTTCATTGCTGTGGGTATAACGGCCAGTGCATGCATGGGAAATAAATTTGTTAGCGCGTTTATGATAGAGATCGGAGTGATCGATGGATGATCCATCATCATAAAATAAAAAATAAAAAATAAAGAACATACATACATACATATGCTACCAGTAGCTAGCTACTACTCTCAGCCTGCCTGCAGCCAGGATCGATCGATGGAGTTGTGTATATATAGGAGTACTTGAGGAATTCAAAGCAGTACGTACTTGATCGATCGTCTAGAAATGAATGAAAAATTAATACTTAACCATATATGCATGTGAGGTGTACCTGGAGGAAATTGGTGGTTACGTTCCAGAGCGTGGGGAGGGCGCGGCTGCCGACGAATGCGTCGGCGTCGACGGAGAGGTCCTCGTAGCGCACCTCGACGGCGGGGAGGTCGATGCCGACCCTATCTATGCGGTCCCTGAGCCGCTGTAGGAACCGCTCGCTGTCGTCGTGCAGGAAGACGCGCTCCAGGAGGGCACGGCCTCCCTCGCCGCCGGCCAACTTCTCGATGTCCACCAGACCGCCTCCAGCTGCACCGTCGACGTCGAGGATGACGGCACGGCGCATACGGTCGTAGGTGGGCAGCTTCTCCAGCGCCGCCCACCGCAGGTTCTCCTCCTCCTCGTCGTGCTCATGCTGCGACTGCGCCCGCCCGAACGGGTCGTCCGTCTCCGCCTGCCCCTGCTGCCGGAACGACTGCGAGATGGACGAACCCCAGCTCATGCTACGCCGGCTCGCAGACGCCGACCCTGTCGTCTCCATGGCTAGCTCACCTTAGCTTAGCTAGCTTAATTAGCTCTGACAGCAGGCTGCAGCTAGCTATAGCAGTTCTCTATTTCAAGTAGCTAGCTAGTATTCTAGTGGAGTAGTAGCTGAGATTCATGTGCATGGCTGTCTGTGCGTTCTAATTTATATTCTACCTGCCTATATACCATGCGTATCGGCATGCAGGTGCACTGCACTCTCCATCGTTTCCATCTGAATGAATATATAGGGTAGGTCGAGTGGCGTATCTTGCGGTTCAAATGTGCTTTCTGTTTTAAAATAAATATTATTTAAAAAATATGCTGTCAAACTTCTTTATTTTTAACCACTAATCAATTAAAACCGATTTAGACTTGTTATTAGATATAAATTATACTATTAGATTTATCATTAAACATTATTTTACAATTAAAATGTTTATAATATTTTACTTACATACTCATCCAAGAAGTAATAGTCAAAATTACATATTGTAGACTGTGCAAAATTCAAAACTTGATCTATTTTGAAACGCGAGGAGTATCTACCAGCACAATGCATGTACATTGCTATGGACTACAAAAATCACATTGCATGTTTTAAAGTGTTAATGGTATTAATTATACCAGATCAAATCATAATGTATCCACTTTCATCCCAACCATTTGTGCTAGATTCAATAGATGGTGTGGTCTAAAAAGCAAATATACCGTTACTGTCAATTGACATCTTTATAGAAGTAAAGATAAAGACAGATGTATGTACTATGGTTTCAAAAGTTTGCTAACTGCTTCGTATGCTTGTGTCTCAAGGTTGCTAATTTCCTTTAACAGCTATAGTTAAGTCATGTAAATAAGAGTCGTACGTTGGCTATCCTAAGTAAATCTTGTCGCACCTTCCCTCAGCAAGTGCGCGTGGCTACGAACCAAAGGCCTAACCCCCACAGAGCGTGGCAAAGTTTAATTTGCGATCAAGGTTTGGCTGGCCCATATGTAAGGTAGTCTAGTTGATCCCATGCATAAATGAAATTTGTCAAGTCAAACATTTCTTCCTGTTATTGATGCTAGCTTGCCGCTCACTGCAAGAAAGGAACTCGTATGCATGTTGACCACCAAGTTAAATAAATATTAGCTGATAGAATAACGCATGTGCACAGAATAAAAGTCTCCGATGCGCCGTATTATTATATGGATCATGCATGCCGCATGCGTAATGGTGTTTGGGACACGGAGACCAAACTTGAGATAAGAGACAGAGAAAAACGACATGCCGTGCGTTGTCATGCATAGAGTTTTTTTAAAAAATATTTTTTTTCAGAAATTTCATAAATAATACCGCGACTGGAAAAATTGCAAAAATGAGCTTCAATCGCCACGGGTCATGGCGCTAGGGTCCAATAGCCATGACCCGTGGCGATTTCGCCGTAACCGCCACGGGTGGTGGCGATTCCTGGCTATCGCCGCGGGCCGTTACGGCATTAAATCCAATCGCCATGCGTGCTGGCGATAACGGTCCAAGCGCCACGACTCGTGGCGACTGGAAGTTAATTCCGCGCGGAATTAGGTAACCGCCACGCCACGTGGCGTAATCGCCACGACCTGTGGCGATTACGGGGAAATCGCCACGAGTGGTGGCGATAAGCCTCGAGCCTATATAAGGCCGCAATCGCCTGCCGACAGCGGCGTCGGTGGAGGAGGGAGTTCGAGCGGGCGCCGCGGGAGGAGAAGAGAGGAGATTTCGGGTAGAGAGGGAGAGAAAAAATAGAGAGGAGAGAAAGGGAGAGAAAGTGTAGGGTATTTTTCCACTAATTTGAAGGTACATTTCTAAATCTTTTAGATGTTTTACTAGATATAGAAATAGAGGTAGATTTAGAGTACATTTGTAGAAGATATAACTTAGGGTAGTTAGTATTTAAACATTTGTAGAAGATATAACTTAGGGTTTAGGGTTTAGATATTTGTAGAAAATAGAACTTAGGGTTTAGGGTTTAGATATTTGTAGAAAATAGAACTTAGGGTTAGGGTAGATGTATTCGTAGTATTTAGAGATAATAGTAGATCTAGAATCGTGGTAAATTTAGTGTAGATTTGTAGGAAGATGCAATTTAGGGTAGATCTGTTCATAGTATTTAGATGTCGTAATGTGTAGAAATATGGTGATATTTTAAATAGAAACGTTTGGTATATTGCATAGGTAATTAGTTCAGAACAAATTGTACCCAGTCGAACTGTACTTAGAAATAGAGTAGACTAAATTTATTTAGTCCAAATTGTATCCAGTCGTACTGTACTTAGAAATCGAGCAGACTAAATTTTTACGCACGAAAAATCTTAGACTGTGTAGTCTAAATTATTACGTTTTGGATGGCAGGAATGTCAGAAGTAGTAGAATTTGTAGTCTACTACGGTATTGGTACCGTCCGTATAGATGAATCTGGATCCGTTGATCTTAGTAGCTTCCAACAAACGACACTACGTATGCGAGATTCCCACAGATACCACATCAGTAATATTAAAGAATGGTTCACACGGGCCTTTGGTCTTGATCCGGAGGTCGCAAGTGTAACCTTGCAGGCGTATTTTAGCAAGTCTTGCAAGCATGTCCGGTGGGATTTGTTCCCGCTCGATCTGACAAAAGACTGGCAGGCTTGGTTGAGGGCAAGTAAGAAACGCAACGGTTCCCATTATCTGTTGGTTCAGGCGGTACCTAAGCAGGTGTCATATGAAGAAGGCGGAAGCGGAGGCAACGAAGTTGGACAGAACAGCGGAGGCGGAGACAATGAAGAAGGCGAAGACGGAGGCAACGAAGAAGGCGGAGACGGAGGCAATGAAGAAGGCGGAGGCGGAGGACAGAACAGCCCAGCGGCGGACGAAGTTGTTGGCGAAGAAGGCACTGTAGTGGAAGTCGGTGGAACTTCCGCTGGACCTTCCACGACAGGAGGTACTGAATACCTCAGCGGTTCGGTGGACGAGGGGGAGATACGTCCTGAACTAGTGCAGCTCATGGAGCATGATGATGCCGTTGCTAGAGAGGAACAGGCGAATGTCGAAGACGGTAGCAGCGAAGAGGACGAAGATGAGGATGAAGAAGGAGGCGTCGATCCGATTCCTAGTATGTGGAATCTTGACATGTCCAGCAGAATGAATCTCGAGGGCGGAAGTCACGACAGGTATCCGTACAAACCCAACGAGATTGTCCAAGGCGCATTCTACAACACGAAGAAAGAGGTGAAAGAGGCGGTGAAGCTTTGGGCGATGTCGACACAGAGGACATTTGGAGTGCAGAAAAGTTGCAGGGATCAGTACTCAGTGAAGTGCAAGTCTGCTGGGTGTGAGGGCTACGTGCATGCGTCTCTGAGGAAGTACGAAGTGCAGTGGGTCATACGACGGGTCGTGCCGCATACATGTGTGATAAGCGGAGTTCCTGACACCCATCGGAATATCAGTGCTGAACTCGTGGCTGGGTTGATGTATCACGAGATAGTGAAGAATGTCTGCATTCCAGCACAGTTCATACAGACATCTATAGAGAGCAAATACCAGTATAGCATAAGTTATTCCATGGCATGGAGGGCTAAGCAGATCGCACTGGAGCGGCGGTTCGGAACATTCATCGATTCATACCACAATCTGCCATATCTTCTGGACACACTGGGCCAGAGGAACGACGGGACATTTGTTGGCCGTCTCTTATTGCCATCTCCGGACATGCCTGGAAAACTTATGTTGAATGGTGCTTTCTGGTGCTTTGGCCCATGCGCAGAAGCGTTCAGACATATTCGGCTGGTTATTTGTATTGATGGGACATTCATGACAGGCCAGCTGAAGGGGACACTCTTTACCGCAATTGGGGCAGACGGTAATGATCAGTTAGTGCCACTTGCAATGGGTTTCGCTGATTGCGAGAGCTACGACAACTGGATGTGGTTCCTTCAGTGTCTGAAGCAAGGTCTCGTGAAGGATCGACCAAACGTGTGTGTTATTCATGATCGGCATGCCGGGCTGTTGCTAGCAATTCGCCATCTGCAGCAGGGAGCGGCGAAGACTCCGGACGGGGAAGATTTGCCAGAAGAATGCAGTTGGTACGACATCCGGAGTAGGTGGTGCACCCGTCACTTAGCGGCCAATTTCTATCGCCAGTTCAAGAACAAGCAGTTGATGAACCTCTTCAAAACGTTATGCAAACAGAACCAGTATCGAAAGTTTGACGAGTACTGGAGGAGACTGGACGAGTTCACGAAGAAGGAGGTTACACAACGTAACTCTGGGGAAGTAACACACAGGCTTTGTGATCTTCTGGGATTTGACGAACCAAACACTAGGAGGAAGGCATCAAGCAGGGTGAAGTGCTTCTCGGATTGGATAAGTAAGGAACCACTTGAGCAGTGGTCGCTCCTCCATGACACAGACGGCGCTAGATATGGGATCATGACTAGCAATCTTGCTGAGGTTTACAATTTTATTCTCAGGGGGGTACGAGGTTTACCCCTGGTCGCCATCGTGGAGGGTTCGCTTCACGGCACAATGAGGTACTTTCAGGAGAGGCGTGCTAAGGCTGTACTGCATATGGAAAAATTCGGTGGAACACCTTACTGTGCTAAGACTATGCTGTACATGGAGGAGAAGGCCAAGAAGGCGCAAACGCACAAGGCCAGACGCACAGGTAATGTGCAACGTAGGTTCGAGGTATGTTTGAAGCAGAAGAGCGGATTCGGGGTTTGCGCACAGGAGATTACTCAGGAGGTTACTTTCCATATGCAACCGGATATCTCTGCTACGTGTACGTGCAACAAGCCTATACTTCTTCACAAGCCTTGCTCTCACGTCCTTGCTGCGGCTGCCAAGACGAAGATGGACACGAGGCCGTTCGTGTCGTACTACTTCACAAAGGAGGCTGTCCGTGATACGTGGACAGGGGAGCTGTATGGTTTTCGTGTGGTGGATAATTTCACGCACGTACCTCCGGGCGAACGGTTCTATGTCCCGGATTTTAGCCTCCTCCGAGCTTCTGTGGGACGACGCCGGACTCGCCGTATTCATAACACGATGGATGAGACGGAGGCTGGTGGACCAACCAAACAGTGCAGCTACTGCAAGAAATTCGGCCACCGCGTGAAGACATGTCCGAAGATGAAAGATGACAAAAAAAGAAGGGAGGAGGAGGCGGCAGCTAGTGCTGCCTCTGGGTCAGGCCATTAGTACTATTTATCGCACTCTTTGTATCATGTAATTTGCTAGTGCATTCGAGTACTCCATGTGATTCGTGTACTTCGTGGACTGTGGACCTCGTGTAATTTGTGTATTTCATGTATTCGTGCTATATGTACTTCGTGTGCTGCATGTATTTCATTCACTTATGTTGATGTATTCGTGCTATATCTACTTCTTGTGCTGCATGTACGTCATGAACTTATGTTCATGTATTCGTGTTATATTTACTTCGTGTTACTTCAATGTTTTTTCGTATCGCATGAACAGATATGGCTCGCTTCGAGCTGATAGACGAGCGAGAGGACCGAGAGCACCGGTCTAGGCTGCTGGCTTCAGGCGACCGTGACCTCGGAGTGTTCCGTACTCGTACACCTGATCACGCGTGGAGGATTCACGAGTCGTGGATCGAGAGGTACATTTTTTGGTTCTATCTATATCATCGTGTTTCAGTACTAACTGGACCTTTTTTGTGATCTGACAGGCTCGCGTGGTCCGGTTTACTACCACTCGCACGGATGGTCGAGGCGGTGGGCGACGAGGACAGCGGACAGCCGGCTGCTGGAGTGGGTCGTTCCAGGAGGTTTCCTTTCGATGCCTCCTTGCTGACCGCACTTGTGGACAGGTGGCGGCCCGAGACCCACACCTTCCACTTTGCCTGGGGGGAGATGACGGTCACGCTGCAGGACGTGGCCTGCCTACTTGGCTTACCAGTGGCTGGAGCAGCGGTGGGTCCGCTGCAGGCTCCTGCTGACTGGCCTGCCTCACTGGCGGACAGGTTTGGCGCAGCTCTACCACCTGGGCCACCTCAGGTTGAGGTGGCAAGGGCCGGCCAGAAGCACGGTCCCAGGTCGATGTGGCTTCGTCAGTTTGAGGTACGTATGTCGTTTAATGATGTTCGACATATTCGTGCAGCAATCATCATAATTCTGTTATCTGACATATTCGTGCAGCTGGGCGCACTGGAGCACAGATTTCAGGGAGACCTCGACGTGTACCAGCTGAACCGGGGACTTGAGGCGTACGTGCTCTGGCTGCTTGGGTACGTGATGTTCACGAGTGCCCACGGAGACAGCGTCGACGCTCGCTACATCGGCATAGCACGGCAGATCGCAGATGCTAAGTCGGAGGATCAGCTCCCTCCGACGAGCTGGGGGTCTGCGGTGCTTGTGGCCTTGTACCGAGCGCTCTGCGGCGCATGCAAGAGGAGGTTGGCCAACGCCAATCTCACAGGGTGTCCGCTTCTTCTCCAGCTGTGGTCGTTCGAGTGCTTCCCGGTCGGCCGACCGTGGGTCGACGACTCAGCTTACGGCGCGGACTTCTACCGTGGAGGAGGGCCCCAGTTGCTGGAGGACGGACCGACTTTCGGGTCCATGTGGACAAGAAGAACAGTGAGTTACTTTGTCTCTTCCTCAGCTTGTGTTTGCTTATAATATTTGTACCTCAGTTCGTAAGTTCATTGTCTATGACTCTCATATGACGTACTTCTTGCAGCCTCAGTGGGCGAGGACACAGGTACGAGGCTGTTACCTCTCTTTCACGGAGCAGTTCCAGCACCTCCCTGCACAGAGCGTCATTTGGGAGCCGTACTCCCCTGATGCGTTGGCGCGACGTGCACCGCACCGGGGGATGTCTTCACTGTGCCGGCGGGACGAGACCTACTGGAGGACCACATCGAAGATTGTCTTCGACATCTTCGTGGAGGACCACTCACCACACCGTGTGATGAGGCAGTTTGGCTTGTACCAGCAGTACCCGCCTCCGCACGTACCACTCGTCGAGCCGAACGCACACACGTAAGTCAAGTTTCAGATTTGGATATAGATTTCAAATGGCTATTCCTTTTTACGAGATACAAATTTATTACGTAAACAGGTGGACTCGCAAGGGAGGGGGTACTAGGGAGACACAGTGGGCGTCACGGATGGCCCCTTTGTTGCCACGTGGGACACTGCTCTGAACAGCGTCCTGCCCGAGGAGCGGCCGTTCAGGTACGCGGACTTCGAGGCCTACTTGCAGTGGTATTTGCCACGTACACGCGTCCACCTTATTCGTGGAAGCGAGGACCTTGAGGAGCCGGCGGCACAGACGACAGACATGTACCCGATCCTCGCGGCTGAAACTCTAGATTTGGCGGTTAGTGAATTTCGTGCTCCGCTTCTGCGTGTCTATTTGTGTATTACTTACGTGCGCACCTATGATTCTCACTTTTCAGGGACAGTGGGCGACATCGGCGAACGCGGAGGTGACAAGACTTCTGCAGCGTCACCCACCCGGCACCGATGACCACGCAGGCTTGTCCAGGGTCGCGGATTTTACTAGGAGGATCATGGACGTGTTCAGGTGCACGCGCACGGATGACGTCGTTGCCGGCGCTAGCTCAAGCCGGGGAGCACAGCGACCACCGCATCCTTCACAGACGAGGCACCGTCAGCCTCCTACCTCCCAGCCGCCGGGGCCCACAGAGGTGGGTGGTTCTGCGTGGCAGCAGAGTGCGGCCCCATTCTCCATGAGTGCACAAGGTAAAAAAATTCTCGTCTCGTACAAACCATTATTCCTTACGTTGCTGTGCTCACTAATTCCGGTTATATGCAGGTCACATGCCGCTTGACGTGCCAGGTAGTCCGTTTGACTACATCCTCAACAGCCCCGACACTCAGGGCTTCAGCTTTCAGGACGACGACGAGGCGGCCGAGTTGACTCCACGTGGGCAGTTCGGCACAACGCAGCAGACTCAGCCACCAGCGCCCACGCAGGGTACACAGGCTGACCCGACACTTCCGGTGGGCAGGGCTCCTAGGGCGGGAGCGGGGCAGCCTAGGCAGAGGTACTCACCGTCGCTGATCAGGAAGAGGCGACAACGAGACTAGGCGTCCATGACTTTAGTACTGTATTACATTATATTCTATCAGCACTTCGTATTTCGAGTATCATTAGTTCTACTTAATTGCATGGAACACTCTTTTTATTTCTCCGAAATATAGAGTTCGATACATCGTTAGCACTACGCATGGCGTGACAACACGGTACGATAACATTCGCATACATCGAAACAACCTAATAGAATATTGAAATAACTACTCAGGGCCTTTCGGATATTTTCCCTTCCTCATACGACGAGCGTGAGCTTCCTCCCCTTCTTCCTTCGCGCGACGCGTCATCTCGCGCTTCCTCGCCCTTTCGGCCTCACGTGCCTCCGCAGCTCGACGTTCCGCCTCCTCCTTTTCTTTGCGTTGCATCTCCTGCCAACGCTTTCTCTTCTCCTCCTCCTCTGCCTCGTGCATGCGTTCCTGAATCCGACCTCGAGCACAGTTAACCTTCCACATGAGTTCTTCCTCATCCTCTTTCGATTGGGTAACGTCCAGCCACTGTATGTAGTCACATATAGTAGGTCGAGACTGCAAGCAAATGACTGTTACCATAGTATTGCATCGTGTTAGAAATGCGGGTATGTGCGAGTTTTACCAGTTCACTCTGTCTGGACATGCCAAACTTCGGTGGCTCTTCGTCGTAGTTAGCACACATGAAGAACCTTCTTCCGTACGTGTACGAGAACTCATCCGACTTCATCAGTCTGCACGGATCTTGGCACCAGCAAAGGGGAACTTCGACACCTGCGGGCAGGTCGGCAACCATCTTCTGCTTCGCATCTCGTCAGCACCAGATGAGGCCATTCCTGCCATTTTGGAATACGCCATAGTTACTATTTTTAGGAAACTAAACAAAATAATAACGCAACTATTTACCTCACACCACCCTAAACCCTAAACCCTACTTCCGAGAGCTTATTTCTTCTCACCTCGCTCCCAAACCCTAATCCCTCTCCCTCTCTTCTCTGTATCGATTTTTAATTTTCCATGGATTGGTGGGAGGCAGAGAGAGGTGAGGGGTGAATAAATAGAGAGCGGGCATAAGGCGGGCAGGAGAGCGGGCAGGAGGCGGGCAGGAGAGCGGGCAGCATGCTTAGGATTCTCACTTCACAGGCAGGAGGTGACCTAATGCTTCACGGGCGACAAAAGGACGCTGGAGGGGGGCAGGGTGGGGGCAGGGCCACTTTCGGCGCGAAATCGCCACTAGCCGTGGCGATTAGAAGAAATCGCCATGGCTCGTGGCGATTACGAGAAATCGCCATGGCTCGTGGCGATTAGGTCCAAACGCCATGGTCCATGGCGATTCAGTATTGAATCGGAACGCGCGCTGGCGGTAGAGGGAAATCGCCACGAGCGGTGGCGATTACTCCCAAATCGCACGACCCGTGGCGATTGAAGCCATTTTTGCAATTTTTCCAGTCGTGGTATTATTTATGAAATTTCTGAAAAAAAAATAATATTTTAAAAAAACTCGTCGTGCATATATATCGGATAAATAATTTAATTAATGGATGGGTGACCGCAGCCACTGGTATATAGGAGGATGCCTGTATGGCTGGCGGCAGCTCAAAACGATCCAACAGCTAACTAGCTACTTACTCCTTAGTTGATTAATAATTTGGCGACGGCGATCGAAAAGTATGAACGAACCAACAAATTTAACTAGTTGGATCGATGGCTAAGCTACCGACTCGACTGAATTGAATTGTCTCGAGTCATGCATATATCAATTCGTCATGACTTACGCGCGAGCTTTATAGGATCGAGGAGTAATTAATTTGCTGCACAAGGAGAAGGAGAGAATGAATGATAATGAGAACCTAGCTTATATATTAGTGAAAACGTTCCGTTGTTTGCACGGGTTAGAAAAAGAAAAGAGAAAGAATTAATGAGAATGACAATGGTAGCAGCCGCGCGCCATGCCATGCATGACGCGGTCGAGCTTGACATGGCTGGCTGCCCCCCGGGGGGCGGGGGGGGGATGCTACGACGCCGCCTGCCCGCGTGTTCATCCATCATGCCACACGTAGTAGTATAGCTAGCGTGACAAATTTATTGTAGTATGAAATATAGAACAAGATTGAGACAGAGTTTGGGCACTGAGAATGGAGATTCTTGTATTCATTGATTGATGAGATTACAGATATATATACATATCTAAGGGACGGCAGTTGCTAAAACATGGGATACGTCCCTTAGAAGAGTCATTAGCAACTGCCATTAGCAGTTACTTAATTTGATCACATGTGTTGCCTCTTCTCTGGAGAGGCATCGGTTCGTAACACTCCCCCTTGATCAAATTCATCTTGTATAGCATCTGAAAACTCCTCTAAAACCCTGTGGGAAAAACTTGAGGAGAAATGTATGTAGAGAATATGCCATGGAAAACTCCTTCAAAACCTAGTAGGAAAAATAAGGAGAAAACGATATGACATACTGTGCTTGTATTAATATTGCCTCATTAAAAACCTTTTATGAGAAACCATTTAGAAAAACTCATAAAGGAAAAGAGTACAATATATGTTATGATCTGAGGAACATTTATCAGGTTATATTTAGGAGTTCACTCCCCCTGAACCTTGCAAGTCTCGAATTCGCCTCATACCAATTCCATGAACACATTTCTGGAATAAAGACGTTGGTAGGGACTTTGTGAATAAATCTACAAGATTCTCACAAGACTTAGTTTGCAAGATTTCGATTTCCCCATTTTTCTGCAATTCATGGGGATAAAATAATTTAGGAGCAATGTGCTTCGTGATATTGCTCTTTATGTAACCTGATTGCATTTGCGTAATACAAGCAGAATTATCTTCATAGATAACAGTCGGTGATTCTAAGGAATCAATTCCACAAGATTGTTGAATGTGGTTAACCATTCTGCGAAGCCATACACATTCACGTGAAGCTTCATATAATGCGATTATTTCAGAATGATTAGTGGAAGTAGCCACTAAAGTCTGTTTTGAGGACTTCCATGATATGGCTGTTCCACCATGTAGAAATACAAATCCAGTTTGAGATCTGGCATTATGGGGATCTGATAGATAGCCAGCATCTGCATATCCCACTATAGTCATGTCTTGATTTTTCTGATAGAATAAACCAAGATCTTTTGTGCCTTGGAGATATCTGAGGATATTCCTGACACCAACCATATGTCTCTTTGTAGGGGATGCACTATGTCTAGCCAATAGATTAACTGCAAATGAAATATCAGGCCTAGTGCAGTTTGCTAGATACATTAGTGCTCCGATGATACTGAGATAAGGAACTTCAGATCCTAATATCTCTTCGTCATCGGCCCTAGGTTTAAATGGATCTTTGTCTCTATCAAGAGATTGAACGACCATAGGAGTCCTGGATGGATATGATTTATCCATATTGAATTTTTCCAAGATTTTCTGAATATAAGCGGACTGATGTACAAGGGTTCCTGAGGGAAAATGCTCAAGTTGTAAACCTAAGCAGAATTTGGTTTTACCCAAATCTTTCATCTCGAATTCCGTCTTTAGATGATTACTTGCCTCTTGTATGTCTTGTGTAGTTCCAATTATACTGAGATCATCGACATACACTGAGATGATGCAAAATCTTTTTGAGGATTTCTTTATGAATACACAAGGGCAATCATCATTGTTTGAATAATCCTTCTGAAGAAAGAATTCACTCAATCGGTTGTACCACATTTTTCCCGATTGTTTTAATCCATAAAGTGACTTTTGTAACTTTACACAATACATGTTGCGATTTATATTTTGATTCGGGATTTTAAGCCCATCAGGGACTTTCATGTAAATATCCGAATCAAGTGACCCATATAAGTATGCGGTCACAACATCCATTAACTGCATAGATAATTTCATCTGTACTGCCAAAGATATTAAATATTGGAACGTTATGCCATTCATAACAGGAGAGTAGGTTTCATCATAATCGATGCCGGGTCTCTGCGTGAACCCTTGTGCTACAAGCCTCGCTTTGTATCTCACCACCTCATTGTTTTCATTTCTCTTTCGAACGAAAACCCATTTTGCTCCCACAGGGAAGACATTTCGAGGAGTTGGCATTACTGAAGTAAATACCTCTCTTTTCTTGAGCGAGCGCAATTCTGCCTCAATTGCTTCCTTCCATTTGGGCCAGTCTGAGCGCTTGAGGCACTCTGCCATGGACTTAGGTTCTGGATCCCATTGAAGGTTCTTAGCAATTTTCGAGGAGAAGTAAATGTCGACAACTGTAGTCTTTCTATTAAAAGATTCTCCTGAATCAATGTAATTGATGGACATTTCATTATCATCTTCTAACTCATTGTGATTTCCCTCAACATTTGAGTTAGGTTGTTCCGATGTCCCAGCACTTGAATTTATGTGCACAATTTTGCTGGGTTGTGGATGTTGAGCATCCGATAAATGTTTCTCCTTTTGAGATTGATTTGCATTAACTGTTTGAGGATTTAGAGTCCTCTGTTTCCGCGGGCGCTTTTGAGAAGCTGGATCCTTTGTGGCAGAAGTTCTCTCCCTTTTGCTCTCATTAGGGAGTTAAGTGGTTTTATTAGGTACCTCTACTCTTTCTGGCATATTAACCGCCGGAATATGAGATTTTGTTACACCTTTATAGTCAGTAAATGCATCTGGCATGTTATTTGCAATGTGTTGCAAATTTATGATTCTCTGAACTTCAGATTCAGATTCTTTAGTACGTGGGTCTAAGGCTTGAATGCCAGTGACATTCCAATCTATTTCTCGGCATTCTTTGTGGTACTTGTCTTTATCTCCCCCTAATACCGGGAAATTATCTTCGTCGAAGATACAATCAGCGTACCGGGCTGTAAATAAATCCCCTGTTAGGGGCTCGAGGTATTTAATTATTGACGGAGAATTGTACCCCACATAGATCCCCAATTTTCTGTGAGGGCCCATTTGTGTACGCTGCGGTGGTGATATCGGCACGTATACAGCGCAACCGAATTGACGCAGATGGGAAATGCTTGGTTGATTTCCACGTACTAACTGCAACGGGGAAGCCGTATGATAAGCAGTTGGACGAATTTGAATTAATTCTGCGGCGTGTAAAACCGCATGTCCCCAACAAGAGGTTGGTAGGTTTGAATTCTGTAAGAGTGGTCGAGCAATTAATTTGACTCTTTTAATAAGGGATTCAGCCAAACCATTTTGAGTGTGTACATAAGGTACAGAATGCTCTAGAGTTATGCCTAATGTTAGGCAATAATCATTAAATGCACGAGAAGTGAATTCTGCGACATTATCCATTCGAATGGTTTTTATCCTGTTTTCAGGATAATTTGCTCTCAATTTGATAATTTGAGCAATTATTTTGGCAAATGCATGGTTCCTTGTGGACAATAGGCACACATGCGACCATCTTGTAGATGCGTCGATTAGAACCATAAAATATCTAAATGGTGCAGATAATGGCTGAATTGGACCACATATATCTCCTTGAATGCGTTCAAGGAAGTTAAGTGGTTCATTTCGTATCTTAAGATAAGAGGGTCTTAAGATTAATTTCCCTGTAGCACATGCGGTGCATACAAAATCTGAGGATTTATGGAATTTTACAAGTCTTAAATCATGACCAACAGAATTTTTAATAATTTTTCTCATCATCCCTATGCCAGGATGATCAAGGCGATCATGCCATACCTTGAACTTGTCAAGATTTTGAAAAATTATTTTATACGCAACATGTTCAATTGGTTTAATGTATGTGTAGTACAATCCGGTTTTGAGGGAAGGAATTTTCTCAAGTATTTGTTTCTCGTATCCGTCATTTTTAGTGATGAGGAGGCTTTCGCCATTGCTCTCATCACAAGTTTCAACATGGAAACCATTTTGCGGATATCTTTGAAACTGAGTAGGGTACGAGTGGAATCGGGATACAAGAGTGCATCCTCTATTATAATTTTCGTACCCATAGGGAGAATGATGGTGGCTTGACCAGAGCCAATGATCATAGCATCGCGACCTGCGATAGTCATAATGTTTCCTTTACTCTTCTTGAGAGTTTGGAAGTATTTCATTTCTCTTAAGATTGTGTTAGTGGTGCAACTATCCACTAAACACATTTCCTCTTCCATTGGATTGTCTTCAAAATTCTATATAAAATAAAGAGAATTCATTAAGAACTTGAATTTATATAGAACACATACATTAACTATTATGTCTAAGGTACATAATAATAATACAAATACAATAATTTGACAATATAGTACGTCTTTCCCAACTTAGTACGTACAATATAGGCTAGAGACATATATTATGATAATTTGGAGATTTAATTGAGATCTCCATACATGTCTTGGGAATTGAATTCCACAAGCATGTCATCAATGTCCATGGGATCATCGTCTTTCTTGACTTGAGCTTGGTTCTCCTTCTGATGAAGAGTTTGAGAACTTTCCGCTTCCAGGGTGATGTTTGGTTTTTCGTTGAAGTGAGCTTCGAATTTCGCCCCTTGGACTTGTTTGCCTTTGCCTTTGGATTGGAGATACAACTCAACCAGGTGCTTTGGAGTTCGGCACTTCTTTGTATGATGATTCATACATCCACATCTTTGACAGACTTGAGAGTTGTCTTTGGAGTTATTTTTCTTGAAATGTCCTTTGCCCTTATCAAACTTGTTGGATTTCTTCCTGTTGCCTTGTTTCCACTTTCCTTTGAACTCTTTGCGGTTCCTCTTATGACCATTGAATTTGTTCTGAGTGTTGGCATGACCCTCAGGTAATGCCATAGTGCCCGTTGGACGATTTTGATGATTCTTCATAAGAAGTTCATCATGCTTCTCAGCTTGAAGAAGCGTGTACATCAACTCAGAATGTTTAGTATATTTCTGTTGGCGGTATTGCTGTTGCAATATGCGCATGGAGGGATGGAAAGTGCACAAGGTCTTTTCGATTAGATCGGCGTCAGAAACGGCCTTGTCGCAGAATCTCAACTTAGCATTGATCTTATGAATGGCAGAGTTGTATTCTGCCACAGATTTGAAATCCTGAAAACGAATGTTGGACCACTCGCGTTGAGCTTCAGGTAGCATAACTGCTCTTTGTTGGTCATATCGCTCCTTGAGAGCGTTCCATAGGGCTAGTGGATCTTCCTCCATGAGATACTCGGTTTTGAGATCGGAATGGAGGTGATGCCGTATAAAATGCAAAGATGCATATTTCATTCTCCCTGATATAGGCTCATCACCTTCTTGAGGAGAGTTTATGGTAGCACCAAGGCCACGACCTAAAAGATTGATTTTAAGGTCCATGGCCCAAGTCAAATAGTTGCTTCCATCGAGGGCAAGCTTGGCAAAGTCCTTTTTGGATATGTCTGCCATTGTCCTGCATGAAATGATCATGCTTATATTAATTTACTTGAGAGTAAATTTTAATGATGCAAAGGATTTCGCAAAAAATTTAGGTCAGGATGATTCCTTAACGACCCAAGTGTAGATCTTCATTATAGTATAGGCGATAGAGATCATCGCTAATATTTCTGGACTCCATTTCTGAGGAAATGGGTGATACTACAATCACTGCCAAAATATATAGTCTCTATACTTTGAATTTTGGTTATTTGCACTTTGAAGGTAGTCACCGCGAAACGGTGTAGACCTCGCAATAATGGGCGAAATTAATCGCTGCTAATATTATGGACTCCGTTGCAAAGAACGGGCGATGCTACAATCGCAGCCATTAATATAGACTTCATTACCTTATACAATTTACCAAATTTTTAGAAGATAATCACTTAATTATGCGCAATGTTGCATAATTTTCCGCGATTTGAGAGCAAAATGATGCTTAAAATAGAATTATAAGCGGAAAAGATAGAATTTGCAATAAAACATTAAAGAAATAAATTGCAAATTAAAGTGCATTTTATAAAACAATAATATACTATAGTATTACGGAGGTAATACAAACATAGTACATAGTTACATATTGATATATGCAATATACTAAGACTTGAGGGTCTAATGTGTAAATTGCATAAAGCCTGAGGGCTACAATGCAATAATCAGTAGACCTAAGGGTCTAAATAGTGAATTGCATAAAGCCTGAGGGCTAATATGCAAAAACAGTAGACCTGAGGGTCTATACAGTAATTTATTCAACTAAATGCTGAAAATTCGTAAAATATATGAAAACTGAGGGGCTAAATTGCGAATATCAGCACCCCAGTTTTTTTTTCTTCATATGCCCGGATGGGCTGAATATGCCGGCCCATGAAAAACCGGCCTGTTGGCCTGGACCGCACGGCCCAATTCGGTGGCTTGGTGGCCCATACCGGCTGCTGCCTTCATAGGGGCTTGGGCGGTTAGGGATTAGCCCTAACCGCCGCCGCCGCCGCTTGCTGTGGGGAGGCGCTGGGGCTGCCGCCGGGCTCCGGGAAAAAGGGGAGGCGCCGGGAGGCGCCGCCGCCGAGGCTGAGGTCCGCCGAAAGCGGGCGGTGCGCCGCCGGCCTGTGGGGAGTTGAAGCCGGGCCGGGGCCGGTTGTTGGCGGGTGGAGGTGGTCCGGCGGAGGGCGACTGGGTGGAGGCGCCGCCGGCGTCACCGGCCTGGGTGACTCCGCCGCTGGCCGATGCCAGGCCGCCGGAGGTGGGGGTTGCGCCTGAGGGTGCTGCGAAGGGGGGGTTGGCGAGCGGTTGAGCGGGCGAGCCGGGGAGAGCCGCGCGGGACGGAGGGGGCGACGGCGCTACCGGTGCCCGAGGAGGGCCCATCGCCGGGGTTGCTCCGTGGGTCGCCGCCGGAACCGATGCCTGCTGTGCGGGCGCCGGAAATGGAACGGACGCCGCCAGGAGGCGGAGAAGCCAACGGTTGAAGGTTGGCGGTAATGGCGACTTCCACAGTGGTGAGGATGGTTAGAAAACCCTTGGATTATCTGTTCTGCCATTTGCTCACCTTTCTTCTGCTTATTTCTTGATTGCGTGCTTGATGTTCGCCGGAGTTCTTCACTGTTGGCCGGTGTGCTCTCGGTAGAGGCAGTGCTGATGACGTATTGTAGTATGAAATATAGAACAAGATTGAGACAGAGTTTGGGCACTGAGAATGGAGATTCTTGTATTCATTGATTGATGAGATTACAGATATATATACATATCTAAGGGACGGCAGTTGCTAAAACATGGGATACGTCCCTTAGAAGAGTCATTAGCAACTGCCATTTGCAGTTACTTAATTTGATCACATGTGTTGCCTCTTCTCTGGAGAGGCATGGGTTCGTAACAAAATTCATCATTTACTTTTATTAAAGTAAATTATTCCATTCAATGGTAGTAAACGAACTCCTCCCATGGACTGATCAATGGCCTACCTAACACTGCACAGTATAGGCGCAAATTAATTAATGATAGATCCGGCAAGCTAGAAAGCAAATGAATCTTTTTAAGAGGCCGGTTTGAGTCAACAGAAACTTTCCTATAAAATTTGGTAAAAATAATCCTTAAAAAAATTCATGAGGTACAATCTTACAAATCAAATAATACATGAAGGTTAAATTCCTAAGGATTTCAATCCTCTAAAATCTCTATAAAAATCTTTAGAGCCTCTTTGATTCAAAATTTTTTTATAGGATTTCAATCCTAAAGTAGAGGTGATAGAGATGTCCTTAGAAAGACATGGTGCTTAAAGGTGCTTAGGGCACGTGCAGAGTAACCAAGACAACTTTCTCGTGTGCCCCTCTGTGTTACCTGGAGATCGCAATAAAACATGTAATGGTAGAGAAGATTGCATTACGAATGTTGTTGTCTCTGATTTTTTTTATTTTGTTTTTCAGACAATCACGAGGAGGAGGGGATCTTCACCTAAATATATTACTTAAAACAGAATATATTTTTTATATGATCGTGTTAATACTTGAATAGAGGGAATCCTGCGAAGACATAGCTCACAATCTTATCATTGACTTCCGTGAACCGATGCGACCAAAGAGTAAAATCAGCAACAATATTCCTAGCAGTGACAAGATCCCGGTCGTGTTCATAAGACCTTATAATTCCTAGCATCTCGGATCTTTCATAGAATGACAAGCACGAGGGAAGGTCAGATAGAATCGCTTAGTGCCAGGGGTAGTCGCATGCACGATGGGATGTACCCAGCCGGATCCAGACACGCACGCTGTAGGGGCAATTGAAAAAAGGTGCAGGCAATCTTGTAGGAGAGGAGCAACATGATCTTCCTGTTGTTGCATGGAAGGCAATGAGCACCCGTCGAGAAGAAGCTGTGGCCACCCAAAAAGATAGCATTCGTCTGAAGCAGTAGACGGTTGGAAGTCCTCAATGTAACATCTCCAGTTTGTAATATATATTTGTGCATCATGAGTACCTCATGTCATCATTTTTCTTAATCTAGAATTAAGAAAAATTTAAAACCTTAGAAAATAATAAAACTTTTACATAAAATTGTGAATACCACGAAAATCCCTAAGTCCAATTAATTGGCAGATCGCACCACTCGGGACGTGTGGTTAGCAATCTCAATCAAATAAAAACAATTAATTGGCAGATCAGAGATTTATTAAGCAGAGAGATTTTTGATGGTGAAGTATTTTCAAACTGTATACATAGCCTCAATATAGTATTTCTGAGCTCATGAAATTTTCCTAGATTTTTGGGATATAATTATAACATAATTCTAGTTCAAAAGCCAATTTTGGGTCAAAACTGAAATAAATATTAAGCGAAGAAAACGGTTAATAAAGTGAATATGAAAATATTTTTAGATGATTGAAAATATTCTCAGGAGTCTTTGTAAAAATTTACAAATCATTTGAACAAAGTTTGGTTTGAATTCGAAAATCAAACCTACATTCAAGAGGGAAGACAGAAAATAAGAAACCCAACCTCGGACTGGGTCGAGGCTGGCCCAGTGAGGGAGCGCTGTGCCTACTCACCCTCATCCACCGGTGATGAGATGCTGATTGGCAGGACCCGCCTGTCAGGTCCGTCGTTTTCCTCCGGATGCCAACCGCTCATGCATGCACCCACACGCCTGCTCTTGTTTCCAGTTGATGCACGCCACCGCCACCTTTGCTAGCACACCAGCGCGGATGGCACTCCATGCCATGCTTGACGGACCCGTTTGGGCCGTGATTCCTGTGCCATGGATGACAGAATTTGTCCTCGAATCACAGTCTGCACATTTTCCTTTTCTAACCGCCATGTTTATCCTCTCCTCGATCTGATCTGATAGACAGTGATTACTCCCTTTTACCTCTCAGTGAAGTCTCTCTCTCTCTCTCTCTCTCTCTCTCTCTCTCTCTCTCTCTCTCTCTCTCTCTGAACGTGAATGAGATCCAGAGCATCACCACGAGCACTTCGATGTCGACGTGGCTACTAGCCGCTTGATCATGAACCACCTTGCCGAGAAGCTTCATGATGTCACAAGGAACCTTCTAACTGAAGGAATTGTCCCGAGGAGCCGTGACCACGGTCATCTTCCTCAGCTCCGCAGAGATCTTGCACGCTCACGTGACTGCTCTAGTTATCCCTCGCTCTCTCATCTATCTTCCTTTACCTTGTCTCGTTGTGCCGATTCATTCCTTGCTTTTCCACAAGGTCCTGAACATCTCAGAACCCCGCCGCCGAAGACCTTCTCCACCGTCATCGATGACCATGCTGCAAAGCCTCTCAACCATCTACAAGCACTTCGTTGAGTTCACGGTGAGTACACATCGCGTTCTGCCATCACGCAGGCATCGTCGGTCCGGTTCGTGCGCCAACCCCTCAAGGACCGGTGCGCTGGCCCAGATGGGCGGTACCCTACCACCCGGACCTGTAAGGGGCTACTGTTGGAGGGGTGTCCCCGCGTTACTTCAGACCGCCGGCATACCATTAAAGCATTGTAAATAGTTTAGAATCCCCTTCCGGATATTTTCTACCCTAAAATAGCAAACTTGTAAATTTCTCATCCCACCTCCACCTCCACCTCCTTCTTATAAATAGAGCCCCAAGGCCAATGGGGAGGGGAGTCCATTTTTCCTCTTTCTCACTTTTGCAAACCCTAATTTGGGGAGAGAAACACGAAAACGCTACGCGAGGCCTAGCTGCGCTCGATATCTACTCCCTCATGTCCCTAAGTGCACTTCCGTAGGCCTGCGTAACCGAACGGGGGTGCCTCTCTCTTATTGTCTAGGCTCGTACCTACGACAAAACCTAAAAGGGAAACGATTGCAGTTTGTGGCACCTAATTATGTAAATTTTGTTTCCCGGTAATTGAGCCCTTGCCATCTTTTGATCCATGCATTCTTACGCAGCAACCTTTGTACTGGACACTGCGTTGGCTCCTTCTCTTGGTCTTACACCAAGTCCTGAGGCTGCAAAACAGGGCGAGAAATTGCTGGTGCGGTCATTGAGAACGATTGAGTCTATATGGCTCAAAGGTGACGCAAAATTCTTATATGGCAACCCCCAGCCATCAATTGCAGCCTTGTCTGCGAGATAACACAGTTGGAGGTACGTACCTGTTTTGTCTCAATAATGGTGTGCATTTTTGTCAGCAGTTGAAGTTTCTCAAATTATGGTGTTGATGATTTGTTAGAATTTGGTTGCAGGTGGTTGGTGATTATAGACGTGACAGAATTCTGGGACCTCATGAGAAGATTCGCACTTGGATGGAGAATGTCAAGAAAGCCACTAGCCCTCATTTTGAGGAATCCCATGAACTCCTGTTCAAAGTGAAGGCGCGCTTGTCTGCTGCTCACTTGAGAAGAGCATCAAAGGTGTGAATGATTCACACGAGCCAGTCATGCAAGGAAGAAGAAACGAGTCAGTCATATGACTAAAGAATAAGGAAATCCTGTTGTAAATCTGAAGAAAATCCACCTTACTGTTCTGCTCCCTTACAGTAATAACAACATGGAGTAATATTATTTTCAGTGATGTTTCAAAATTAACTCAACAAGACTGATGTATGCATACATTGATTTCATTACGATACAAAGCAAACGGGCTTATTCCACGGAACCTGCTGTGCTAGTTCCACCTCCAGTATTCTTTACAACAACACCCAAAATGTCGGAGAAGCAGAAGCTGCTGCTGCACATTATTCCAAGGAATTACTATGGTTCTTTCTCCAGATATCAATTGTTGGTACAGGCACAGGTGCTGTGAAGCTCAGCAGCTAGTCTGTCTTGAATCTATGCGCTAACTTCTCCAATCCCTCTTTGCAGTTTTCCACTACCCTCTTGGACTTGTCTGCAATGGTTGAGCCGAATGCGTACACATTACCCTGCGCTTCTGATGACAGCTTCTTTGCCTTTGAAGCTGCAACAGTCCCAAAATCTGTACATCCTTGCCTTGCTTCCGCTGCCCGGTGCTTTAGGCTTGAGATGAAAGACCTCACGTGCTGCATTACTCTCTCCAGGGCATGACAAGATCGGACTTTCATCTCAGCAGAAATGGACTTGAGCTTCTCCAGCAAAGACTCCGCCCGGTTGATTGCCTCATCAACGGGGTGTTCTTTGCCAGCATTAGCCCATGTCACTCCAGCTGATGCATCATCTTCAAGCCCTCCTTCAACGACAACTTTGATTCCCTGTCGCTCCCACTGGCTGCGGGCCTCCTCAAGTGCGCGAGCATGCTCCCTGGCCTTCTTTGCTTCCTCTTCTGCCCAAGCCCTGGTTGAAGATGTGTTATGCGTGAATTGATACATGGTGGCACAGTTATACTATCAAATAAGCGCTGTGAGTGGAGCCTGTCAGCTAAATTATACAACCAGTCTGAATGCAGATCATGGTACAAGCAGGAGTATTCAATTTAAAATGGTTATCTTGAATAAATAGTTCTAACTAGTTTTGCAGTACCTACAACTAACCTTGAAGTTTTGCAAGCTTAAAAGCATAAATATCTACAGATATAGCAATGTCCAGTTAATGTACTATTCTGTTTCTGACGTATTGCCAGTGAATTTACTATTTTCTTTCTGACGTGAGGGCTGACATACTTCCATGACCTCTAGCATTATCACTAGCATTGGAAGTTTTCAAAGAAAGTTCAGCGTCAAAATGAATGATGGTACTGGATATAAGATGTACCCTATAAAATCCACTAGAAAAAGAAGAACGGTATCTCAACTAGATAAGAAAGTAGCATGCCATTAAAGATGGGTCAGGGTATTGCCATATAATGCAGAGGAAATCTCAGGCATCACAAATTCTTACCTGGCCATAGACAAAGCCTTCCTTTCAACTTCAAGCTCGTATTGAAGTTGCACAGCAGCATGGTTTTCATTCTCTATTTCCTTTTGAAGTTTTTCAATCCTATTCTTCTCAAAGGAGATCTCTACCTTCTTGCTCAGCACACTCTGCAGCTGCTCCTCTACTTCACACCTCAACTTTGAGAGAACTTCTATTTCAGATTCAACAGCAGCTCTGCCCCTAATCAGAGCATTCTTTTCTTCCTCTCTTTCTGCTCTCAACTTGTCCAGTTCGACCCTAGCTTCTTCAGCCAGTTTTTCAAGGGTCTCTATTTTTTCTCTTTCCCTTGTAAGCTCTCTTTCAAAACTTGCATTAATATCTTTCTCAACCTGAGCAACCAATGCACCATGTGCATTTACAGCTGCTTCAGCTATTTTCTCTGCTTCAATACGTGCAAGCTCCTCCATAACCACTTCAGCAGAGTCACCAGTTGAAAGTGCTAGGGCAGCTTGTCCTTTCGTCACAGGTTTGTCCGGCTGGAAAAGTCTTGTAAAACCTTTAAGAATAGAGTTTTAGTGATCATCCAGAAGGCAAAAAGAGGAAAAGTTGTATAAAAGCCTACCAAATGCAAGAGCTGTAATGCTCTGGTCTCCAGCACTCAAGTCGGCCGCCAAAGCAGGCCAGGCAGCTGCATTTATTTTTTCAATGTCTATGTAACCAGATGTCTTGTACAAAGACTGGTCACAGAGAGAGGACTAATATCAGCATAACCTGAGGGTTTCAAGATCAAATATGAATGATAAGAAAAAAATGTATTTCTCACATTTTTGTCAACTTCAGGTAATTGCCTTTTATCCAAAGCCATCTTCCAAGTCACAAGGTCCTGACGCGACAAGGGACTGCAATGAGGACAGGTGATTAGGAGTTGGACACAGAATACACACACATGCACGCCCACATCAACACACGCAGAAGTCAAATGGATGAAATGGAAGAGACCATCACCTCTCCGGGGAGAAAAAGTTATGGTTGTTCTGAACATTTTCGGGGATGTTCATATCGGATCTTGAAAGCTTGCTCGAATTAACCCCGCTTCTGCCAAACCTAAGGGTATATTCAAATAAATATGAAAAACCTGTGGTAAAGACGTAGTTTTGTCCTGGGCACTATTCCTGTTTCTCACCTTGTATAAATGGAAAATCAGGATCTTCAGTGGTGACATCATCAAATGCAAGTTCAGACACATTCTCGATATACATTGCTGGATAAACTTTCGAGCAGGTGTTCCTGCAGTTGGAAACCAAAACAATATGCTAGTTAATGGAAGAAATTGCTTTTTTTTTAGGAAATGGAAGAAATTGCTTAGAGGCAAATTAAAATTATAAGGAAAAATGTGAAGTCCCGTTGCTCTGTCCTATTTTTCTTATATTCCATAACAAGCAATATCCAAATAAAATTCAAGAAAAGATAAGCTATAGCAGCTAAATAACAGTAAGAAATAAGCCGATGATACATCATAATTCAAATAAATCAACAAGAGGTTGAATCATTTAAAAGACACGGGATTTGCTATCAAGGAACAAAACGAAAAGGAACCATACTACCTGTCTAGCTGCTATTTGGAAAGTGAACATACATGAATACTTGGAAGGTGCATACAGCAATACTTTGGAAGGTGAACATACAGCGAGGAAAAATATGTACCTCGAAAGACAATTGCTTGCAACTACCAACCATCGAGCGAATTCACGTCGGGTACACAAGTCACCAGCTCGAGCACCAGGTTCAATCACCTTCATAGAGAATAGAAGTTGAAAAAAGAATTCCATATAATTCAGCAATTGTCCGTGTAGCAACCAGCTCCATACTAGAGTTATGTTATGCAAATGAGATGGGGATTTTCCCTAGAGAAGGTTCTAGCAATTTCTGCAAGAGCAGCAAGGCATGACGCGACATATAGTAGAGAAGTTACTTATCCATAAAGCAAAAGGAAGTCAGTGTAAGGCCCACAACCTCAAGGAAAAGCAAATAATATAGGTCCAGGACTAAATAGAGTTTTTCTATTCCTATAAACATTCTAGAATTATCTACATACTACAGAAATAACTCAATCATGAAAAAATGATAGGAAGAGAATCCTTACCCAGTCAAGAGACAATGAAACAATGAATGCTTTTCCTCAAAAAAGAAAGAGACCAATAAATATATCGAAAAAAAATACCTTTAGAACTTGCAGTGCAGCTAATGCGTTTCCCTGGTTTGGGTCAACTGCTGCTGGAACCACAATCTGCCCAGCAGGCACCTGTAAAGCTGCAGAGAGCAGAGAGGGAGCAGGAACGCCAGCAGAAGAGAGAGATTTTTCAGGTGTTGTAGACTTGAATAGTTCATTTTGATTTTCCAATTCATTTTCTCCTTCATTTTGATCGGATGCCAGAGTTTCCTCCTTTCCTGGCTTACCACCTTCCATAGGTAAATCATTTGAGCCAAATGGAAGCATATGGTCAGTACTTCCATATTCTATATAATCAGGCAGTCTGGACGGAGGAATTTCATCTTTACTCGAAAGTTCCGGATTCCACTCGGCATCTTTGTCCTTTGGATGGGGTGGAGCCTCAACTACAGTGTCCGAGATTTCCTGGAGAGGCACAACATCACCTGAATCTAGCACCACTATATCTGACGTCAAAGTTTCATCCATATGCTGGTTCTCTGGCAGACTCGCTTCGGTGTCTAATGTCTCTTGTACATTAGGAGTTCCCTCAGAGAGGCCTGCACCACTAAGTTTGGCAGACGAGTCATAAGCAGCAATGGCAGATTCAGCTGAGTTGGACATAGGAGGAGCTGGTGCTGGACTTTGAGTGTCGTCTGAAGCAATGAGATAGTCAGGTTGAGTTGCTTCATCGCTAGGATTGTATTTATCATGAGGAACTAGCTCAGTGCTTTGCAATGGATGCTCCATGCCATGTTCAGGTGCTCCTGGCTCACAGTCGAGGCTAATGTCATCATTGGTATGACTTGGTAAGAAAACTTGAGCATGTTGGTCAGCATCCTCTTCTTTACAAGTATTATCACTAGAGTAAGCTGCTGCGTCACTCTGTGTAGGCAAGGTTTGGATTTGTGCCCTTGATCCTGCATAGAAATGGATCCAAAGTAACGGCAAAGTGTGTTTTATAGATGATTTTGATGGGCAGTTTCAATTATTATTTTTGCCATGAAAATTGAGTGCAGTATGTGTTCACAAACTTGATATGTACACTCAAAATAAGAATAAGAAGAAGCATACCATTTGCAGCAGTGTTGGTTCTGATAGAGATTGCAGCAAAGGTGATACCAGCAAGAAAGAAGGCTCCAGCAAGGGCAGGTCCTAGAAGCCCTGAGAATGAGCTATTCATTAGCAGCAGTTGCCAAGGAAGCTAAGAAGAATGAGGAGGAGGTGAATTTCTGATTGTTATCCCTTTAGCTAGTCTGATTGTGATTGGAGTGGAGAAGGAAAGGAAAGGATAGCTGACCTCCGAATGGCCCTGGAGCTGCAGCAGACTTGTCGTCGTCGTCCCCATCCGACCAGCCGGAGAAGGATTCGGGGGAGGGAGAGGGGGAGGCCTGGGCTCGGAGGCGGAGGCGGAGGCGGAGGGGGAGACGGAGGTGGAGGCGGGGGGGAGACAGGAGGGCGGGGCGGCGGAGGAGGTGGAGCTGGAGAGAGCAGGACGGGGAGGGGAAGGGGGCGAGGCAGGTGGGAGGCATCTCTGCTGTTTTGAGAGGAGAGAGAGGAGAGAGGAGAGAGGAGAGAGGAGAGAGAGAGAGAGAGAAGATGCGGGCGAGGGAGGGTAGAAGAGGAGGGGTGGGGACGTGGGGTTGGGGTTGGGGTTGGGCCGGAGATGGGCCTCCGGATTGCCCGCTCCTCCCTCCGTCTATTTCTTATTTCTCCTTGCTTTCCTCTCCCCCTTCCCCTTTCAAGGACATCTCTTCCTTCCAGGTACCAGGTACGTATCGTTCAATTCATGGTATTGGTACCGAATTGCCTCAAGAGATGCTGCCCACCTCCACATTCTTCCGCCACCATCCTTTGCTCCTCTGCTTTCTCTTCTTCCTAGCGCTCCTCTACACCTTCTTCTACCGCCTCTTCGCCTTCCTCCTCGCATCCTCTCCCGTCCTCATCCTCACCGCCTTCCTCCTCGGCGTCGTCCTCGTCTACAGCGATCCCGACCTGCCACCGGAGGATGACCATGTCTACAACAAGATCAGCCAGGTGCACTGCCGGACCACCACCACCAGGACCAGGAGGCAACGCTTTCCTCGTGGCTCTGACTCCGCAGCCTCCAGCGACTCAGACAATCCGCTCGCCATCTCAACCGCCACCTCACTCAACGACGAATCCGAGTCAGAATCAGAGGCAGAGCATCTGCATCCGGAAGAAAAGCACGAGTCGGAAGTGGTGAGGGTGGTGGCGTGGACGGCGGAGGACGACAAGTGCATCGAGAACATCGGGTCGCTGGAGCTGGAGATGAACGCCACCGTGGAGAAGCTCATGTCCAGGCGGCGCGCCGGCAGGCAGCGCCACCACGCGGACCTCGACGACACGTCCAAGCTGAGCGTCCACGTCACGAGCAGGAAGAACCCCTTCGACCTGGACGTGCCCAACCACGAGGACGACTTCCCCGGCTCCGCTCCGTCCATGCTCCACCCATCGCGCAACCCCTTCTTCGATGACAGCAACAACGATGAAGATGACCTTCATCTTCATGCGCCACCGCCGTCGTCGTCCTTGTCCTCCGCGCCGGGGAAGACTGGGATGATGTTCAGACGGCACGAGAGCTTCACGGTGGGCGCGCCTTTCGCCAGCGACTTCAGGGCGTCCCGTTTCAGGCCCTACTTCGTGACCGAGAAGATGCAGGACCAACCGGTTGCCATTATCCAGGCCAGCGGCAAGAGCAGCTCGTCATCTTCGTCTTCCTCTGTAGGTGCCGGTGCTGCCAACGCCAACAAAGAAGGAGAAGCAGCAGGAGGAGGAGGAGCAGCAGCAGCAGCTTTAGCAGAAGCCGCAGCAGCAGTGTTGGAGGTGAAGACTGATGAGGGGGGCATGGTGGTGGCGGTGGATGTGGAGCTGATCAGTGACTCCTCTGACGACGACATGTCGCTACCTGCCGGCGATGATGAGCAAGAGCAGAAAATGCAAATGAAGCAGCAGCAGGAGGTGGCAGTGTCCGAGGACGATGGGGAGTCGTTCGAAGTGGAGAGCATCATGAAACAAGTAGCAGCAGCAGCAGCAGCAGCAGGCAGAGGCAATCAATTAGTTGTGGATCCTGCGTACGACTATAGCCCGTCGTCAGCAGGTAAGCTGGAGAAGACGGAGCAGGCATTCGACCAAGCTGAAGCTGGAGCTGTAGCTGTAGAAGTAGCAGTGCCATCAATCCGTGAGGAAGAGAGCAGCTCCGCCTCCGGTGGGGCATTGGCGCCGCCGAGCAAGCTGGCGTCCATGAGGAGAGTATTCCACGACCAAGATGAAACTGAGGATGGGCCATGGGTGGCGCCGAGTAAGCTGGCGTCGGTGGAGGAGGAGGAGACGAGGGAGAGGGAGGTCACCGACACCTTGGCTCCTCCTCTTCCTCCTCTTGCCGCTCCTGCTGCTGCACCTCCTCTTGCTGCTGCCAGCCTGAAAGAGAAAGCAGTAGGGAAGTCCAGCAGGTACAAGCCGCCGTCCAAGAAGGCAGTCTTGGGCTTCTTCCGAAAGTGACCCGGCCCCAACTCTGCTGCTACTTGCTCTTCGCTTCTTCCCCTCCTCAAACCTGTATATTATTCTCTTCTCTTCTCTTCACAAGCTAGTCTCTTCTCTTGTTCTGTGTATAGAACATGCATACTCTCTGGGGAAATGTAAGCATAGCAAAAGGGAAACCAAGGAACAAAGCAATGCCTCATTTCAGATTCGCATGATTGTTACCTGGGTACATAACTAATGCAAGCGATTCCTTACTTCACACGGTAAACTAATCTTTATGCTTTAACCATTCCATGCCATGAAGGCTCCCCTACTCAGATTCATTCTTTAGCCACCAAGCAACCAAGAAATGCCCATCAACTCTATATCACACCTCATTCATCTACGCCTCACCTCTTTCTGCATCCAAACACCCAACACCATGAACTCTGCCTTCACGGCTATCTCCTTCCAATCTCCCTCTTTCAACCTACAGCCACCTCCTCAACAACACCCGCCTTCCCGACTACACCAAATAAGTGCCAAGTGGACAAGAAGGCAACAATTTTTGCTACAGCCTATCCAAGCAATACTAGGGCCAGATGCAACTGGTGGACTCAACAATACAAACCGCGGAGGTAACACTTTACCACCTTCACCCCTGTCAGATGTCATTCAGGAGTTCTACTCCTCCCTCAATGATAAGGACGCCGCACGGCTGGAGAAGCTCATTGCCCCCAATTGCGTCATCCAGGACACTGCATACTATAAACCGCTGGACGTCAAGGTTTTACCCACACCTCATTTTCTCATCCGCTCCACCATCTCATGGTTCAGTCCTCTGCATGTTTGAACATCAAGGCTATTAACACCAGGTTCCTACACTCACAATTCAATAAAACAACTTCACTGCATGCAGAATACCCGTGCCTATTTCAGAAGACTGATGAAAGCCATGGGGAAGAATGTCAAGTTTGCAATCGATGAGGTTTCTCAAGGAGTAGAACCCACTGCTGCAGTAATGTGGCACCTTGGTAAGATCCTGCGTTATGGAATTCGAATTAAAAGTGCCAGGAGACTTGGTAGAGGATAATGATTTCATCATGTTGCTTATTGCAGAGTGGAACGGTACGGTCATCCCCTTTGCCAAAGGCTGCAGCTTCTACATATGTTCAGCAAATGGAGCAACGCTTCTTATTAGGTAGCTGAGATTAATACCTGCTCTTGAGAGCAAATTCTATAATTTCTATATGATAGTGTACCCGTCTTTCCATTGCATGTCATCCAAGCTCTTGGAACTGTAATGCTATGGTGGTTATATTTCATATTGTTTTGTTTGAGAACCAAGGGTTTACCCTCCAGATATTTTCCTTAAAAAGTGTAATGTTCCCCTTGACCTGAGATGTACATGTTTTCACCCACACCGCAGGAAAGTTCACATCTTCAACGAGTCACCACTGAAACCAGGAGAGCTGGCATTGGTAGGCATACTAATGAGCTTCTTGTTTTTACTACTGTATACAACTACATTAGTCCAATTTAGCGAAACCATACCTCTCAGTAATTGTTTTCCACAAAATATTGCAATGCTTGCAGGAAATACTTAATTTTGTTACCGACTTGTTCGACACATTTCCGAATATAGCTAAAGGTATGTGCTTCATAAATTAACTGTTTAGCATAAACTGGTACTAACTAAATCCAGCTAAGCATGGAAGTATACATGCAGGTTTCCTCAAGAATCCAGAAGCATTAGTTTACTCCTTTGTGAGGTTTTACAAATTCTGCTTGGAGCCTTTTATCGTCCCTCTTCTTGCATATTATACCCACTTTTGGACATATGTGGCTCAAGGATTGACTATGGTGCTCAATATTTTGTATAAGATACTTAAAACGGTTCATGTAAAGAACTAATATCACTGAGAATTCCATATTCAGAACAATAGCAGTTATCAAACATACCCTGTGTGGTTGCAACAATTACCGGTAACATCACGAGCACGGTTTCTTGAAAAAAACATCACAAGCGAGGGATAGCGAAGGGCCCATAACAACCAGCTGTATTATGGCGACTAACAATGGCTCAGAACTTACCACATAATGTTCGGTTATTTCCCGAGGCTTATCCTATTCTTGCTCCTGTGAAATAGAAATGGACATTATTTAATGGCTGTTAGCACAGAGATGTAGATAACCACAGGAAATTGTTGTAAGAATACTACTGTTACATTATAATATTTTATTGACAGCATTGAATAAAAATGTCCCCTAGAAATTCTTCCTATCAATTTTTATGTAATAACTACTCTACCATTTTATAACATATGTCAATTTGTTTAGTGTAGGTATCCTTTAAGACGGGACAGCTACCCCACAATCTGTACTACACTAAACAGTATTGTCTGCGCTCTGCAAGAGAGTTAAAACGCAAAATGCTAGCTTTCAAGCCTCATGCCATATTTCAGCTTAGCATTGGCAGCGACTTAAAGCTACTTATGTCCATATTTAGCATTAAATATTATATTTGGAATTTGAAATTGACTCCATATTCCATATTCGTTTTTCTTTCTGCGGGAGTAAAATATCCAGGTAAACAATGCTTCAACGCATTGCAAGACAAAGCAATTATCACTTAAGAGTTTAGACCAAACAGTAGAGAAAATGTTGTCCACTTGACTTAGCACATCATGCTTACCAGAACTAAATCAGTGACGTTGTATGAGAGGATGGTATATTCCTTTCATTAACTGACTAACTGAAGGCAGTGGATACCATACTTTGCATTGACTATTTGACTCCAAAAGTGTATGATTTCGAAGGGGGTGGAACATAATTTATTCCATTGACTGTTTCACATGTGGTTTACGTGCAGTGAAATTTCCATAAACCCTTGAAGAGGGCAAATATCCCCAAAACAACAAAGTGAATCCTGCATTACTCTTCTCACCATCTCATGCTCAATGTGGACATGTCGGAAGAAATGGCCCCAGAAATAATCCTTGCGGCTCTTAGGAACCCACGTAGCAAGAATCCAACGACCTAGTATAGAGAAACTGATCGTTAGCTTCGTATTTTTGTTAGACTTTAGCTTGAATATCTGTATCCCTCTTCATCCTGTGGGCATGTGCACCACGGCCACGCTCATGTTTCCAAGGAGCACCACATATGCCTGAAAGCATATTTTGAAATACTGGATCTGACGGATATAATTCCAGTGCCTTCCTTGCAATATTTTTGCTGACAACAAGATCGTTATGGAGCTCACAGAATGCTAACAGATTCCTGTACATTGACAAGTCTGGTTGGATGGGCATCTCCTCAATGGTGCATGCTGCCTCTGTAAGACGACCTGCTCGTCCTAACATATCCAGAAAGAATGTGTAGTGGCTCCTTTGTGGGGAAACACCAAAAGAAGTCCTCATGGAGTTGAAATGTTTGATGCCAATGTCAACTAAGCCACTCTGGCTGCAGGCATAAAGCACAACTGAGAAAGTTATGACATCAGGCTGAGCCCCAAGCAATGTCATGTCTTCAAAAGTCGACAGTGCTTCGTAATGACATTTATTGGATGCCAGCCCGGATATAAGAGCATTCCACGACACAACACTTGGCTCCCTGATTGACTGGAAAACACTCTTAGCATCCTCCAAACACTTGCATTTGCTATACACGTCGATAAGGCTGTTAGAAACTGAAACCTGACTGCTCAATCCCAATTTCACCGAGCAGCAGTGCAACTGCTTCCCAGCCTCAATGTTTGCCAAGGACGCGGCAGCAGAAAGGAAGCAAGCAAGACTGAAACCATCGATATGAACCTCCTCCCGAAACATGTGGACTATCATCTCAAGGGCCTTGTTTGGAAGGCCGATCTGATTCAGCCCCTTGGCTAGGGTTGCGTATGTGAAGCTGTCCCTTACGAAGGCCATTGTGGTCGTCACTGACCATGCGTCGTCCATTCTTGCAAACCTGGCATAAAGATCAACCAACGAGTTCCCAACAGCCACATCCAAAGACTCAGAGCTGGTCTTAAGCACATAAGCATGGATTTTCGTAGCATGTAGGAAAGAATGTGAGGAGGTGCAGCCTTTGAGAAGGGTGGAGAGGGTGAATGAGTTGGGTTGCACCCCACCAGCCCGCATCTCGACAAATGCTGAAAGTGCGTCCTCGTCTCTGCCATGGTGCACAAGTCCAGCAATGAAGGCAGTCCAGGACACCACATTCGGCCTGTCAATGGCGTTGAACGCATGCAGAAAGTCGAGTAAACGGGGGGAGGACTTACTATACAAGTCCACGAGCGCATTGCAGACAGAGATGTCGTGCTCCAGAGCAAACTTGAACAGGCGGGCATGGAGCTGCCGTCCAGTCTGTAACGCCTGAGGCTGAGTGGAGGAAGAGCAGGCGGTGATGAGCCCTGCGAAGGTGAAGGCATTGGGCAGCACCGCAGCACATTCCATGTGACGAAACATCCGCAGAGCAGCCTGGAGGTCTCCGTTCCGCGAGTAGCCGGCGATCATGGCCGTCCAGAGCACGACGTCCGTCTGAGGCGTCGACTGGAGCACGGCGTGCGCATGGTCCATGAAGCCGCAGCTGGAGTACATGTGGAGGAGTGCGGTCTTGAGCACCAGGTTAAGGTCGACCCCCCCAACGAAGGAGCTGCGCGTGGAGCTGCCTCCCATGGCAGCACAGGTGCCTGGAGGCGCAGAGAGCCAGCAGGTTGGCAAAGGTGTGCTCGCTGGGCGGCGCGGCGGCTGCGAGCATGCGGGGATAGAGCGCAAGAGCCTGGCTCCAGTCCCCGGCGCGGAGAAAGGCCGACATCATGGCCGTGTAGGAGACAGCATCCTTGTGCGTCATTTCATCGAACAGCTTGGTGGCAGCCGGGAGATCGGCTCTGGCCAAGGAGTAGAAGGCGAGCAGGGAGCAGGCAAGAACGGGGTTGGAGACAGCGAAGCCGCGCCGGCATGCCTGCGCGTGTATCTGGTAGCCCAAGCGGGCGTCGCGGCAGCGGAGAAGCGCGGAGTAGGCGAGCTCGTCGGCGGCGGCGGCCGGGTGGGCGGCGAGGACGCGTCCGAAGACGGTGAGAGCGGCGGCGTGGCGGCCAGAGCGTGCGTGGTCGGCTACGGCGGCGGCCCAGGAGGCCGCGGCACGGCTTTGGATTTGGCTTGGTGTCGGTGCGACCAAGAGGAGGACCTTGGCTTGGTGGTGGCGCGGCATTTCTTCTTCCTTCCTTCTTCCTTCTTCCTTCTTCCCTGGCTGCTGCTGCTGCCGCCGCTCAATTGGAAACTCCTCCGAATACTGTATGTATTAATTCATTCATTCATAGATGGATATATAATCTTGTTCACATTACAAGTCAATGATGCATCTCTTTGTGCTGTCTGTTACACAGACAAATACTCTCACAGAACCACAAAAGACACTCTTATAGGAGTATGTAGTATAGTATAGTATCGTATGGTATAATATGTTTCTTGTTCAAAAACAGAAGAAACTTAAGCTCAAAGATATAGCTAGAGTTGCTGCTACATAACAATAAGATGTAAGGTATTCCAACGGTATTTATGTATGTAGTTCTCTTCTAAGGCTCCTCCTCCGATGATGATTGATCGCCTTCATCCACAAACTGCAGTGGACCACTGAACAGCCTGCTCAACAGCGCTTGATTCAGTCCTCCTATCCCTCGAGCCGTACCAGACTGCCAGATCCTCGTCGCAAAGTTGTGCCACTTGCTGGAGCGGCTGCAACCATCATCCCCCGACAAATCACTGCGTGAAACAACGCATCTACGAGGATCTGGATAGTACTTGAGGACCACACCGTTCTCACAAGGAGACACCCCAAGTTCTCGCGACAGCGGGTTCCCCGCTATCCAGACATGAGACACGCTGAAAATGTCACGACTAGCAATTTATCAGTGCAACAGAAGAGATGGTCACAACAAAACCGAGCCAGCAAAACAGTAGAGTATTTTGGCAATGCTCAAGAAAACTCACCATATGTAGTACAGACCATCCATTGCCTGCTTCTGGACCCTCCCAAGAAGCTCAATCTTCACCACCCCACCAATACATAGAACCGGGCGTGGTAGCTTAAAGGATTGCAAAACATTTTCCTGGAATATCACCGCATCATTTTACTGTCAACAGGTTTACAACACAGTGCAACTGCAAACATCTACATTTGTTGAGCAAAATCCAAGCGATCTTCCAGGAAACTGCTATCGACAAATGCGATTTCTTCATGCTCAACCATTAAAACATGCTCTTGCTCTATATCAGCTGTATAATTTATTTCTAGGAAAGGTGTTTCCCAAGAGGACTTATGTTGAAGGGGTAAAAAATAATACACCTGGAAATATCTACTAAACTGACCTGCAACATTGGAAATTCTGGAGATGTGTACGTCCAGATATAGTTGTCATCAGCAATCAACTGCCCTTCATTTTCATCAGATACAAGTGTTTCAGGCTGTAGAGGTGACTTTGGATAGCCCATCTGGAATCGAACATACTTTGCTGAATATATTGGATCACCGTACTGGAAAAATGCTGCACGGTGAAAAACTATTAACACAGCAGACACCTTCTGCATACACAAAGAAGGTTACAGTCTTAGCACACACCTTTGAACGGCTGTATCTTGATTTTATCAACGAGACATAGATCTGACTGAAGTCTATATATCAGGCATTCTGGCACACCAGGATCTCTCTGGCCCCCGCTGGACCAATAAGATGGTCTCATCTCCACCCGGTCAATTGGTTCAAGGGTATTTTCTATGCTCTCTTCAGGGAAATTGTCAGTGCTCGATGCGCCTATGCAGTGAATGATGCAATCCTTGCTGTTGTATGGTGAGAGAAGACCATACCTAAGATGCATATAGACCCTGTGATCTCTCTTGAGCTTCTCCCACTCAGCACAAGCACTTGATCCAATATCTTGGCTTAAATCAGCAGAACTGCTTGCTTCAATGCGCGTGAAGTTGGAGACCTCAGGACAAACTCGCAGGCACTGGATTTTGCTGAACTGATTTACGATAACTGAGTAAAAGTTTCAAAGTTGAATTAGTTGGGAGAAAATAAGCAGTACGCTGTGAAGCTTGTCGGTAGTTGTCAGAAAACAAGAACAAGCTAGCCCTGCGTAAAGTGGTTCTATAAGTAAGTGCTCGTGCACGCTTCTACAGCATAAGAATATGTTCTAGTTAATGAGTAATTGCGAGTTGCAGAATTTTTGGGCACCACCATCATCATCATGGCAATGAGGAAAACATGATCGTTTCAGATGGCAAGCAGGCTCAATCTGATGAAAGCAAAGCAGCCTTTCCTTTGGGTAACTAACAAAGCTACCTGGTGTGCATCATTCATTCGGCCAGGAAGACTAGATAGATGGGCTAAGCCAGATCCAGAAAATTTGTGATCTGGGTAAAGAATACCGAATCGGCGCCAGGAGCGGGAGACGGCGGAGGCGCGGCCGAGGTCGGCGGGGTAGTCGAGCAGCGTGAAGACGGTGGCGGAGATGTCCGAGCCGAGGAAGTCGAGGAAGTCCAACCCGCAAACCTCCTCCTCCATCTCCAAACCCTAACCCTAGCCACCCGCCCAGAGAAGAAGAAGCAGCTAGTCACTACAAGAGGAGGAGAGGATCTAGCAATCAATCTCTGCTCTAGCGATCAATCACTCCTTATTTGCCTTGCTCCAGTGGTGACTTGACAAAGAACTTCAGCACAGGTTAGGCAGGGGCAAAACACCAAACCAAACTAGAAGATTTCACAAAACACCGGCTAAACCGTCATTGAAATATTAATTTTAGTTTCTTTTTCCCTCAGCGTAGTTACGGACGAGTTCGATGCTAGAGTTACACGATGTAGCATAATCATATTTAAGGAAGAAGACGACGAAGAACACAGTATAGTAAAATAAATAACACAATTTATAGAGGTAGAGTTTTCTCTTTAATGCATTGAGCGATCAAAACTACAGTACAATGATAGCCCTCCTCCTACTTTTATAGCCAAATCTAAGCTAAAGGTATCCACATTTAAATTACTAAGACCGTGTTTGGTTAGAGTTATTAGAGATGGCTTTTGATTTTTATAAGCCAAATGCTGAACCAACCAAGTTTCAGCTTTTGGTTTTTGGCTTTGTGTTGTGCTTTTCGTTTTTAGCTTGTGTGGTTTCCCTACCATGTAACAATATCTAATTTTCTGAAATTTCATTATTGAATGCCTCAATTAGCTCAATCTAACAACCAGTTTACTAAACAGCAGACAATATTTCCACAGCAGACAGTCCACAACAGCTTTTCCACAATAGACAGCACACAATCATAAACTGTGTCGCAGGGAATTCGTGGTAATATCCATTTGTAATAGGATTAGGGAAGCGTGTATGGAAAATCTAAGCGATGCACACAAGAGTTTTACCCAGGTTCAGGCTCTCCAATGGTGGAGATAATACTCTACTCCTGCTGTATGTATTTGATGATCTTGCGTGAGAAAAGAGTTACAAGAGGTTGAAGATGAAGCTAGCTAAAGCTCAGAGAATCTAGAAGTGATCCAGCCCCCCTTCTGCATGGGGGGCTCGGCCTTATATAGGCCTGTACATTAGCCGACTCGGTCACTCGGCTGAGCTACAGTTACTGTCCTAATTAACTGAGACATTTACACTTGTAACCGTCCGAGTAACGCCAGTCTTCATGCCGGTTGAAACGTATGTCTTGATGAGTCGTAACGCCTGTCTTAATGGCACCCGGACGTTGTACTGTTGCAGGCCTTTCTTGGGCCTTCATCCGAGTGGGCTTGTCTAAGCCTGTTGGGCCGACTCGTTGTGTTGGGCCTACCCGGATGGGCTCCCCTCGTCAGTAGCCCCCGAGTGCTTCGAGGTCTCGACACGGATGCCGACTGAGGAGCAGGCTGTGCATGCCCGAGTCGCTGGTGGAGAGACCTTGATGGACTCTCCTGATACCTGAAAAGAGGTTAGATTTGTGCTAAGCATTAGGAACTCGGTGATACCCGTGCTTTCCGGCTGGGGAAGTCGGCTTGTGGCCCTCTGAGAGGCGTATCATGAATTCCGAGTGAATCCGAAGTAGCGTCTGGCATATCCGAGTGGACGGTTGCCATCTTGTGCCCGCGGGGGGGACGCCTTCGATCTTCAGCTTCGAAACCGAGTCCTCGAACTCCGGCATTGAACTCTGAATCAGTGAGCCATTTTGCGCCGCTGTGGCATTCGGCTCCGATTCAGGGATCGTATTGTTCCGCTGTGGATGCCGGGTTCGTCCTTAGCTTGGGTGTTGCCGAGTGACCTGCAAACCCTGTTGGGTCGGTCATCAGCACCCTTTCGCAGAGCCAGTCTGCTTCCGAGTTTGGCGGCTTGTGCGCCTCGGAGTTGTTTGATGGAGTCGGTATAACCCGTGACGTGTCCCAGTGGGCCAAGCCGACTGTTGACTCGATGCCTGAGCGTGATTCGACTCGGGCTGAGCCGAACCCGGTCGAGCCGACTGGAGTCACGGTGTTGTCTTGACTGTAATGTCGCATCAGCATTTCAATGCGCGCAGCCGGTTGGACAGAGTGCCCGCAGTGCAATGATTTCGCCTCGAGTCGCGCACAAAGCGTGCCCGAGACATCCGCTGCTGCTCTGATTTCGCGCGACATCCGAGGAGACGGCTCATCATGACTGCGCCCGAATCACGCGGGCAGCGCGCGCGGGACGGAGGCTGACGTAATGTCAGCCGGTCACGTCGCCTGGGATGCCGCGTCGTGGCGAAAAAGGCGCCCGAATCCCGCGGGTTTTCGCGCGCGGGACGGCAGTTGCCGCGGCAGTTTCCCGCCACGTCGGACGCACGACCGCCGGCGGTTGGACTCCCTTGGCTATAAAAGGGGTTTAGGGTTTCCGCACTTCCCATCTGCTCTTGCCTTCGTCTTCCTCGCGCTCGAATCCTTTGCCTCCAGAGCTCCGCCACCGCGCACTCGTTCCCGAGAGAGAAAACTCGTTCGCCGCCGTCATCCACCAGCCGGCGAACATGTCTCGCGCCAGCAAGGGAAAGAAGTCCGCTGCTTCCTCCTCCGCCACCGCCGCCGACGGGTGGAAGAAAGGGGATTGGGTCCCCTCGGTCATCACCGACGAACTACTCATCGGCTTCGCCAGCACCGGCCTGCTGCCGCCTCGCACCATCAGCAACTGGCGGGCATCGTTCCAGGAGACGAAGCCCGCTCCGCACGAGCACGAGCGCGTGATGCTCACCCCGTTCATGGAGCGGGGAGTCAAGCTGCCGCCGCACGACTTCTTGCGCGGCCTCCTCTTCTTCTACGGCCTTCAACTCCATCACCTGAGCCCAAACGGCATTCTGCACATTGCGTGTTTTATCACGCTGTGCGAGTGCTATTTGGGGACTCGGCCTCATTGGGGGTTGTGGAAGAAGATCTTCACTGTGAAGGCTCAACCCGTCAAGGCCGGCGGCCGACTGTCCGTTTGCGGGGGAGCCGGCATCCAGGTCAAAGCCGGCGCCAAGTACTTCAAGATGCAGTTTCCAGATACCGTTCGGAGGTGGCAGGACGGGTGGTTCTACTGCCCGGATGAACGCACGCCGACTGGCCACGAAGGTCTGCCCCCGTACGTTGAAGGTCCGCCCGTGTGGCTGAAGCGCTGGAGCGCCAAGCCTTCCAGCGAAGAGATGCCCGAAGTCGACCGACTCCTGAAGAGGATCGCGAGACTCCAGGAGAAAGGGCTCACGGGCACCGACCTCATCGGCACTTGGCTGACTCGGCGCATCCAGCCTCTTCAAGCCCGGGCGCACCCGATGTGGGAGTACTCGGGCAACCACGACCCAACGAGGGTGTCATCCGAGGACCTTTCGGACGAGAACTTCTTGGAGGTCTTCAAGAGCTTGACCAAAGAACGAACCGGGCTCACCCGGGCGCCCAAAGTGTTTCCATACTCGGCTGCCTACCCTCCGCCGCCTGTAAGTGACTTGTACTCCGAGTCGGGCTTTTGAATTTTATTATTTGCTTGCTTCTGCTAACACCAAGTCTTTTGATGCTGCAGAACTACCTCAACTTCAACTCCATGCCGCCTCTTCCCGAGCAAGAGTCGGCTCCAGCGGCGTTGGATGACGCAGAAGTCGAAGAAGAGCCGGCCCAGACGGATAGTGGCATCCAGATCGACTCGGATTCCGAGTCGGGAGGGTCTGGATACCAAGTCGTCAAGCGGGGCGCGTGACGACGACGCCTCCGGGTCCACGTCCTTGCAGGCGGAGGCAGAGCCGGCCCAGACGGAGTCGGCTGCTAAGCGGGCCCGAACCACACCTTCCGGCTCCGTCGCCCAGGTTCCGGCTCCTGCACAAGCCGCATCTGCCAGCCGACTGGCACAGGCTCTGGCTCCCGCACGAGTCGCACCTGCCGGCCGCGTGGCACAGGCTCCGACTCCTGCTGCCAAGCCGAGTGTGCCTCGGCCGACTCCTGCCGGCTCCTCCGGGGGTCCACCCGTCCCGGGGAAACCGAAGAAAACGATCCCTACGACCACCAGGTACGAGTCCTTGTGCCTCATGCCCCAGTTGAAGTAGGTTGTAAAGATACTGAAGTCGGTTGTTTTTTGTTTTGCAGGGTCCAGAAGAAGCTCTCCGACAAAGGAGGCTCTTCATCCGGCGCACCCGCGGCCCCGACTCCAATCCCGCCGCCAGAGTCGGCTCCCCCGACTCCGGCTACAACAGAACCCAGCGCTCCAGCACCGGTCGTCTCCGCTGAGGCAACGGAGTCGGCTACGGGTGCTGCGCCTTCCGCGACTCCGACTGCGGGCGGGCGCCTCCGGCTGCGACTGCTAGCGCACCACAGCCGGCTGCTCCTACGCCGCCGCCTGCCGCAACCATTGAGGTGCCGGAGCCGGATGTGGGCGCCGGGTCAGCACCTCCACCTGCCGCATCCGTCGAGGAGCCGCAGTCGGACAGGGGTACCGGGTCAACCGAGGACCCCGGCTGTCGACCCGCAGCCGCAACCAACTCCTGCCCGCGAGGAGACAACGGAGCCGGCGATTGCGGCTGGTGCCGACTCCTCCGAGCCAGCGAGCGGAGCCGGAGGACAGGCCGTCACCGAGTCGCCCCGGGAAGCCGTGCAGAGCCAAGCCCTGGCTCCGACTCCCGCGGCTGAAGAATCGGCTCCGACTTCGTCAAGAAGCCTCATCCCCGCGCTGCTACTGCCGAGTTGCAGCACGGGGGACGTGACGGTCGCGGAGGAAGCCGCCAACCGCGTCGCTGCCCTTAGCTCCAAGCTAAGGGACTTTCGCCGACGCGGCCAAGTCCTTGGCAGACTCGGCCGAGGTCCTCGAGTCCTCAGTCGGGGTAAGTTGTCTTCATACTTTGCTTTTTTCTTAACACTGGGAGCACGTTCAGTGCACCCAGTGGGTGTAGCCCCCGAGTCTCCGACCGACTGGTTGAGTCGGTTGGAGACTTATGAATTCGGGTACTAACAAACCCTTTTCTTCATCAGGCTGCAATCCGACTGGGCGGAAACGGCCCAGTCCTCATGGAAAGGAATGCCTCCTTGGAGAAGGCACTGGAGGAGGAGAAAGCCAAGAGTCGGCAGCTTGAAGAAAAGCTCGCCGCCCTCAAGAGTAAGTGTCCGGGTCTTCAGTTCTTTTGCCCTTTGAAGTTTTCTGGTTCTGACTTTCTTGAGTCGGCAGGCATCGAAGCTGAAAACGCCCAACTCAAGAAAGAAGTGAACTCAAGGATCCCGGCGGAAAAAGTTTCTCAAATGCTCGACGCTAAAGAGGCCGAGCATGCAGACAAGATGCGCGACGTTCGCGATCAGCTGAAAGCCGCCACCAAGCTGAAGTCGGACTACGATAAGCTGGCGCAGCAGTACGAACAGTCGCACGTCGCGAATAAAAAGCTGCAGGCATCCATCGACGACTTCGCCAAGAAGATGGAGGAGTCGGATAAGCGACACGCCGCAGCCATCGCCGACTGGGAGAAACGCGAGGCGGAGCTCATAGGCCAACTCAAGAAGGCCAATGAGACTCTACTCGGTAAGCCCCCGAGTCCCTTGCTTCTTTCTTTTTGCACACTTCCTTGTTCATTTCCTTTGCAATAATCCGTACCCAGATGCTTGCCCAGAGCTGGAGGAAGAAGCAAGGCGGGCGACGCTCCGACTCCGCGCACTAGCCGAGCCGGCGAGGTCAGCTCTCGACGCACTTTGGACACCAGAACTGATGTCCGACTGCGTCGTGACTATGGAGGACCGACTCCTCCAAGTCAAGAGCTTAGTGCAGAACTTGAAGTCGGCTGCCCAAGGCCTCTGCACCAAGCTCTGGCCCGGAGAAGAGCCGGGTTCCAGCATCTTCGCCCTCGCCGACAAGCTCTCGCAAGGCCCGGCGGAGGTTGAAGAGTGGAAGGAGTCGGCAGCTCGCTCGGGAGCCGGCATGGCGCTGGCAATGGTGTTGGCACACCATCCCGACGCGGATGTCGACAACATCTCCGCGGGTGCCCCTGTCGACGAGGAAGGGCAGTCGGTGGATCCTCTGGAGCTTCTTCCCCGAGTCCGCGCCGCCGCCAGCCGGATCGCCAGCTTCACCGACCTGGAGGAGCGCGTAGAAGCGACTCCAGAAGAATAGAAAAAAATATCATGTAATATCTCTCGGTATGCCGAGTAGACAAAATGTAAAAACTTTTGCAATGAATGAAGATGTTTTTCAATTCATTCTGATTGACTTTTGCATAAGTTATTTGTTTGCACAAGTTATTTGAGTCGTCCGAGTTTGTTTTTGCGCCGAGTCGGATCCTTTCGCGTGCAGGCCGACCTTTAGCTTTTGCTCTTGCCAACCGGACAGCCGGGTTGCGACTGTAGTTGGGGACGAAGAGTGGGCCTTAGGTACCGTACACGTTTACTTAGACGCTCGTGTAGAAACAAAGTTAGGAGATTCGAAATAACTTGCACCGAGTGATAATTCACCCAGTGGGTTTGAGGTAGCTTCCGGGGATTGCCCGAAGTGAAGCTACTCGGTTTTTTTTAGACATAGCCCCCGGGGGTTGCCCAAGGGAACATAGTCGGAAAATGAAAGATAAATGAACAAAATGCTTCCCGAGTGCCGCTCGAAGGAAACAAAAATTTATTCATTATAAAACAATGAACTGTTTGAAGTACAAAGTTTTAAGTGTAGAAAGGACGCAGCTGTGCAATATTCCATGTTCGTTCGGTGATTGCGCCGGTTGCCGGGTCCTCCAGTCGGTACGCGCCGTTGTGAAGCACCTGGTTGACGATGAAAGGACCTTCCCAAGGCGAAGACAATTTGTGCATGCCCGCCTTGTCTTGGATCAGTCGGAGGACCAGATCTCCTTTGTTGAAGACTCGGCCCCGAACTTGCCGACTGTGGTAGCGGCGCAGGTTCTGTTGATAGATAGCCGAACGCGAGAGGGCAAGTTCCCGCGCTTCTTCTAGGAGATCTAGGTCATCTTGTCGTGCCGACTCGGCATCCTTTTCCACGTATGCTGCGACTCGCGGGGAGTCGTGGAGGATGTCACTCGGCAGGACGGCTTCAGCTCCGTAAACCATGAAGAACGGCGTGTAGCCAGTCGACCGGTTTGGAGTCGTCCTTAAGCTCCAAAGGACAGATGGAAGCTCATCGATCCAGGAGCCGGCGGCCCGTTTCAGCGGGACTAACAACCGGGGCTTGATGCCTTGAAGAATCAGAGCGTTGGACCGCTCGACTTGGCCATTTGACTGCGGATGAGCCACGGAGGCATAATCGATCCGAATCCCATGATCCCGGCAGAAGTGGCGGAAGACTTCAGCAGTGAAGTTCTTGCCGTTGTCGGTGATGATGCTATGGGGGATTCCGAATCGGAAGATGACTCCCTTCATGAAGTTGACGGCAGTCGGACCATCGAGCTTCATGATTGGCTTGGCTTCAATCCACTTCGTGAACTTGTCCACGGCCACAAGGAGATGAGTAAAACCTCCCCGGGCTGTTTTGAGCGGACCCACCATGTCGAGTCCCCACACGGCAAAAGGCCATGTGATCGGAATGGTCTTGAGCGCAGTAGCCGGCATGTGTATTTGACGTGCATACCGCTGACACCCTTCGCAAGTTCGGACGAGTTCCTCGGCATCAGCATGTGCACTGAGCCAAAAGAAACCGTGTCGAAAGGCTTTGGCGACCAAGGCTCTTGATGAAGCATGGTGACCGCAGAGTCCCGAGTGGATTTCCTCGAGCAGTGTTCGGCCTTCTTCCGGCGAAATGCAGCGCTGGAAGATTCCAGTAGTGCTGCGCTTATAGAGCTCACCATTGATGATGGTATAAGCTCGAGCGCGGCACACAATGCGGCGTGCCTCAGTCGGATCTTCAGGCAGCTCCTTGCGCAAGAGGTATGCCAGGAACGGCTGAGTCCAAAGAGGGACGACCGCCAAGACGTCTTCTTGGGTCGGTTGAGCCGGTTCTGGGTGTGATGACCCGGCTTCAGACGACTCGGTTGCCGACTCCAACTTGACGGATGGTTGGAAGAGCTGCTGAAGGAACACTCCGGGTGGGACTTTTTCCCGAGCTGAGCCGATCCGGGCAAGGGAGTCGGCTGCTTCATTATCTGCTCGTCGAACATGGTGAAGTTCGAGGCCATCAAAGTGTCCTTCCAGCCGGCGTACAGCGGCACAGTATGCCGCCATGGTGGGATCCTTGGCGTCCCAAGCTTTCATTACTTGCTGCACCACCAGATCCGAGTCGCCGCGACAAAGAAGTCGGCGAATGCCGAGTGAAACTGCAATGCGCAAGCCATGCAGTAACGCCTCGTATTCCGCCACGTTGTTGGAGGCGGCGAAGTGGATCTGCAGCACGTAATTCAACTTGTCGCCTTTGGGGGAGATCAGCACGACTCCAGCCCCCGTGCCCGCAAGCATCTTCGAGCCGTCGAAGTACATGACCCAGTGCTCCAGGTGCACCTGAGTCGGAAGGGTCTGGCTCTCAGTCCACTCGACGATGAAGTCCGCGAGGGCTTGTGACTTGATTGCCTTGCGAGGCTCGTAGCTGATGTCGTGCGGCATGAGTTCTATCGCCCACTTAGCGACTCGGCCCGTGGCATCCCGATTGTTGATGATGTCAGACAATGGGGCATGACTCACCACGGTGACCGAGTGGGCTTGAAAATAGTGCACCAACTTCCGAGTCGCCAGAAACACGCCATAGACGAGCTTCTGGTAGTGCGGGTAGCGCTGCTTCGACTCGGAAAGGACTTCGCTGATGTAGTAGACGGGTCGCTGTACCTTCTGGATTCGGCCTTCTTCTGCGCGCTCCACCACTAGAACAACGCTAACCACTTGATTCGTGGCCGCGATGTACAGCAGCATGGGCTCACCCTCCATTGGTGCAGCGAGAACCGGAGGTGTTGACAGAAGACGCTTGAGATCTTCGAAGGCTTGTTGAGCTTCACTCGTCCACTCGAAGGAGTCAGACTTCTTGAGGAGTCGGTAAAAAGGCAAGGCCTTCTCACCGAGTCGGGCGATGAACCGACTTAAGGCAGCAACACACCCGGTTAAGCGCTGGACCGACTTCAGATCTTTCGGCTTTCCCATCTTGATGATGGCGTCAAGTTTTTCCGGGTTCGCTTCGATTTCCTCGCTCGGAAACGATGAAGCCGAGTAACTTGCCAGCCGGAACTCCGAAGACGCACTTCTCCGGGTTGAGCTTCATGTCGAACCTCCTGAGATTGGCGAAGGTTTCGGCCAAGTCGGTCAAGAGGTCCGCGGTCTTCTTTGTCTTTATCACGATGTCGTCGACATAAGCCTGGACGTTTCTGCCTATCTGGTCGTGCAAACACTTTTGCATACAACGTTGATACGTAGCACCAGCATTTTTCAAACCAAAAGGCATCGTGATGTAACAAAAAGCCCCAAACGGGGTGATGAAAGAAGTTTTTATTTGATCAGACTCTTTCATTTTGATCTGGTGGTAGCCTGAATAGGCATCCAGAAAACACAAACGTTCGCAACCGGCTGTGGAGTCGACGACTTGATCCACTCGGGGTAATGCGAACGGGTCCTTGGGGCATGCTTTATTTAAGGACGTGTAGTCCACACACATGCGCCAAGTTTTGTTCTTCTTAAGAACCAGGACCGGGTTTGCCAACCAGTCCGGGTGAAGAACTTCCTTGATGAACCCGGCTGCGAGGAGTCGGGCGATTTCTTCTCCGATTGCCTTGTGCCGGTCTTCAGCGAAGCGACGGAGAGCCTGCTTCACTGGTTTTGCATCCTTGGCGACGTTGAGGGAGTGCTCGTGAACTTCCTTGGAACACCCGGCATGTCAGCTGGCTTCCACGCGAAGATGTTCCAATTCTCACGAAGGAAGTCGACGAGCGCGCCTTCCTATTTAGCCTCAAGGTCAGTCCCGATTTGGACCGTCTTGGACGGATCCTCAGGATGGACCTGGACACGTTTAGTGTCCTTGGCCGACTGGAAGGCAGACTCGGTTGCCGCCTTCTTGCAGGGTGGAGGTTGGTCCGAGTCGACGGACGCCTGGATGTTCTCCAGCTCCTGAGCCGCGATCAGGGACTTGGCTATGTCCGCACTGGCGAGATCACACTCGTTAGAGCGCTCAAAGTCGCCAGTGATGGTGATGACACCTTTGGGACCCGGCATCTTCAGCTTCAGGTATGTGTAGCACGGCCTAGCCATGAATTTGGCATAAGCCGACCGGCCGAAGATCGCATGATATGCGCTCTTGAAGCCGACTACCTCGAAGGTCAATGTCTCGACCCGGAAGTTGTTCGGTTCGCCGAACACAACTTCCAGGGAGATCTGACCCAGAGGCTTGGCACACTTCCCAGGCACTATTCCGTGGAAGGAAGTGTTACTGGGGCGAAGCAGGATCTCCGAGACCTGCATCTTCTTCAGGGATGTCCATGAAGATGATGTTGATGCTGGAGCCCCCGTCCATCAGGACCTTGCGGAGCTTGAACCCGCCGACCTGGGGATCCACCACCAAAGGATGCTTGCCGGGTTGAGGGATCCGGTCCGGGTGGTCGAGTCGGCTGAATCCGACTGGCACCTCGGACCAGTCCAGCCATTGAGGGACAGCCGGCACCGTCGCGTTGACCTCGCGACAGCGCAGCTTCCGACCCCTTTTGGAATCTGTTCCCTGGAAGATCATGAGTACCCCTCTTTGAGGGGGATACTGCGCAGCGCCGCCTGCGCGAGCCTCCTTCTCCGCCGTCTTCCGGCTTGGGCTGCTTTTCCTCCTGGAGGCGCTGCAGGAAGCTGCACTCCCGGGTCGAGTGCCCCACCTGATAGTTGGCGGTGCTGTGAAAAGAGCAGGGCCTGTCAAGGACCTCCTCAAAGGTAAGTTTTGGCGCCTTGCGCTGTTGCCAAGGGCGCTCTTTCTTTTGGCCAGCGTCACCGCGCTGGGGGCCACGTTCAGCGGCCGCAACCAGGTCGGCTCCGCTGACCTCATCTCCGCCAGCTTTTCGCTTCGGGGGCCGACTGTCCGCGCGCTTCCGACCTGAGTCGGCGGGGACTTTCCGGCTCGAAGACTCGGCTTTTGCCTTGCCTTTGTCCTCGTACCACATCGCCTCCTCACCCTGTCGCGTACTTGCTGGCGACTTCCATGAGTCGGCCCATGGTCTGAATGTTAGACCGGGCCAACTTGTGTTTGAGGAGCTCATACTTGACTCCCGGGGAAAAGGCCTGAATGGCCTGCATCTCGGTGACGTCCTCGATCGAGTTGCGCAGCCGAGTCCATCGCTGAATGTAGTCGCGGACAGACTCGCCTTTCTCCTGGACGCAGAGCCACAGATCTTGGGCGTTCCCAGGGCGCTTATACGTGCCCTCAAAGTTCTTGACGAAGGTCTCTTGGAGGTCCCTCCAGTCGTAGATGCTATCTTCGGGCAGACTGTTAAGCCATGCCCGAGCCGACCCTTCCAGCATCAGGGGTAGGCTTCGGAGGGCGACACGCTCGTTGCCTCCTCCTATATTACAGGCGACCAAGTAGTCGGCAAGCCAAGTTTCCGGCTTGGCTGTGCGGTCATACTTGTCTACGCCGCTGGCGATCCGGAACCGGTCCGGGAATGGCTCGGACCGAATCCGCCTGCTGAAGCAAAGCGGTCCAGTGAAGGCAGAGCCACCCGGCTGGTTGACCTCGCCAGCGCGTCGTTCAGCCCGCACCCGGGCTGCCCGTCGCCCCTCGATGTCGTCACGAGCATCACGGGCGTCGTTTGCTCGGAGGGAGCCGGATTGTCTCCGCTCAGCCTGGAGTCGGTTGATCTCCTGGCGAGCGTCAGGTCGATTCGTAGAGCGACTCGGTTGCGACGAGCCAACTGTGACAGGGCAACTCGGAGTCGCCAAAGGCTGACTCCGAGTTGCCTGGGAGGCCAGTCGATTGCTAACCGACCCGGCCTCGTTTTGCTGTTCCACCGCCGTCTTCATCAGCGCGATGACTCGGCGGTGGATTTCTGCCGCGGGGCCATCTGCCGGAGACGGCAGTGAGTCGGCCAATGCAGCAGCCGCAAAGAGATTTTGAGCTGGTGTCTGGAAGACAGGGACACCGTCCTGTTCTTGCCCGAAGAGTGGGGCCCGAGTAGCCCGGCTCCTCCGGGCGGCTGAAGAGACTCGGCGATTCACGCGACTGCGCGAACCGTGAGGCTCATTCGGTTGCCGCTCTCGCTATTCGAGGACCGCCCGCTCTTGATCGAGGTGTTCTCGTTCAGCAAGGAGGGCTTGCCGAGAGGCCTCCAAGGCCCTCTCGGCCTCCGACTACCCTTCGATGGGAGTCAGCAAGTGTTCATGCGTTGCCCTGGCGGCTGCGGCAGTCGTGCCCGCATCGTCCGCGCCGCCGGGTCCAACCAAGTACACTTCAGCCGAAGCGGTATGGCTGTGCGAACTCTCATCCCCGTCGGATTCGGAATCCAGAAGGGGGAGGAGAGATTCAGCACCCACCATAGCGACGAACTGGGGGCGCTCCGCGTCTTCGCTTGGAGCGAAAGGACGCGGGTCTTGAAGACGTAGCTGGCCGAAAGCATCGGCCACAAAGTGAAGGCTGCCGAAGATGAACTCCGAGCCTTCGGGGTGTGCGGCAAACGACATATCGCCGGCGATAAGGTTGCCGCCGGTGGTTGGAGAAGATCCTGCCTGGATCGTGGCTCCAAAGCACGCGGCCCCTACCTGGCGCGCCAACTGTCGCGGGGAATTCACGTCAATATCCATTTGTAGTAGAATTTTTGGGGATGCGTGTAAGGAAAATCTAGGCGGTGCACACAAGGATTTTACCCAGGTTCAGGCCCTCCAATGGCGGAGGTAATACCCTACTCCTGCTGTTTATATTAAGATTCTTGTGTGAAAAAGAGTTTACAAGAGGTTGAAGAAGAAACTTGACAAAGCTCAAAGAGTCTAAGAAGCTAGAGATCAGAGAATGTAGAGTCCAGCCCCCATCTGCATGGGGGGCTCGGCCTTATATAGGCCTGTACATTTGTCGACTCGGTCACTCGGCTCAGCTACAGTAACTGTCCTAATTAACTGAGACATTTACACTTTGTAACCGTCCGAGTAACGCCAGTCTTTATACCGGTTGAAACGTATGTCTTGATGAGTCGTAACGCCTGTCTTAATGGCACCCGGACGTTGTACTGTTGCAGGCCTTTCTTGGGCCTTCATCCGAGTGGGCTTGCCTAAGCTTGTTGGGCCGTCTCGTTGTGTTGGGCCTACCCGGATGGGCTCCCCTCGTCAGATGTATAACCGAAAACTCCAACTTATCAATAGAACCATTTATTTAAAGCATTTTGAGTATAAAGCGGTTGAATTTTAATTACCCTATTGGTTCATCACCACAATTAATTAATCATTACCAAATTCTACTTATGCCTTGTAATAGAAATCACCCTTAAACACAACTTCATTAACCGAAAGCACGAGTATTTGAATACCATTTGGTTTAACTTTGCAGAGTTGCTTAGCTTTACCCACATGATACCTACACCTCCTATTGTCACTGCAGATGTACACACTCCCATTGGTGTGCCAACAGAGGTAAGCTAATAAGATTTTTTATCTGCTCTATCTTTTGAAGTTTCTACCCAGGAACATAAGGTCACTCGCTCTCTTGGGAGCTGACCATGCCAGGTGTTAACTTCATGATCCGGGATTTGAGTGTATTCCTTTTGTGATTCCCCATTTTTAGGCTTTTTACATAATTGCTTCTGCGGGGCTTCTAGAGAACAGGAATGGCAAGCCATGTTTATAGTTGTTCAGTGGATAGAGTAGACTACTAAGACATGTTTAACAAGCCAAACTTGTTCTTGAGCGGGTTCTGTTTTATCACTTAGCACAAGGGTCTTGTCCTTATATGCCCTGAGTAAGTTAATTCGACTCATTACCCTTACTCTACGGAAGGGGTATGGATACACAATCAACAAATGAAGGGTCCCATCTTCTCTATCCCTAACCATCAGCAATTTGATTTTACAACCACATTCTCCTGTATTTTGGCTCGCCTTTAATGGCAGTGAAGGATATTGGATAATTTGTACTAGGGTTTTCAAGGTGAATATGGCCTGCAAAGTTAACATGCACTTTTCAGTGGTAGGAATTAAATAAGTAACCATGCCATTGAAAATTATTGCGATAATTAAATAGCATGCAAGAACTAATTAACCAAAATAGTAATACATAGAATATTAAGCATGTGGGTTCAACATGAACAAGGAATGTGACTTGCCTACTGCCCTGAAGTTGATTTGATCTTCCTTTTTGGGAAACACTTCACCTTCACGATCCTTTCTAAACGTTGGGTCATCGCTACTGTGTCCTATTTGCAAAAAAAAATATCCAAACATCAATAAGTCTAGGCTCAACGAATGCGAGCTGGGAGTAAAATGTAAATTATTTTAGAAATTAGAACTACAAATAGAAAGAAGTGGGGTTTTAGGATGTTAGGGTATTTAGGAGTAGGATTTAGGTTTAATGGTATGGAAATATGGAATCGGGGTGTCAAGACGATCAAAATGGGTATATATAGCATTTTAGGATTTCTATGAATAGTAACGGGTCTATTACCATTCACAATGGGTCAGGTCCGTGGATAGTGTCAAACCTGTTAAGGGATTCTAAATAGGTCGGTTCCAGTTTATAAACTGCGATGGGCTAGGCCTTCACAATGATGGGCTTAGAGCTAGAAGAAGTGTTGGGCTTAGCGTAATTACTGTTGGGCTAATAGTAATGGGCTAGTCTCTTAAGGTTTATTGGGCTCGGCCTGTCACAGTTTTTTTAGTCAAGCCGTGTGGAAACCGAGCCGGCCTAAGTTTGGCTCGTCCTCAAGAGGCTTGGCAGCTTGACTAGAGGGCGGAGGGGGGGGGCTCAGCTCACTGGCTTGACTCGATTTGAAAGTGAGCCGATGCTTGGCCAAAGTGGGAAAACAGGGGAAGCAACCAACAACTACAGTGAGGCGATGCCATTGCCGACGAGGTTTGCCGTCGGCGGTGGTGAACATGGGGTGACTCAGGAGACCATGGCGGTTCCATTTTTTGAGAAGAAATGGGATGGTTGTTATGCAGGTGGTAGGAGTTTGGCGGTGGGCGGGTCTCAGGACAGAGGTGTTAGTTCGCCTGAGAAGGAGGGGCTGCAGCAGTGTAATAGTACTGGAAGGCTAATGTGGCGATGTAATGGTGCACGGGGTGATGGGGCGATGGTACAGAGGAGGTTGGGGAGAGCAAAGGGATCGAGAGAGCGCGTGGAATCGTCCTACAGGGTCTTGGGTGTGTCTTTAATAGGCGGTGGAGATCAGTCGGGCGGGAACTGGTGTCATTGCACGAGTCGGTTCTAGGGCAATTGGGTGCTATGATGACTGCGATGAAGCCAACGCATTTGTTATATGGTGTACTCATGGCGTGGATGTGCTGCTTGGCCGGGATGTGTGTGGGTGATGAGGCCACGCCAGTAGCTGGCGTAGAGCGGCGCAGAGAAGACGGGAGAGGCAGTGTGGAAAGAGGAGAAGGGTGGCTACAACGCGTGGTGTGGCTGACATCGGCCACAGTGCCAGCGTAGGGCGTGGGGCCCATGTGACGGCCGGCGTTGGGTGGATTGCGACAGTGGCATGGATAGGAGCGGTGTTGAGGAGAATTGGGGTTAGAAAGTTAGGGGTGGTTTTGTGATGGGCCGAGTGGGTTGGAAAGGGAGGTGGACAAAGATGGAGGGAGAGAATTGGTCCCATAGAAGAATTTAGTTGTTTTAGAAAAAATTGGATTTGAGCAAACTCAAGTAAACACAAATTTTTGAAATTTTGGGGTCGTCACAATCCACCTCAATACCCAAGCACGAACATCATCTTCAATGCTTTGAGCCTGGATGAGTTTAACCAAGTGCGTACACTTGAGGATGCCAAGACCATATGGAACATGCTCGTGGAGATCCACAAGGGAACCTCTTCCATGAAGGAGTACAAGCTCAATATCCTAACAAGCGAGCTCGATTGCTTTACCATGATGGAGAATGATGGTGTAAATGAAATATTCCACTCACCTCAATCACATTGTGAATGAGCTCAAGTCTTTTGGGTGCCTGGAGATTAACAATCACTTTATAGTGAAGAAGATGCTACGAGTCTTCTCATCCAAGTATGAATACTTGGTGATATTCATTCGTGAGAGGCACGACTTCAAGAAGTTAACTCCCACAGAAGTGCTTGGAAGAATCATTACTCATGATATGGTAATGCAAGACAAGAACTTGAAGACCAAGCACTTTGTTGATGATGAGTCAAGCGATGATGAAGAAGAAGAAGAAGGGCTTAATGAAGAGGACATCACCCTGTTTGTGAGAAGATTCTCCAAGATGTTAAACAAGGGTGGTGCCGACAAGCTCTTTGGCAAAGAAAGAAGCCACAAGTACTCAAAGGATAGAAATAAGAAACTCACCAAGAGGGCATACTTCTAGTGTGACAAGATGGGACACTTCATCTCCAATTATCCCAACAAGAAGGACAAGAATGATGAGAAGGAGAAGAGATACAAGAAGAAGTAGCACCATAGAAAGGGAAAGTTCTCAAGAGAAATAACTAGAAGGCCCAAGCTCAAATTGGTCAAGCGTGGGATTTTGACGACTCATGCTCCAACTCAGACTTCGATGAAGATGACGGAGTCGTTGGCATTGCCATGGTAAGACTCGCCAAGTCCCTCTTCAATCACTAAAGCGATAAGGAGACATCTTAATATCTTATGGCAAATGTGTCAAAAGTATCACAAATCACCAAGTTCCCTATCTATGATGATAGTTATGATGATTTGCTTGATGAGGATCTTGATGATTTGAGTATACCAAGCTATGATACTCTTGTTTCCACTCTTGAGAAGCAAAAGGCGTTGCTTATGAGGGAGAAATAAAAGAACAAGGACTTGACTCTTAAGAACAAAGAGCTCAAACTCTCACTTCTTAGACTTAAAGTATGTCATGAGGAACTTAGAGTACTCATGAAAATCTTGGTCTTGAGCTTATCAAGAAGAAACAAGATAATGAGACTCTTGAGATATCTCGTGATATCAAGAGCAAGCACCTATCTTTCATTAACAAGCAATCCACTTCACCTCAAGAGTGTAGAGATATCATGTCCTAAATGTGCGGAAGAGATACACGTGGTTGGTCGCCCATCAATATGCCAACCACAGGCAACTGACTGGGGTAACGCCCTAGCCCTCAAAATCACTATCGTCATCATCGGAGTGGTACTCCTCTTCGCCTGGCCACATCAATAAGCCAGGTGAGTACATTGAATGTGCTCGCAAGTAAGTCACACAGGAGAGTAATACGGCTATATTTCATGCAGGGTGTGATTCAAAGTAGGCAGCTCTATTCTAGGTCACATATTGTGCGGAAAAGTAAGTTTTCAATTAAATACAGGAATAGTAGATTCTAAGACAGTTTTGAAATTGAAAGTAATTCAAATGATCATATCATCACATGAGGTTGTTTCCACTACCCCCTTTTCTTGTCTCAGCCTGATAGCTTCGCCTATCGCCATCTATAATTCCCGGTACCTGTCGGTACTACCCCTTGTAGTACGACTAGGCCCTTCTTCTGCAATTCCTGGCTTCCCGCTTTGTAGCGTAAATTGCACTCTGTGGACACATCATGCCCACGTCCTTAGTCCCCTTTCTCAGGTTTTTGCAAACAAAACTCAGTCTAACCAATGTGCGGCCTTGCCAGTTCACGTTCATAACCGAGGACGCGGCTATTCGAATAGATTTTAATACTCTACAGAGGTTGTACGGCTTTACCCATAAGATGTAAGTCCCTCTTGTTGCCAAGCGCTACGAATACACTTCACGAGGTGTATCGGCAGGGTTATTACAACGAGACCTTTCACCCATTTTTGTGCTAGAGCTCGACCTGCTAGGTAAGATCTACCCAGTCTCTGCTTGTGCTCGGTGACTCCCGACCCACAACCTGAAGTGGACTTACCTTTGTGTCGAACAACTCCCTATGAAGTCTCGTGGAGGTCCTCTAGGTATGCCAATCTACCTAGCACTCTCTTCCTACTACCCACAGGTCCAGACACTAGCACTTGACGGGATAATAAGCCAAGTCCTTCCCACAAAGGCCATGTGGACATACGGGGTGAACTTGGTTTAGCGGCACTTAGACTCGGTTCTTGGTTGATACGAGCAAGACTCCATACTCAATCCTGACAACCATGCCACCACATGCTACATCAACATCCCCAAACTGCCCTTAAAATTCTTACCTAAATCAAAATCATCTCCCATTTTATTTTGGATTTTTGGTAAACATATTTTTCAACATTCGCCCTGGGCGACTCACGTCACCTCAAGAGTTTTGTTTTTTCGAACCAAAAGTAATTCCCAACCTCGTAAAAAATTTGGAGTTTTATTCTAGAGCGGGACTAAGCTTGGCTTACAGCCTATATGTCTAGTACCTCACTAGAACTACAATGTCAAGCGTCTAATACTAGGGCTACAAAAGTATTTCAGGTCGGATCCCTGGCAATGCATTTATAGGTCATAACTACTCTTATTTAATATAGTGTTGTTACAAACATAGCGTGCAGGTTCGCAAGCAAAATACTTAAGTTTATCACATATAGGTTTCAACATGGTCAAGGTGAGAAATACTTGACTGGCAGTTCCGGGTTCTGTCCTGATACAGGGGTGATTCTGGATCCTCCTGGCACACGTACCTCACTCCATCAACTACACGTCGAGAGAGAGTCGAATAAACAACCAAGCCAGAGAAACCCAAATAAGATTCAAACGATATGACATGGTAAGAGAAGAGGATGCAGATACCATGAGGTATTAGGTGTTAGCAAGGTAAAGGTTTTGAAGCACATCATGATTTCAGTTAGCTTTACCTAAAGGAATAAGAGTTTTAAAGTGCCATTGAGCCCGTCATGCTAGATTTATTATTATTCTTTTTTAGAAGATTTTTAGGTAAAAGAATTGATTGTCCGGGGCTAATCTTGAGCAAGATATATCAACATAGCATACATATTTGAAATATTTTCAAAATTGAAATTCCAAACCTTTCAAAAATTATTAAAGTCACCTTAATGGATAGTTCTGAAATTTATGAGATCATCGGAGAAAGAATTGATTCGATCGGAATTACAACAGAGAAGACATAGACTTTTGAGGTTTCTACCAGGTGAGGAAATTGGGTGAGAGGAAAAATGCAACTCGAGTAGGGGCGAAGGAGAGGATAAGGAACAGGAGGGAGCTCGGGGTGAGTTGCTTCAACTTGGAGCTTGGGAGAAGAAAGCAAGTAGAGCTTGGTGTTGGGAAAACATGTACATAGGGGAGCTAATTTTATGGGGAAGAAAGGGAGGCTAGTAGATGGAGAAAAGATAGAGAAAATGAGCTTGGGCTGGTTGGGAATTGAGAGGGAGATGAGTTGCTTGGCTTAAGTAGAGGAGAAGGAGACAGGGGAGTTAATTAGTTCGCACGTGCTGTGAAGCTGCAGCAAAGTTGGGCACCACTCACTATTGAAGGTGAAGTTACAGCGAAGTTGGGCACCACTCACTATTGGAGGTAAAGGTGCAGCAAAGTTGGGCACCTCTCACTATTGAAGGTGAAGTTGTAGCAAAGTTGGGCACCGCTCACTATTGGAGGTGAAGCTGCAGCAAAGTTGGGCACCGCTCACTATTGAAGGGAAAAAGCTGTCCTGGTGCTGTGTATGTTGGTGTACCTTGAGTTGGACTTAGCAGGGAAGTGTGCCTAGGGTGCTGAGGAACATCACGAAGGAGTTTGGCTGTTTTCCATTGAATGGATTGGATGGAATCTTGGATTGCATTTTTTCGACCGAAAATAATTATAGCATTTACTCCAATTTTGTGCACAGAAGGGAGGAGGGTTTTTAGGTATTAGAGCTCTGGATAGAGTGTAGATTGTCCAAGAATTTTCTCAGATTTTCAGGGAAATATTTTAGGTACTTGTAGTTCAAAGCTAAATCTGGTCTGTTTTTTAAAACAGGAGATATCTGAGAAATTTTGTACTATGGAGACTTGTATTTTTTTGGTATCTGAGGTTCTGGCATATATGAGAGGCCGCATGATTTCTCTAGGGATTTTTGGAGAGTTATTTTGGTAGGTGTAGTTCAAAAGCTTATTTATCCTTGATTGGAAAAATAATGACAACTAGGAATTTTTATATTATACCAAGCCATTTTATTTTATATCTGGGCTTTTTATATCAGTGGGTATCTCTGAGAATTTTTGTGGATTTTTTTAAGATGTATTTCTGGCACTTCCTGCACAAGGGTCAAATCTGGTTTCGATGGAAAAGAATTAATAACTGGCATTTCTTGTACAGTACCACTATGCAAACTATTCATGGCTGGTTGAGGAATCTTGCCAAGAATCTTCAGGAGTTGTTTGGGAATTTATGGTGGCAGAAATCCACACGTGATATGGATTTTACATTTATTGATCCAGCAGAACAACTATATAGCAAATAATGGTTTCTAGGGTTTTGTGTGGTCAAACATCGATAAGAATGAAGAGAGGGGAGGCTTGGCTGCTGCTATGGCAGGGGAGCACTGTAGAAAAAGACAGAGACAATAGTGCATGAACTATGATCCCCTTGTGTCACGGACCCGGAATTGCATATGATTAGGGGAACGCGAAGTCGCCAAGGACCGAAGGACTCGTCCGCCCGGTGGCACGGTACCTGCGCCGTACGCACCAAGGTAGAGCGATCCGACACCCGCCATGTGCGAGCCGGCCGGAAGCGACCAATATTCCCAAAACCACATACGATTCCGTAATCCGGTGAAGACTCAGAGTCGTTCCCAAATCCTACCACGACAAGCAAGGTCGGAGGAGCCCGGCAGTTCTACCCACACCCTAGCCTAGCTCGGAAGCTAGTGGGTCGCTCGAAAGCCCGGTAGAACGCCCACACCCTGCCTGGCCGGCATAGCATCTCAGCCAGCGGGTCACTCAACCAACACCTGCTCGACTTAGTAGAAAATGGTACGGCCTCGACCCTTCACGGCATACCCATACACTTCATATCATTCACACATTGTGCAGGGGCAGCCTGAATTAACAACTCGGATATCATCACAAGGCTCTACCATACGATATTACCAATAACAGTCCACGATGGGACGACATAATACATCAGTTGGTTATATTCGAAAACATATCCGAGTACGGAGAAGTTAACAACAGCGGAAGCAAAATAAATGAGACCCACAGCGGCACAGTGACCGCTGACCCAAAATACACATCTATCCCATGAGTCGAACACTACCGAGGAAACCGAAAACTAGGCAGTATTGAAGTATTCCTCGACCACCGGCTCACCTGCAATGATCTAGGAATATCCTAGGTGAGTACGAAGTACTCGCAAGACTTATTCGTGCTTGATTAGATGTCCTACACATACTAGTAAAACGGTAATTAAACATGGCATAATTTCAGCTGAAAGGTACAACATCCAAGCGTTCAATTGCCAGAACAAAATCAACATGGGAAACAACCCACAGATCAGAATTCGCACGGGTCCACGAAGGGACATGGTGGCACTCACTTGCCGTATATATATATACACCTTAGTTCCTGGGTATAGAGGCACTCACTTGCCAACTATACACCTTAAAACATAAGCAGGCACTCACTTGCCTTTTCCCACTCACTTGGGATATCACACATCACCACATTGACACACATTCACATAATCTCTCGGATCGTTACCGGCAAATACATCTCCATGGAAATAACCAGTGCTCTTCACTCGGAGGTAGCTAATCTCCAAGTGACCGAGGCTCATCATGCGAAACGTCCATGGCAGAGATTTCCGCTAACGTCCACGCGGTGATAAGGGAAATGCTATGACCGGAATCACCTCAGGATGGTAGACCCTACCAACCGTATCCGTCGAACGGAATCACCTCAGGATGGCAGAACCAACCGTATCCGTCGAGCGGAATCACCTCAGGATGGTAGAACCTACCAACCGTATCCGTCGAGCACACCCTCGGCTCTCACACCTCACTTAAATAGATTCAAGTTATTAGAAGGACCAAATCAATTTCCAGCCATCACTGGACACAACTGGCAGCACATCCTAACATGCTAGTTTCATCGAACTGAACCACACATTCCAAGCACAATCCACACATCAACAGATAATCAAGTAAGGTGTATAAATAACGATGCAAGGATGCAACAAGCTCTGCTTGCCTTGGTTGTAGGGTTCCTGATCTTGCGTGAGGTCGTGAGCCGGGTGGTCTCCTTCTTCGGGCTCTGATAGGAGCAACAAACGGTACCGGAAAATAAATGGTAAAAGAACAGTAAGACCCAACATGTATGCATGAATGATCGACGAGAGATGCATGTGCCTAAGGTGGTTAGTGATTGCCGAGGGGTTATTACTATGTGCAAGACTTTAGTTTAGCTCATCGGAGGCTTGTTTGTGGTAGCTAGAATGCATGCATGGCTTATTAGGGTGTTCCGATGAATTAGGGTTGCGTCGCTAGTAGCAGAGCATGGTATTAAAGCTAACGGGGTCGGTAGGGTGAAGGTAAGCCGAAGCACGAGTCCAACACAGTGGGAATCGTCGGATTCGGGGTTACGATCATCAGATTAGGGTTTGTGCCAATTGGCGACAAAAAGGGCTAACGAACGCCTTATCGGGTGACCTATGTGCAACTTAACTCCGGGCCCTACCCAAATGCATGTTAGGGTTTTCATGATCGTCTATTAGGGTTTTAGTCGCTGATCTATCGTGCATGCGAGCTACGCTAGATCGGCGCTCCAACTGTGACCTAAGGATGTTAGAAACTTGTCGTAATAAACAACCCTCAGTTGGATGAGTGGGAGTCACGTGATAACCTTAATACTATATGCATGTCCATGTCGTGAGGTTGTAAATTAGGGTTTATCATTACTAGGAGTAAAGAGATGGTCATGATTAAAAATGCTGGGGCTATAGTAGTGCTCTGGGATATGAGTTCAGCGCAACTGGAATCGCGTGATTTGAATTCACGATCGCCAACCTAGGGTTGATCGACGATCGACGATTAAAAAGGAGCTTAATAACTCGTGCCCTAAGGTGACCTACTGTGCAGGTGCAAATATGGGAAATCTAATTGAACCAAGTCGTAGGAAATCTCGCGAGGTTTCCGGATATATAAAATTTATCGAATTCCGACGTACGGTTTAAAAGTTATGGGCATTTGAAGTTTGTCGGATTTTGAAATCCAACCCTAACCCTAAATGTACGAGAATCTATTTGCTAAAGCCACCCGAAGTATACCCGCGCCTGTTCTTAAATTCTTACGCGCACCCACGCTAGGTTACACCAGACTCCCCAACCCTAAACCTAACCAACAGACAGGTGGGCCCCCGGGCGGCAGAGCTGACTGGGCAGTGGAGACCCAGTCAGCAGGTGACTGGACCTCGGGGGCCAATCCCCCCCTGCCACCTCAGCCTCCCATCTCTCTTCTCTTTTTCACTGGGCTGGACGGGGAGCACGGCGGTGGTGCTCATGCCGGAGCTTCGCCGGAGCAAGCGCGACGGCGCTACTGGGCACGTCGGCTTCGGGGATGAGGAGGGGGAGCACCGGAGCTTACCCCGGGTCTGAAGTGCTGGAGCAGGGTGACGGAGGAGGCCGGGGAGGACGCTGGTGGCGGCCGCCGGCGGTGGAGCTCCCCGGTTGACGGCGACGAGACGGCCCGAGCGCAGATCTGCAAGGGGAAAATGGCCGAGGGGATCAAGGGAGAGGAGAGGGAGGTCGGGAGCCAGCTGAGGGAGACGGGGAGCTACCGAGGCAGCGCGAATCCCTCGCCGGAGTCCGGCCGGCCACGGGGAAGAAGATGGAAGAAAAGGGGGAAGAGCTCGGCGCTAGGGGTATGCGGGTGGAGCTGGAGCCCGGACAGGGGAGGAGCGGCAATAAATAGGGCGGCGGCAACGCTGTCGGGACGGGGCCGGTCGGGACGGCACCGCCCGCCCCGGCGTACGGGCGGCGGCGACGTGGCCGTGGGGTGCCGACAGGCGGGCCCCACGCTGCGGGAAAGAGGTGAGAGGAGGCGGCAAACGGGGTGGGGCGCCTTCGATGGGGGAAAGCGGAAAAAGGAGGGAGGGAAGGCGCACGGTGGGGTTAGATGGGCCGGCCCGCAGCCTGGCCGAGTGGGCCAGATAGGGTTTCGGCCCGTTTTTCCTTTTTAATTTCTTTTTCTTTTATACCAGGGCTATTCCAGGCGTCATTTTATGTGTAAACTTTGCTCCAAAAATCCTGAATTTTTACAGGAGATTCACAACGACTTATGGGACCTACTGTAAGGGTTTTAAGTGATTTGGAGTTAATCTGATCTGGTTTCTAATTCAATCCTCAAATTTGACCTAATTCGTCGTTGAAACTCCCATTAGGTTTTAAACTCCTCCAAAGCTGTTGAAATTTTGCGTGGAGCTAGCATGTTTATATGTTTGGCTATTCCCAAGTTTCGACAAGATTTTATATAGCTTAACTTGCCCAACTGCTTAACCCTAACTTTCGACGGTTTAGGGTTTGTATTATCGAGACTAAGTGTAGGGTTTTGGGGAAGGGTTCATCCTCACGGACCCCTCATTGGTTGCTTGGTTCCAATCTTTGGCCCCTTCTCCAATTCGATTCCTTTTTAGTCCTAAATCAAGTTAATGAACCCAGGGGGTGTTCAAGTGAGGAATCCAGGGAGAAGAGAGAAGGAAGGTTAGAAGGGGGTGACCCATCAGAGGGAAACCACGGCTCCTTCCACCTACTAGGGTTATCAACGTCATCCGATACTTCGAATAAGTTGATTGGTGTTTGCTAGAATATCCATCAAGGATGAGATATGTACATATTCTATAAAGTTTCCTAATATTGTATTTTAAATCTCAACAAGGTGTGTGTGTGCGGGTGTTTTCATGCATGAACATGATAACATGTATGCATGAATGCGAGGCAAACCCTAATTATCAAATCTGGGTGTTACAAAATCTACCCCCCTTAAAAAGATCTCGACCCGAGATCTCTAACGTTCGGCAACCAAGAATGGGGGCTCGGTCCTGAGCCAATCTTCATGTTTCCCACTTAGCTTCATCTTCGGTGTGGTTGCACTCCATTCTACCAAGAGACCTTCCTGTAGTTCTTCCATCGTGGGGTCATGGAGGGGTTACAACACTTCTGCTGGTCTCCGATGCTTAACCTTGACCAGGTGACCTAAGTTGTACTTTGTAACAAACCGGGCAGGTTTCCGTTCCTATGGGTCCATCAAAATGACAACGAAGGCTTTGGGTACATCTTTATGCTACCGGAATAGATGAATAGCGGAGATCCATGTGTTTCATGGAAGATTAGGCCCTTATGTTGCTGATGGCAAGTCGTGAGATCACTACTTGACTTCTACACCAGTTCTGGAAAGAGGAAACCAGATCAAGTTATTATTTTCGACAATAACCGTATTCTGGGAGAAGAGGAGTGCAAGGACCTTGTCAGTCCTGCAAATTCAGATTCAAGATCGTTGGTTGAGTGAGAGGGGCCCACAACGACTAGCTATCTCTGGTCCACCAAGGGCTGGCGAAGATAGCGAGGGTAGTGACTTGAAGCAATCGAAGTATCTGTTTATGATTACTTGGGAAGAAAGATTGGGAGTAGAATTGGGGCGTCTGAAAGCTTTCCAGATTGTATATTCTATTCCTCAGGACTCCAACTAGGGTACCCGCAAGGTTTTGGGTAGTGCTCCCTAGGTCTTCGAAACTTGACACTGCATCGACGGGTTGGTGCTAATATGCACATTTATCCGTTTTCTTGGCTGTTGATCTCTCTCCTCCATTTGATTCTTTTATTCAATTTCCTTACCTCCACTTTCTCTATACCATTCTTCGTACGGGGTTTAGGGCGAATTGCGATGCGAATTATTCTTGATTTGGCTGTTAAGCTAGATTCTCTAGAATCTTTGTTGTATTTTTCTCAGTAAAAACAAGGAGGTGATATCCTTGTAATTAACTGGGTGGTGGGGGTTGGGAGATGACAGAGTCCATCGGGCACCATACTCAAGGATCTTCGCGCTCCGGCTCATACTTGGGACGGGTGAGGATGCGACCTCTAGGGATGACCACTAACGATCGGATTACCCATGGATAGGAGATCCATGAGGTGGAGGAACGCGGGAAGAGGGGGTGTGTCCTGACGAGGGCTAAGTCACGTTCGTTACTTCTCTGCCGGAGCTGGCGATAAGGAATACTGGTCTTCAGGTGCTGTCTACCTTAATCTGGAGCTTGGTCAACCATTGCAGGTCTATTATAGCACTTGGGTTTTCTTACTTCAGGTACCATTACATGGGTTAAAAGCAAGTTCTTGCCCTCCTGGTCTTAACACCGTCATATACTAATTTGGTTCCTAACTCCGGATCGAGGATTGCAACAAAGCGGGAATAATGCAATGCGGGTAATGGAACCTAGTTATCCTGTGCAAGCTTGCTTAATGGGAAGGGATGGGATGCTCCGGAATCAAAGAGAGCGGTGGCAGGAGTTAACTTAACAGTGAACGTACCCAACACTTCCTCCGATGCATCCATCGCTTCTTCGACGGTGATGTAGTTCACCCTGCTACTGCGGGTGGATTGAGGCTTGTTGGGAGCTGATCCCTTAGCTTGAGGCCCTCCACTAGCTTGTCCTTGTTGCCCCTTGGGAGCAAAGGCAAAATTTGTGCGCGGCGAGGTGCAGCGATCAGCAAAGTGCCCCATATTTCCGCAGTTATAGCACCTGATCTTACTCCGATCAAATACGGGTTGCGGCTGTCCGTTCTGGGGATGAGGCTGATGTCCTTGTTGCTGAGGGCGAGGAGCATAATCTTGTGGCCTTGGTGGATACTGTCCAGTGGGACGGGGTGGTTGTGGCTGCCACACCCGTGGCCTCTGCGAACTGCTTGCAGCAGCCTTAGTGCTTCTCTTTCACGCTTACGAGTCTTGTCGAGGGCTAATTCTTTGGCCTCCACGTTGATGGCCTTATCCACCAGGTGCTGAAAGTTTCGCACATCAACCGTGGCTAACTTAGCTTGCATTTCTTCACTTAATTTCCCCATGAACTTCTCCACCTTGTCCTCGTCAGAGGAGACTTCTCGAGGTGCATATCGCGCCAAATGGTTGAACTCACGGAGAAACTCCATGATGGGCTTCTTGCCTTGACGAAGGTCTCGAAACTCTTCCTTCTTCAATGCCATGATACCGGCAGGGATGTGGAAATCACGGAAGCCGGTTCGGAACTCGGCCCAAGTGATCACATGGCCGGGGGCTTGCAGGGCCAAAAAGTTCTCCCACCAGTCCGCGGCGGCTCCTTCTAGATAGCGTGAGGCGAAGTTGACCTTGTCCTCTTCAGCACACTGGGCCAGCTGAAGTTTCCTTTCAATCGTGCGGATCCAATTGTCGGCTTCAAGAGGGTCATCGGTCCGATCAAAAGTAGCTGGTTGAGTTCTCTGAAATTCAGACAGACTGCCTCTGCCCTGACCACCTGCTGCGCCTTGATTACGCACTATCTGCTCTAAGATCCGGTTCTGGGTGAGCAAAATTTCGGCGATGTTGGGCTGTTGGGGAGGGGGTGGCATTTCTTCTCCTTCACGCTCACGACGCCCGCGAGCGGCTCCACGGGTTCCAGATGCCATGCTGCTGAAGTAAAAAGGCACCGGATGAGATAAAGAAGTTGGACACTTGGAGATCAAGGATCTTTCCACCAGGGTATAACAAGGTGGTCCAACATACGGCACATCATTTCATACGCACTTTCACGAGAAAATGAGGCACAAAACAATTGCAAGGAACGTTGACGCTAACACACGAGTGCATTAATACGATCAACAGAGTTTCATACAAAGGCTGCGGTTTAGATCACTCTTTTAGTGAAATAAACGGGGGTAATGTTCCAAAATTGCAGCCATGGATACCCAATTACAACTCTCCAAGAGATGCCCTAAGACCTAACATTATGAGTTCATCTTACATTCCAAAATACAAATCACACTAAGGACTATATGGAGCTCCCATATTACGACGACTGATCTCATAAGCTTCCAACTCAGTGGGGAGAGGAACCATGGAGTGGAACAAGGGAATGCGGTGTCCAAACTGAGGGATCACAGAGGGAATACGACGAACGCTGCCCACCGCCATTTGTGGACGCACGAATCGGGTGGGAAACCAATCTCCATTCCGCCCCACCGACGGATAGTGGTACACCCATGGACCTCTTCCATAGACCGAGTAGATGCCCTCTCCGGTCCAGAAGTGAGGGGGTGCAGCGAAGTCTCTCCGTTGTTGATGTGCAAGCTCAAGAGAGGTGATGAGGCGATAGCGATACCGCCTCATCTCGAATCCACGGGCACGGTATGCCATGTCCAAGGATCGGACGAGGCGACCCAAATGGGCTAGTACCACGTTGCTCTCCTGGGTGAAGTCTTCGGATGGCGCCACGTCCTCCATGGGAGTTCGCGACGGAAAGTAGGTGAAGGGACCTCCAACGAGACCCGGAATCTCATGCCGAAGATGGCACATAGCTGAATAAGCTGCGTCTTGGACCGCGGACTCCAGTTCTGCTCCATAGCCATTGAAGAAGCATGGCTGGTGGGGAGGGTCCTGCGCACGCGAGTGAATGAACACACGCGCTTGATACTCGTACATGCCAAACCCTAGGTCGGCTTTATGCACAAGGTACTCCGGGAGATAGGGGAATCCGAGTTCCCGAAGCATGTATAAAAGCACCTCTGGAAACCCGTCGACATCCAAGGCGTGGGTAGCATGCACCAGCTGAAGAAATTCCATCTAACATGACAAGGATAAGTCAGGGTCAGCCACACCAGGAAAAACAAAAGCAATAGAGAAGAAAATCAGAACTAAGAGCGACGAGGGTAAGGAATAAAAAGCAACCTACTTATTAATTTTAAACATAGGGTTTATTTTTTTAAATAGTTTTGCTGGCCTCTCGGTGAGGCGCAGCGGAAGCTCCTAACTAACGACCACCTGCAATTGGCTTCCTACGGTCAGCTCGGCTCTGATACCAAGCTGTCACGGGACCCGGAATTGCATATGATTAGGGGAACGCGAAGTCGCCAAGGACCGAAGGACTCGTCCGCCCGGTGGCACGGTACCTGCGCCGTACGCACCAAGGTAGAGCGATCCGACACCCGCCATGTGCGAGCCGGCCGGAAGCGACCAATATTCCCAAAACCACATACGATTCCGTAATCCGGTGAAGACTCAGAGTCGTTCCCAAATCCTACCACGACAAGCAAGGTCGGAGGAGCCCGGCAGTTCTACCCACACCCTAGCCTAGCTCGGAAGCTAGTGGGTCGCTCGAAAGCCCGGTAGAACGCCCACACCCTGCCTGGCCGGCATAGCATCTCAGCCAGCGGGTCACTCAACCAACACCTGCTCGACTTAGTAGAAAATGGTACGGCCTCGACCCTTCACGGCATACCCATACACTTCATATCATTCACACATTGTGCAGGGGCAGCCTGAATTAACAACTCGGATATCATCACAAGGCTCTACCATACGATATTACCAATAACAGTCCACGATGGGACGACATAATACATCAGTTGGTTATATTCGAAAACATATCCGAGTACGGAGAAGTTAACAACAGCGGAAGCAAAATAAATGAGACCCACAGCGGCACAGTGACCGCTGACCAAAATACACATCTATCCCATGAGTCGAACACTACCGAGGAAACCGAAAACTAGGCAGTATTGAAGTATTCCTCGACCACCGGCTCACCTGCAATGATCTAGGAATATCCTAGGTGAGTACGAAGTACTCGCAAGACTTATTCGTGCTTGATTAGATGTCCTACACATACTAGTAAAACGGTAATTAAACATGGCATAATTTCAGCTGAAAGGTACAACATCCAAGCGTTCAATTGCCAGAACAAAATCAACATGGGAAACAACCCACAGATCAGAATTCGCACGGGTCCACGAAGGGACATGGTGGCACTCACTTGCCGTATATATATATACACCTTAGTTCCTGGGTATAGAGGCACTCACTTGCCAACTATACACCTTAAAACATAAGCAGGCACTCACTTGCCTTTTCCCACTCACTTGGGATATCACACATCACCACATTGACACACATTCACATAATCTCTCGGATCGTTACCGGCAAATACATCTCCATGGAAATAACCAGTGCTCTTCACTCGGAGGTAGCTAATCTCCAAGTGACCGAGGCTCATCATGCGAAACGTCCATGGCAGAGATTTCCGCTAACGTCCACGCGGTGATAAGGGAAATGCTATGACCGGAATCACCTCAGGATGGTAGACCCTACCAACCGTATCCGTCGAACGGAATCACCTCAGGATGGCAGAACCAACCGTATCCGTCGAGCGGAATCACCTCAGGATGGTAGAACCTACCAACCGTATCCGTCGAGCACACCCTCGGCTCTCACACCTCACTTAAATAGATTCAAGTTATTAGAAGGACCAAATCAATTTCCAGCCATCACTGGACACAACTGGCAGCACATCCTAACATGCTAGTTTCATCGAACTGAACCACACATTCCAAGCACAATCCACACATCAACAGATAATCAAGTAAGGTGTATAAATAACGATGCAAGGATGCAACAAGCTCTGCTTGCCTTGGTTGTAGGGTTCCTGATCTTGCGTGAGGTCGTGAGCCGGGTGGTCTCCTTCTTCGGGCTCTGATAGGAGCAACAAACGGTACCGGAAAATAAATGGTAAAAGAACAGTAAGACCCAACATGTATGCATGAATGATCGACGAGAGATGCATGTGCCTAAGGTGGTTAGTGATTGCCGAGGGGTTATTACTATGTGCAAGACTTTAGTTTAGCTCATCGGAGGCTTGTTTGTGGTAGCTAGAATGCATGCATGGCTTATTAGGGTGTTCCGATGAATTAGGGTTGCGTCGCTAGTAGCAGAGCATGGTATTAAAGCTAACGGGGTCGGTAGGGTGAAGGTAAGCCGAAGCACGAGTCCAACACAGTGGGAATCGTCGGATTCGGGGTTACGATCATCAGATTAGGGTTTGTGCCAATTGGCGACAAAAAGGGCTAACGAACGCCTTATCGGGTGACCTATGTGCAACTTAACTCCGGGCCCTACCCAAATGCATGTTAGGGTTTTCATGATCGTCTATTAGGGTTTTAGTCGCTGATCTATCGTGCATGCGAGCTACGCTAGATCGGCGCTCCAACTGTGACCTAAGGATGTTAGAAACTTGTCGTAATAAACAACCCTCAGTTGGATGAGTGGGAGTCACGTGATAACCTTAATACTATATGCATGTCCATGTCGTGAGGTTGTAAATTAGGGTTTATCATTACTAGGAGTAAAGAGATGGTCATGATTAAAAATGCTGGGGCTATAGTAGTGCTCTGGGATATGAGTTCAGCGCAACTGGAATCGCGTGATTTGAATTCACGATCGCCAACCTAGGGTTGATCGACGATCGACGATTAAAAAGGAGCTTAATAACTCGTGCCCTAAGGTGACCTACTGTGCAGGTGCAAATATGGGAAATCTAATTGAACCAAGTCGTAGGAAATCTCGCGAGGTTTCCGGATATATAAAATTTATCGAATTCCGACGTACGGTTTAAAAGTTATGGGCATTTGAAGTTTGTCGGATTTTGAAATCCAACCCTAACCCTAAATGTACGAGAATCTATTTGCTAAAGCCACCCGAAGTATACCCGCGCCTGTTCTTAAATTCTTACGCGCACCCACGCTAGGTTACACCAGACTCCCCAACCCTAAACCTAACCAACAGACAGGTGGGGCCCCCGGGCGGCAGAGCTGACTGGGCAGTGGAGACCCAGTCAGCAGGTGACTGGACCTCGGGGGCCAATCCCCCCCTGCCACCTCAGCCTCCCATCTCTCTTCTCTTTTTCACTGGGCTGGACGGGGAGCACGGCGGTGGTGCTCATGCCGGAGCTTCGCCGGAGCAAGCGCGACGGCGCTACTGGGCACGTCGGCTTCGGGGATGAGGAGGGGGAGCACCGGAGCTTACCCCGGGTCTGAAGTGCTGGAGCAGGGTGACGGAGGAGGCCGGGGAGGACGCTGGTGGCGGCCGCCGGCGGTGGAGCTCCCCGGTTGACGGCGACGAGACGGCCCGAGCGCAGATCTGCAAGGGAAAATGGCCGAGGGGATCAAGGGAGAGGAGAGGGAGGTCGGGAGCCAGCTGAGGGAGACGGGGAGCTACCGAGGCAGCGCGAATCCCTCGCCGGAGTCCGGCCGGCCACGGGGAAGAAGATGGAAGAAAAGGGGGAAGAGCTCGGCGCTAGGGGTATGCGGGTGGAGCTGGAGCCCGGACAGGGGAGGAGCGGCAATAAATAGGGCGGCGGCAACGCTGTCGGGACGGGGCCGGTCGGGACGGCACCGCCCGCCCCGGCGTACGGGCGGCGGCGACGTGGCCGTGGGGTGCCGACAGGCGGGCCCCACGCTGCGGGAAAGAGGTGAGAGGAGGCGGCAAACGGGGTGGGGCGCCTTCGATGGGGGAAAGCGGAAAAAGGAGGGAGGGAAGGCGCACGGTGGGGTTAGATGGGCCGGCCCGCAGCCTGGCCGAGTGGGCCAGATAGGGTTTCGGCCCGTTTTCCTTTTTAATTTCTTTTTCTTTTATACCAGGGCTATTCCAGGCGTCATTTTATGTGTAAACTTTGCTCCAAAAATCCTGAAATTTTTACAGGAGATTCACAACGACTTATGGGACCTACTGTAAGGGTTTTAAGTGATTTGGAGTTAATCTGATCTGGTTTCTAATTCAATCCTCAAATTTGACCTAATTCGTCGTTGAAACTCCCATTAGGTTTTAAACTCCTCCAAAGCTGTTGAAATTTTGCGTGGAGCTAGCATGTTTATATGTTTGGCTATTCCCAAGTTTCGACAAGATTTTATGTAGCTTAACTTGCCCAACTGCTTAACCCTAACTTTCGACGGTTTAGGGTTTGTATTATCGAGACTAAGTGTAGGGTTTTGGGGAAGGGTTCATCCTCACGGACCCCTCATTGGTTGCTTGGTTCCAATCTTTGGCCCCTTCTCCAATTCGATTCCTTTTTAGTCCTAAATCAAGTTAATGAACCCAGGGGGTGTTCAAGTGAGGAATCCAGGGAGAAGAGAGAAGGAAGGTTAGAAGGGGGTGACCCATCAGAGGGAAACCACGGCTCCTTCCACCTACTAGGGTTATCAACGTCATCCGATACTTCGAATAAGTTGATTGGTGTTTGCTAGAATATCCATCAAGGATGAGATATGTACATATTCTATAAAGTTTCCTAATATTGTATTTTAAATCTCAACAAGGTGTGTGTGTGCGGGTGTTTTCATGCATGAATATGATAACATGTATGCATGAATGCGAGGCAAACCCTAATTATCAAATCTGGGTGTTACACCTTGACTAAATGTTCGTGGTCAAAATTTGAGTAGAAGATAAGGCATTTCTTTGCAAAATGGGTTGTATATAAGGAGAGGAGGTCCTCCAAAAATTATGAAATTTTTTGGGTGTTTAAATTAGTGAAACTTGGGCCAAATTCAAAATGGGCTTAAATGAAATTTTAAATTTTGTTTTGAAATTTTCGAAAAGATTTCCTGGGCTTTTTTTTATATATGGGATAAAATATACCCTCCATGATGTTTGGTGATTTTTCTGAAGTCTCAGACTTAGGGTTTTGCTAATTTTTCAAAAATAGCTTTAAACGGTATTTGAATTACTTTAATATTTTTGAATTGAAGGTCCTCATATTTTTGCATATTTGGTCTAGTATAGTTACAATTAATCTTGGAAAATTTATTGGGATTTTTACGAATATTATTTCATGTGAGGTGTCGTGCATGATTTAGATTTGGTCAACTTAATGCAATGCCATGCTTTGCAGGATTTGAAAAACTAGAGTGTGACAGGTTTGCTCAAATACTACAAGCATAGTAAGACCCTCAAGGAGATTTTGAGCCATCAAGTTGAGAACTTCAACCATGAGGGTTTGGGGTTTACTCCAAGATTCAATGACGATGGTAAGACATGAACACTCCGGCAATACCCCAAGACCAAGTTTATGCAAGCTAAATGGAAGTCATCCTAACCCTGTTGGTCATTTTGATGCATTCTATGTGCTTAGAAAGGACAAGGATGGTAAGCTCCATGGCAAATGTGCTGGAGCTAAGATTGGTAGTCATGTTAGGAAAAGTGTTATTTGGGTTCCAAAGTCTCTTATCACTAACTCTCAAGGATCCAAAAAGGTATGGGTACCTAAACAAGCTTGATTTATTTTGTAGGACTATACCTGTGAAAGTACATCTTGGATCCCTAAGTAGGTTTTGATAATTAGTGACAAAACAATTAAGGGACTAATGTGTGTATCAAGATGTTGATCAGATACTTATTCCCCAAGGCAAGTTGACAACCCCTAAAAATATTGAAAAATAGATGACATGGAATCGAGAAGGTTAAAATCCTTTTATAGTCCTTTTAGTGATCCAATTATCACATTGAGTATAGGACAACCATACTATGAATGAGGGAGCTACTCAATAGCATGGACGAAGATAACTTGCTAAGTGCTCAAATGAAATCCATTCTATAATCTTTGGAAAACTATCTACACCAAACTTTAATGTTTATTCGAAATGTCCGGACCAGTCTGCCGGAATATCTGAATGTATGTGAGGTTTTGGATTTTCCTGAGGTTTTGAACTATCTGGTATGTCCAAGCTGCACCCTTCAAGCAATATTTTTCTCCCAAACTAGCCGTTATGATTGAACCTCAGAACCTCCGAACAAGGTTGTCCGGAACCTTCAGGCAAGGTTTCTATGTGAGTAACGGCTAGAGTTTTGTGAGCAGCCTATATATTCCACCACCCTCCCTAGGTGGAGACAATCCTTTGTGTCCGAAATCTTGAGCTGCACACTTGCTCTCCTCTCTCTTGCCTTCTTGTGAGAATCTTTGGGAGGGACAAATCTTGAGGATTTTGATCAAATTTTCATTGAGCATCCAAGTAAGGAATCACCTACAAGCTGAGACCAAGTTACTATTTCTATTGGAGGTTTCACCTCCTAGCTAGTTAGGCGCCGCTCGAAAGTCTTCAAGGTTGTGAAGAAACTGAGAAGTTTGTCAAGGTTGGAGTTCGCCTACCTCAAGGTGAAGAACTACCACAAGAGAAGGGAAGCTTTGCATCCACAAGCTTCTTAAGGAAAGAGTACAATTTGGTGCGAACATAGATCGTTGGATCAAGTTTTCTCAATTGAGATATAGAGCCTTACCAAATTCTTGGAGACTTCGTAAAGTCACTCAAACCCGTTCTTGCATTACTCCTTTGCATCCCCTTTGGAGCCTTGTAAGGTAGATGAAGCTTTCGAGGATTCGGATTGGGTGAGCATAATAAACGAAGAATTGAACAACTTCACCTGCAATGAGGTTTGGATGCTTGCAGAGAGACCAAGCTAAAACGTCATTGACACCAATTGAGTCTTCTGAAATAAGCATGTTGAAGGTTCCTCTCTCTTAAATTTAGTGTAACAAAGAGTACACCCAGTTACTTAAATGGAAAAGATCCAAGTTTACAACAAAAAGTTCGAGCATAAGGTCTAACTTGAGCATCACCCAAATCGAGAGTAAGTAAATAACTTTTGTGGTAGTTGATTTTATCCCAAATATTTTCTCAAAGCATGTCAGAATCCATTTAAGATTCCTGACTACATCAACATTGACTTCTAGAAATATGATGGTGCCATCAGCATATTGCAAGCTAATGACCCCACCAAGGTAATAGCCCCCTAATGGTGTGTTGGTTAGTAGTTTTTTCCAACATTTTAGCAAAAATATCAGCTACTAGGTTAAAGAGTAACGGGGAAAGAGGTTTCTCTTGTTTCAAACCTTTACCTGAAATATTGGCTATTTGTACCATTGATTCTGATGTAAAAAGAACCACCCTATAAGATATATCAAATCTACCCCATCCAGGTGAGTCCGAACCCTCTGGAGCAGAGAATTTCATCCCAGAAATTCCAATTGATACAATCGTAGGCTTTTTCATAATCTAATTTCAACATTAATCCACTAGAACATGTTTTATAAACTTCATGAAGTACCTCTTGTGTAGACACCACACTCTCTAAATATACCTGCCCTTAAGAAAGGCAGTTTGATTTGATGAAATAAGTCTATCTACAATAGGTCCAAGCCTATTTATTGGTCATGGCTTTGGTAAGAATCTTTAGACTACAATTGCCAAGGTTGATAGGTCTAAATTTTTTCATTTCCTTGGCATCAGGCTCCTTGGGAATTAGAGTAATCAAAGCAAAGTTAATTCTAAAGACATCTAGTTATTCTTGTTCAAAGTTTCTAACTAAAGTGATAAATCTTTATCATCGATTGGATTTGGATCCATGTGGTCAATCATTTTATTTGCCTGCTAACGGATGTGGGATTTCCGATTTGTCAGCTTTGCAGATGGCTACAGATTTTGATCTAGGTCGCCAGCTCAGCTTCCTCTCGGCAGCGACATTAGTTGTAATTGTTGTACGTCCTCATGGGTCAACTGTTGCGATGCTTCAACTATTGGAGTGCCTCTTCCGCTTTCTCTTACGCGTCGACTGCCATGGTTCGGTGATTCGTGATGGTAGAGGGAAGAAGATCAAGCACATAACATGTGTAGTTTTTTCTTTAATCTATGCTAGGGTTGTTTCTGCAAATGTATCACCTACTATTTTGATATAATAAGAAATTGCTAATAAATAATCGAGTGATTTTTTTAATTTGAGAGCACTCAAATTTTCATGCATATAATTTTTTATTATATATAGGAGGATGAGAGTTTACCATCCATTGTATAAAGATCTATGTGCTTAGGGTTTGATTGTTCTTTAATAAAAAACACTCAGTGCTCTAATAATGGCGGTACTTTCCGAAAAAAAAAGTTGAGTTGAAAATAAATCTTCACGACAATTTTTTTTTAAACCGCACTTCAGCTCCCATCAAGCCTACGTGCTACTCTCTTGACCTCCTGTCCGACGATGGACAAAACAGGATCAATCCTTCTGATTCAACCGACGACCTAAGGGGTTGTTTGGTTCCTAACCATAATTTGCCACGCCTAACCTTAGGCGCGTCATAATTTGTTGGATATGTGTTTGATTTGTATCGCAGTTGCGTTTTGCCACACCTCATTATGCATATGGTCCACATGTCATAGACTCAACTTTTTGCCAACTTTTGCCACACTTGTGGCTAGGATTTTATTAGCCACACTTTGTGGCAAGCCACACTCTACCTAAAGTTAGTTGTGGCACCGATAGCCTTGAACCAAACGGACCCTAAATCATCACTAATGTCGTGACCTTTCCAAGGAAACAGATAGCTAGCTTCTTTTTTCAACTCCCCAGGATATGGCTGACATTAGCAGAGGCTGCGTAGTACGTACTGTTCACTACAAGCCAAACCTGTTGCTTTGGTCCACCCATTCGCTTACGCTTAGCAGATATCTCACGTAATCACCCCGTAAATATTTCCAGCATAGCCGTCGTCTGTCGCCCGTTTTCGTTATGTTTTGCAGATGGCAGCCTGCTTAAGCCACCTGAATTTGACTCAACGACGCGGCTCCAGACAAAATGAGACACGAGATGTAGCTTAGCACGTCTCAGCTCTGAAGAAGAAGTGATAGTAGTTGGCACAAAAGGCTAGTTCTTCAAGCAGAAGTAGCTAAGCAGTGAGTCGTCCGGGCATACAAGGAATGAAGCAAAGGAACCAAATCTTTATTTATCATTCTTTAATCCACGATTGGTCCTCGCCGGATGTGCATGCACATGAACACTCCTTAGGGTTTACACAACTTGATCATTTTAATTTATTTTTTTGCGCTCGCTATCAACGAGGATTTATCCTGATCGATTAAGTAGCACCGGTGCCTTGCTTGGCAGCCAAAGGGAATCTTCAGAGAAAGCGCTGAGAAACACTAACCCTCGTGCTTATCAGTTAATTAATCGACGCGAATTGCAGGGATTCACAGAATGATATCTGCAGTTGGTGACATAAACATCTGCTAAAATCTGAAGTGATTTTGACGTCTCCAGGTCTTACATATGGCATCAGATGTGGACATGTGGTCCATGCACAACGATTGTAGCTTGTTGTAACAGATTGATCGATATATGTGTATCAGTCGGGTTTAGTTTTAGCATTGATTGGCTCACGACTCGGAAGCGTAGATAGACACGCGAATAGTGTAATCGTTTGCGTGCACGTACTTTGTGTTGCACCGAGAATAGCTTGCGCTTAGAATTCAGAAATGTTCGTCTCGTAGGCTAGTCAGGGTTTTCATGACTGACCGATATTTTCGTTGACCGTCCGGTCATACCATAGAAAAACACCAGTTTGAGCAAAGTTCGTGCAAATTCAACAAATTTCACTTAAATTTTGATAAATTTTGTGAAACGACATTTGAATTTCAAATTCTACCAGCGGTGAAAAACTGGTATTTTCCAGTTACCGGTCCTGCTGTCTCTCTCTGGTAAATTTTTGCATCCGGTAGCCAAGACCTTAAGACTAATTAAGGAGAATTCTATCCGAGAGCGGTGTTTTTGGCCCGGGAGCTAATTAGGGTGGAAAAAAGTATTTCGAAAGTCCAAATATTCTGAAAAAGGATTATACTTAAAAGCTCCCCGGTGCACATTTCAATTCCCTAATTTTATCCTAGTTACCCATTTTTTAAGAAACATTGAGATAACTCATATATAGTGCAAACCATCACGTATGCACTCACACAATGTTTACTGGAGATTGGACTAGTGGAGCTTGAAAATTAACAAATTTACCACATGCACCTTGCTATCGACCATTGGAAAAATATTCCGTCATGATGGGACGCAAATGGAACCACCACAAATCATCAAAGGAACAACTTGGTTCTTCCTTTTGTCCATCAAGTGGACCCATAGTAAGTTAAATAGATTGTTTTACATGTGTATAACATATGTACGAGTAGATTACAAGTTGGATTTAGTAATATTGTAAATAGTGTACTACAAGGTATGTGGATAAGTAAAATTAGTGTTAAGAGTCAGGCTCTTGTATCCCGGGCCGTCCTTATAAGGAGTAGACTGACGATATACGGAAACACCAAGGATACATAGGGGCACGTTAGTAGTGTCAATCTAAAGATCGGTCTAAGGGTTGGTTTGACCGAGACACCTAAAATTTGGCAAAAACTCGTATTGGAGGCTATAAGATTGGTATCGTTGTCGAGGGGAGTCCTATCAGACCGATGGCTATTGGTTGGGCAAACCGTCGAGACTCGATGATCATGATATTGTCAATAATACGAGGAGACAAGTGACTGGCGGGGACGTGATATTTCAATAACACGAGGTTGGAGCTCCTCGATAAGGATTTTTGAGGATATAGGCATGCTTGCTAAACTCCTTTAACAAATTTTCATATTATTTTAATATGATTACTTGTTTCTCGGCAGATCATCGTGAGGCTCTCGCTTCATCAACATTGATTCTTCGTATCCTGAGCAGCCACAGGCTGTTCTTGTCTTCTTTTAAGTCGCCTCACGATGATACAAATACATACCGCTTTACTGTTTTTGCAGACAAACGATGCGTGCAGTGATCCCAGACCCAAATCCAAAAGTTCCACACGAACGAAAAGAATCGCCAAGCCCCAACTGACAATAAGAAAGATACAACAGAAGACAGGGACGCGATGAATTGGGTTCAGAGGTCACTGAGAAAGGAACGGATCAAGCGTTGGTGATGGCTGCCGGGCCTATAAGAAATCACTTACGACAAGTTCGTAGGTACAATTAAGTACGACTCCCTACCCATAAATCCATTGAATTATGATGATCAGATCAGACAAGCTTAATAAACAAATTCAGTGACCAAGCACGAACTTTACCCGCATTTACGAGTCAGGTCACTCATCACACCAGTCCGTACAAGATAAAAAGAACTATACAATTTGCATCAATCCCTCTGTATCCATTGTAATACACAGGCATCCTCAATTCCTGACAATTTGGTCGTCTCTTACGGTATTACGGCGCCGTTTACCTCTCTATTTCCGCGGACCTTGTGCCGCTCACCACGTGTCCGAAGCTACGCTTCGCGGCCTCGAGGTCGTCCTCGTCGTCGTCACCGATGCTGAACCGGCCGTCGTTTCCCTTCACCAGCGGCAAGTAGTGCGGCTCCTCGGGGTACGTCTTGCTGAGGTGGAGGTAGAACACGACGACGAACACCACGGTGCCGGTCAGGTACCAGCTGAACTGCAGGTTGACCAGCGACTTGGCGCGGTGGAGCGCGTCGTCGGTGCGGCACCGGACGACGTCGTGGCCTTCCTCGCGATTGAGGAAGCAGCCCTTGGGGATGAGCCCCGGCGTCCAGAGCATGACGCCCATGACGATGAACCAGATGCCCTGGAACACGAGGCTCGCCGACCGCACCAGGCTCACCGCGAAGCTCCGAGGGCAGGGGATCCCCAGCAGCGTGGTGGCGAGCGTGACGGCGATGACCGTCTGAAGCAGCCAGTGGAACTGCCCCTCCACCCCCATGTGGTCCGCCGAGTGGAGGTGGAAGATAAGCAGCTGCTGCGCGAACGCGGCGGCGGCGAGCAGCTGCGAGACGGCGTCCCGCATGACGGGCGGCGCCCGGACCCTGTCCATGTGGATGGTGATTGCGGCGAAGACGAGCAGCGCGAGCGAGATGGACGCGTGCTCGAAGTTATGGAGGTGGTCGGATGGGATGGTGCCGTCGTCGTCGAACGGCTGGTGCTTCGCCGGGCCGATGACGAGCTCCATCAGGATGGACATCGACGTGCCGACGATGACGAGTATGAGCTCGAGGTGGCGGACGCCCCGCACCGGGAACCAGACCGGCGCAGCGTAGGAGCTGGGCCGCAGCGCGAACAGCCGGATGTGGTTGAAGAGCTGCCACAGGCCAATGAGGAGGAAGCCGGCGCCCGGCGCGACGTGACCGACGAGGGTGCCCATGGCTGCGAGGAGGGAAAAGTAAGGTGGTGATTTGGAAGGGGTTTGGAGTTTGAATGGTTGATGGGAATGGGGGATTTTAAGAAGGTTTGGAGGGTGTCTCTAGAGAGTTCCCGGTGGTTTGGAAGGCTTGAAAAGTTTTTTTCCCTTGTTTTAAATTGGATTTAGACGAGGTAGTTTCGGTCAGCAGTGATGTGTCGAAAGCTCAGGGATAGTTTGTTTTCATTTTGTTTTGCTTACTTAGTTGGGCTTCTGATTAGACCTTGGTTTGTTTTATTTTGCATATAATGTGATTTTAAATATTCTCTACAAATGATTGGGTACTTTTGTATACAAAAGGTTAAGATTGTGGTGAGATACTCGGATGCTATTAGTTTGTCATTTCTTTTTTCTTGTTAGGAGAAAAATAGCTTAATATTTAACTTTTCCATCTCAAACGAAATGGACTAACTTAAATCGTGCACACTTCTTTATAGAGCTGTAAATATCTTTATTTATTTTCAGATATCAAATATATTATAGAAACGTCTATTTTTAAGTTAACTGACAAAATTGTTATTTTTAAATTCACGATCTTGGTTGTTTTCTTTATCTAGCCGTTTAACTAGGTAGCTACGTATTTTAGAAATTGATAGCAGTTACACGATTCTAAATCTAAAGTTATAAAAAATATTTGTGTAACTGTAGATTGTATAAGAAATAAACCATCGAGAAATAGCAACTGGGCGGCTCGTGCACTATGCCATTGGATGCCGTATAGAGCCTGGGATGGTGCCTGAGAGACACTTCGTTGGGTATTTCTGGGACTAGACCCTTCTGTCCAAATTCCAAACAGCTCCTTAATTCCCAACTATGACTTGTAAGGCCTTCTGGAAGTGCTCATATTTACCGTGGTGCCCAGCAACACATGCATCGCTCAGAACAGGCGCGTATGTATCCACCGTACAGGGCCGTGCGTGCTTCAGACCATTCTGGCACGACGATTAAACAGACGGGTAAATACGGAACTCACAGTCCCGTCAGCTCCCTCTCTCGGAACGCATAGCAGCCGTGTCGGTTTTCTGACGGTCGCCGTTGTCTCAGCATTCCGTTTGCCTCTGACAGCAACCGCGCGCTGCACTGGGCGGCTGGGCGTTGAGATGACATTGCCAACCTGCCTGCCACTCGGATGCGGCGGCACCCGCGCGGCCATGGATCACGAGATCAATCTACTAGAAGCGCAGCCCGTGGCGTGGAAAGCGCGGAAAGTCTAGGTCGTTCCGCGCCGCCGGTCCGGGACTTTGGTTTCACTTTTCTGACCTGCGCGCAGCCGATGGAACTGCCGCGGCGCAGGCACGTACGCTGCGCTGCCTATGGCTGTGCTTTTTGGTCGGGGTCGGTTTCTGTTGTGCAGCCTCTTTTTCTCCGTGCCGGTTTCGTGCTTGCTGCGAACTGGTAGGCTGATAGGGATCGAATGGGCGCAATTAATGCTGGAAGCAATACAGGATGCAACGATTCTCTAGGAAGGGTGCGAGTGGTGAACTTGGAATACAGAGAACAAAAGCATCCGTACTCGAAGAATCCCCGCGTTGCTAGGGAAAATGTAAACGATGAATTTTGTAGGATTAAAATTAGATCACCTGATAAATTTTTAGTTAGCATGGAATAGGATAGTATTTCTATTTTCTTGATGTATAATAAACTGTAAGCTTGATATATATAATTTTGTATAGCAATAAGCCAACCATCAACTGCGCAAGAGTACTCGTTGTCATAACTATCTAATCATACTTAGTAACACTCAGATCATAATGGTGATTATTTACCTCTGTTTCTTGAGAGATTGTCTCTAATCTCCACTACGCAGAGAAATTATAATGTAAGTTATGCCAGCAGTAAGTAAGCATATTGTTTTCAAACTCTATATGCATCTATCCACATACTCACCAAAGAGGCAAGGAGTACGTAAGTTGACGTTGGAGGACAACAAACCAAATCAAACAAACCTCCATAGATCAACAAACTTGATAGTAAGAAATTGTTTGTGTAAGTTTGTATCAGGGATATTACCACAACTCATAAGGCCAATGTTTTCTATAAATAAAGACGCATGAGAACTAAACTAATGGATAAGCAAAAAATTGGAGAAGGTGAGGTATGGTGGCAACCATTAAAAGGCTTGGAGTATTGCACCATTGATGGCCATCGGTTGCTAATTGTGAGAGAAAGAATAGAAATAATTGTGATGACGTGGCTAAAGCAGAAGGTAAGAAAAGTAGTTAATGAGGATCACTTGTTTAGTTATATAGGATTAATTAAGATCATCTTGAGATTGTGATGAGAGGAAACGTTAGTTGGTTCCTTGCCGTGCAAGAATGGTAACTTGCCACGGCTGACTGCGAATTAGAAATCCAACACCGAAGTCAATACCTGTCGAATGGAACGAGAGATTCCGATTACTCTATCCGTTCAAAATAGAAGAGGTTTTTGATTTTACACAATTTTTAATACGTAACTTTAACTTTTTTTAATGATTATGTAACTAAAATATTATAAAATATTATATTTTAAAATAATTTTAATGAAAAATTTAATAGTATTATTTACATCTAACCAACCTAATTTATTTTTTATTGATTAGTGATCAGGGATAAAAAGGTTTTACTATACACTTTTTAAAAAGATTTCTATTTTAAAACAGAGAGTACTATTTTTCATCAGTTCATATTGCTTGCTTTGACTGAGGGATTAGAATAAGTTAGCGGTTCAAGCAAAGTCTACCTAAGCGCTGAGGTTAGCGCACGCCCCGCGGCTAGGTACCATCATCTCACACTTCATCTGCCCGAGCTTTCAAGTGGGAAAAAACGTTGAGGTTGGGCCCGGGAAAAAGGAAAAATGTACAGAAGACCGAGAAAGGACATTGGCATCTCATAGATTAAGGGAAACTGAATTCAGCGTCTAGAAAGGGCCATGGGAAGTAGGTCAGAACGCATTAAGTGTCCACTTGGTGTTAATTAATCTTGCGAGACATGCATGGTTCTCGTAATACCCAAATTATAAATATGAAATAACCGAATTAATAAAGAGGCCAACAATTTGATTTTTCAAACAATAACTTGGATGGACGATCGGAGATTGTGATTAGGGGTGAAAACGGATCGAAATTTTTCCGGAATTCCGGAGCAAAACGGAAACAGAGAGCGTCAGAAACGGAAATTTTCAGAAACTTTCGGAACGAAAACGGAATCGAAAATTTTTTGTCAGAATCGAAATCGGAAACGGAACCGTTACCGAAATCATATGGGCCATCAGCCCATCAAGTATCATATTCAGCCCATCTAGACTTTAGAGGGAATTTCAACCTAGGAGAAAAAGGGAAAAAAAAAGAGGGAATGGGCTGGTGGCCCATTCGGATGAAGGTGAAGGCAGCCAGGTGGGGAGAAGGAAAATAGGCTTTAGCTCATTCGGAATTTCAGGAAAAAAACAATTTTGAATAACAGAAAATTCAATAAATTCAAACAAGCTCAAAAAAATACAAAATGAACTTTAAAAAATCTAGAAAAATTCAAGGATACATATTTTAATATTCAAAAGCCAAATAAAATATTTTCAACCAAATACTAATTTTTATTAGTCAATTTAAATCTAAAATAATTAGAAAATTTTCAATTAAGCTTTATTAATTCGAGAAAACATCCAGGAAAATTTCCAATGTCCATTTGTAGATAAAATGTTTAAAAGTTACCAAAATTCGGTTTGTTACATTTGTGGACTGCTTATTTACCATAATGAAACTGTTATTTTATCATGCACCATATGATTCAAGTTCTATTGTTATGTTACTGAAACTTTATAATGAACAATCTATTAATGATATTATAATTTATGAATATTAGGAAATTAAATTATTCCTTCCGTTGTATTGCTGCAAATGGTTCAAGGGGCTTTTCTGTTTTTGTCCGATAAATATCCGCTTACGTTCTGTGTTCGCACCGTATTTGTATTCGACACTATTCGTATCCGTATCTGAATCCGGGGTTTCCGAATTCGTTTCCGTTTCTGTTAAAAGATTCAAAAACAAATACGGTAGAGCCCATTTCTGACTGATTCCGATCCGTTTTCACCCCTAATTGTGATTGTGTCCATCTCATCGGGTTGATTAAAGTAAGTTAAGCTTATTCAATTCGAAGTCCAAGTGATTTTTGGAGAGTCCAGTAAATTCTAACCATTAAGATTTAAATCAGACTTATAATTTAATATTATTTCAGATAAGAGAAAAATGAGAAATAAATTCCCATTGGCTGCAGTCCTCTCTCTCACCTCACGCCCCGATGTTCAAGCCCTAAGCGCCGCTGCCACACCAAGTCAACACTTCGCCTTCCTCCAACCAGCTGGCCACCTGTGCTGGCCCTAGATGCAACGCCGTTCATCATGTTGGCGACTACCATTGACCAACACCGCTCACCGCTGTGTCCTATCACCACCACCCCGCATCTGTCATCGCACGGCTGTCGCTGCCGCTTATGCCACTGTCTCAAGGAGGCTGTTGCCGAGGGCCGCCACTGTCGGGTACGCCGTCAACATCAGTTTCAGTTGACATAGTAGGATTGTCTCTAGACATACCCATCAACAAAATTGCATAAGTATAAAACGATGGTGAGATGGCTAATGACTTGGGTCCTGCTACTCCAGGAGCAACATGATTTTTTTTTCTTATTTGATCCTCAGTCGATTGTTTGCTGTAAGAAATTTATTATAGACAAGCTCTTCAAGGCAACATAACTATCTCTGTAGTGGCACTAGAAGGCCAAAAGAAATTTGTAACAGAGTGGTTGCTGCCAACTTCAGTGCAGAATTTTTGTTGAACTAATGTTTTATTTCCTCTGTACCCATCCATCAATTATCTTAGTAATTAATTTAAATCTAGAATCAACTTATTTTGGCAGCCTGCTTGTAAGAGGTTTAATTTAGTTGATGTTGTTTGTTGAGACTACCGGACATATCATCTAGGGAAAACGATTGATTGTGTTGTCGGAACTCGCTGCACTGCCATGGACGAGGTACCTCCAGTCTTACAATAGAACTCGTCCGTAACTCAGTAGGAGCAGTCGTTGTAGGTTACAATGGAACGTTCGGACAAGATACCTTCAAACGAGGTGCGCGGAGGCAACCGGTGTTCCGCGCCTGCGTGAGGCACGCATGGGCAAGGTGCGTCCGGACAGGCTAGCGAGATGCGTTGAGGCGAGGTGCACCTAGACGAATCAGCGAGCTATGCTTGGACGAGTTGTGGCATAGTCTCCGATGAGGTGTCTGTGAGCAGAGCCAAGGGGAAGAGTGCCAAGTCCCCATCAAGAAGGCGCAAGGGCAAGCCGGAAATCCGTACCAGCGAGGAGCATCTGAGCAAATTCTTGAGGACATAGTAGGTAGAGTCGAGGAAAAAATAGCAAAACTGCCCAACACGTTGTAATAAGATAGTATATACTGTCTAGGGGCAGAATCGTAAACTGTCTAGGGGCAGAATCGTAAACTGTCTAGAGGCAGAAATGTATATACACTTGTAAGTCGTTTCCGCCTATAAAAGAGAGGGGCAACCCTTCTCATTGGGCAGAAAAATCTAATATATTTCCACCTATATTTTCCATATTTATATTTAGCAAGAATTCTAGGGGAGCAGTGATAATCATGAAGACTGCTTAGCAACTCGTCCCCTTTGTATCTCGGTCAGCTGATCCGAGGTACCACAACTTTACTATCCGAGGACGACTTCGTCGACAGATTGGTTTCATGTTTAGGAGCAATTGTTGATACATATTCTCTAACAAATGCAAAATAGAGATGTTTAGCACTAGAAACATCCTTTATTTAAATAGGTGCGCAGGATTTCTTTTGAATTTATTTATGATTGTACACTAACGTTCTTGCACTGTTTTAAGTTGGGGATGGTTTGCTCAGGTGGTGGTGTTACTCAATCCGGGGTTGAGCCGGCAACACATCGTCCCGCTCCGTTTGGTTAGAGGCAAGTGCGTGACGAAGTCTTGTTTTCATTTGGCTACCAGTCGACAGTTCATTAGATGTTATCCATTTCCTATTTGATTCGGTGTTTGAGTCTTGATTCAGCTCAAAGTTATGTGGTTCTTTGTTTTCAATGATTTTATCTACTTTGGGATACCTCTATGTGTTCTAATGTTTTAGAGGCAGGGCGGTGAGGATGCTACACATGTCTAGTCCGATATTGTCAGTGGTTGAAGACGTTGTGTGGATAGTCTGGTGTGCTTGAGCTTGGTCGATGAGGATGACACACATGTCTAATCTGATAGTGTTAATGGTTTAAGGAATTGTGTCGTTAATTTAGGACGCTCACTTTAGAAAATAAAATTTGTCTTTATAAAGACTTCTAAATTGTTGATACGGCTACTCCTAGTTGATGGTCTAATATTTATCTAATGTTTTATTATTCTTATGCTCTAAACTGTATTTGCTGAGTATTTTGACCCACTCTTGCGTTAAATTTGGTTTTTTAGGTGATAAGTAAGCGAGGCATGGGGGATGGGTGTAGCACATCTATATTACATGGACACATCATATACCTTCACCTAATACTTAGTCTATATACATACACCAGCTTTCCATATAGTTTTATTTTGTCATTTTGCTTAGTTGAGTTTTATTATTTGCTTAGTGTAACTCTTTGGTCCCTGTAGTCTATATAACATAATGTTGTGGAGTCATTTGAGTTAAATGTCTACCTTGGTGTTATATTGCTATTTATATCTGTGTGGTTCACTATAATTTGTGATATATTATTAACTTCTTATTGAGGTTGTTCTTATAAATAGAGAAGGTTTTGCCGAAAATTATGAATTTTTTTAGTTTTAGTAGATTTTAGTGTAGTCTGGTAGTATTCTATATAGAATTCATATTTGGAGTGTTATAGTTCTTTCTCCTATTTTTCTTTTGCTTTTTATTGTCTACCGGGACCAAACAGCTGAAATGTAGAGAACGCAAACGCCAGAAGCAGTGGCGTTTGATATACAGCGCAAACGCCAGAAGCAGTGGCGTTTGTCGACGTTCGTTGGGCCAGCGACGCTATGTTTTGCTGAAATAGCGAGCGTCTGGCTATGCAGTCTAAACGCCACTTCTTCTGGCGTTTGGTACAAACGCCATTGTCTGTGGCGTTGGCCCTCGCAGTCACACGCCAGAGCGGCTGGCGTTAGCCATGTCATCCCACGCTCGACGACAGCCGCTTTTCGGCGCGCGGTTGGTCGACCGTCGGCCGACAGCGCCGTTGTTAGCCGACGGTGGGCCGACAACGCCGTTGTTAGCCGACGGTTGGCCGACAACGGTCATTTCGGTCCGCGGTTAGCTAACAAACGCGTTGTCGGCTAACCGTTGGCCGACAGACGTATAGTTTTGCAATTTTTGAGTCCAGACATCCAGATTTGGAATTTCTAATTTAAAAAATATTATTTATAAAAAAAAGTCGAACTTTATTGATTACTCAGAGCTATTACGATCGCCAGCAATCAAGTGCTCTACATAGCTAGGCCAAGAAAAACGCCAAAAGGCACTATGTTTGGTGCGCTTAGCGTGCTGCGCGAGCTAACGTGCAACTTGATTCTGCTGTCTCTTCGTATGCCGGGACACCAGACTGGCTAGCAGTGTGCTAATATACTGCAAGACGGTCACATGACGAGACAAGTCTTGTAATTATTTGAAGTTTTTTATAGGAACATTGTACTTCATGTCTATTTTGCAAAGAAAACTACAAAAATAAAGGTCAATCATGAGGTCGCGAAAAGCAGCTTTGGCCACATGAGCGCAAAAGAAACAGAGAGCTGATCCAGACCAGGTTTGCAGAGTCCCGAACCTGTGCATCTTCTCCGTGCACTTCTGGAGTCCTGGTACTTTTCTCTGCTTTTCAGGATGGAACTTCAGAATTTTAAGGGCTGTTCGAGGACTAGGCTAGCTAGCACTGGTAGGCCAGATATGTCTCGCTGATCAAGCAGTAATTCATGCATGGCACTTATCAGTTCGATCTGACCGCCACGCGTGAGCCTCGTGCCGTCTCAATGCAGGATTCTATCGAGAGTATATATGTTCTTGCAGATATGTTGACGAATTGGGATTACAGCTGCCCTGTGCTGTCATGAGCATTTAAATGTCCAAACGTTGATAGCCTGTCATGTTATAGATTTGGATGGATTTTGCTTTAGATGTGGTTGGTTTTTGCTGATAATCCTAGTACCAAATCAGATTTTACTATCATAAAAAAGGATTTTTACAGCCGGTTTAAAAAGACTATCTTAACCAGTTTCACATTCGGCTATAAGCAAGGATAGCTAATAATTCGTCTTATCTCAGCCGGTTTCTGAAACTGGCTGGGATAACAACACCTGAATTGGTTGTCCAAGCAAAACCAACTGAGATAGAACACCGTCTCAGTCGGTTCAAAAAATCCAACCAATTGAGGTAAAAGAGTATCTCTGTCATTTCTCGGACCAGAACCAAATACTATCTCAATCAGTTCACTGAAGCAAACTGACTGAGGTAAATTTGTATCTCAGTCGCTTCATCCAATTGGACCGACTGTAATAATATACTATCTTAGTATTGAATTATCCCAGCCGGTTTATTTGGAGAACCGACTGGGATATTATTTGAGATAGGCAGGCAGAATTTAGGTTTCTGCTTGCCCTAAAATAGAAAAAGCAGTTTATATATCCTAATTTTTTCAGATCTCTCCCAGATCATCTCAGAACATAAATAATATAGAAATTCACATGCACATTGACATCTGCACCACATTTGAATTCACAAACTCAAGTAGAAAGAAATTAGTAAAATGAAGAAGTTCACATTTGAATTTAGTTCACTACATAGTTGAATATACAAGTTTGTATCACATCTGAGTGTTGGGCTCAACCGTCGGTTCCGTCCCGTCGTGGTGGAACTCGCCATCTTCATTGATGACTTGTTGAACAATGAACCTCGCCAACTGCTCTCGAATATCGGCAAGCTCGTTTTGTGGCAATTGAGTATCAGGAATATGTGTAACTTGTTGATATGAAGATCATACTGCAGCCATGTAGAAGAATATGGATAGAACAATATTGTAGAGAAATTTTATTTACCTCAGTGACTTCGGTCTTGGCAGCTCGACCCATGAGAAGTTTTATGTGGTGGCAAACATAGAAGCAATATAAATGGGATCCGTCGGGCTGTTAGCGGCACTAAAAACATATAGAATGACTCGGTTTAATTAAGTTCTGTGTAACCCATATTATGAAGCATAAATGTGTGGAACTGGATACATACCGGAAATCCCCAGTAGTGTAGTAGCTCATTAGGGCCCCCCTACTTTGCTTTTTTCCCTCCGCGTGATAGGTAATATTGGTAGACTCTAAATGATGGCAGAATAGTTTTGATTAGAGTAGTGACCTAACAAAATAGAGTTAGATGAGGTGATTAGTTTACCTATTGAGCAGCTTGCCGATCCTTTTGAAGTTGGTGTCCTTCTTCAGGTAGGAGTCCATGTAATAGACCTTACCCTCACTTAGTATAATAACAATAAGAATACGATGGTAGCTACATTGTCATTAATCCCAAGTTAATTGATGTTGCGTTACAACATGCACAAGTATTAGAAATGAATAGTTACCGAACACTTATCTTCTATTGAAAGGAAAAAGGATGAATTTCTTATCTCGACTGGCCTCCACAATAGCTAGCTCGTGATCCTCAACAACTCTTTCAACACTATCCATGGTTTGCTTTGAGGCAAGGTGTGGGTCAATTAATCCTATCTGTTGATTCTCTTCCCTCGCATTGACAAGAGCGTATCTATACATACACGACAAAAGAGTTATGTATTAGCGATAAATATAGGTATTATACTAATATACATGGAGCGCAAGAGTAGGCACTTACAGTGTGTAGCATCTTACGAGGCTCGCATCCAAGGCGTCTAGATTGTACATGTGGAACAATGTGGCGTACCCGGTTTTAAGACCGGATACTCCCTTGTGATTACTGTACCGGTCCCTGGATCAGTAGCCGGTACACACAAGTTAACCTATATATCATGGTCATACATACGTATATCAACATACATTATGGAAATAGACCGTCAAGATCGATTGTCTGATACCTGTAGCCCATCGGCTATAAACTTGCAGCGGAAAAACAAGCGATGATGTGGCCCATCAATATGCCATACCCGACAGGCAACTGACTGGGGTTACGCCCTAACTTTTGCGATCGTAACCATATCTTCAGAATTGATAGCTCCTTCGTCTGGCCAAATCAACAAGCCAAGTGAGTACATTGAATGTACTCGCAAGCTATTCCCATCGGAAAATTATACGGCATTATTTCATGCAGAGTGTGATTCAAGGAATAGCTCTATCCTAAGTTGTTTGTTGAGCGAAAATGTAAGTTTTTAATTTAAATACAAGAATAGTAGATTCCAAAGCAGTTTGGTAAACCAGAGCAATTCAAAGCAACCAAAACTTTTCTTGAGGTAGACCCGGCTACCTCATTTCCCATCTCAAGTGATAGCTTAGTCCATACTACCCCGGGCAGTAAGACTAGCCTTGTCACTTCATGGCTTAGATCGTACTGTCCCGGATAGTACGGCTGGCCTCCTCTTAACTCGATGCTCAGCCCGCTGCTATCCCGGATAGCACGGCTAGCCTCCACTTTACTCAATGCTCAGCCCGTACTATCCCGGATAGTACGGCGAGCGTCCTTCTCCTGCAATTCCTTGCTACCAGCCGTGTAGCGTAAATTGCACCCTGTGGACACATCATGCCCACGTCCTTAATCCCTTTCCCAAACTTTCACAAATAAAAACTTAGTCTAACCAATGTGTGGCCTTGCCAGTTTATGTCCATGACCGAGGACGCGGCTATTCAAATAGTTTTTAACACTCTGCAGAGGTTGTACGACTTTACCCACAAGATGTAAGTCCCCCTTGTTGCCAGAGCTCGATGAGCACACTTCGCGAGGTGTGCCGGCAGGGTTATTACAACGAGACCTTCGCCCGCTTCCATACTAGAGCTGGACCCGCTAGGTGGTTGACCCAACTTTTGTGTCCCGGACCAAAAGTGGGACTCCCCATCTTTGTGTCGAGTCAACACCCAAACGCCCAGCGGTGGGGGATCTCTAGGACTTTTAACCACCTAGCACATGCTTCCTACTTCCCACGGGTCCATACCCTAATACTTGCGAGGTGCCAAACCAAGTCCTTCCCATAAAGGACATGTGGACGTACGGTGAGGAACTGGTTTAGCGGCACTTAGGCTCGGTCCTTAACTGATTCGAGCAAGACTCCATTTCTTGACCCATGTTCGTCCCGGACGACCATGCGACCATCAGATACTCTACAGCCCCAGGCTGCCCTTAGCATTCTCACCCGAATCAAAATCATCTCCAGTTTTATTTGTATTTTGACAAACATTTCTTTCAAATGCCACGGATAACACATGCTATCCGAGGGTTTTATTTCCCATGTCCCAGGGTTTTTGTGAACACTGATCAAATGTTTAGTTTTGAACTAAAGCGGGTCTAAGCATGGCTAAGGCCTATAGCCCTAATACTTTTGTCGGTCGCGGAACAACCGACTAATACTTCTAGGGTTACAAGGATCAGACATTCGCACCTAAGTCATATGCAGCTATCGGGTATAACTAGGTCTACATAAAATACCGTTGATATCCACATAGCATGCAAGTTTCCCAAAAAAATAATTAAATTTCATACATATGGGATTTCGACATGATCAAGGTGGGAATGCTTGCCTAGCAACACTGTCCGAGGCTCGGTCTTGAACCCGATTCGACAATTATCCGAAATCCTCTGAGCGATATCTCCTAACGTCGGTATCTACACTCAAAGGCTGTCGAATAAGAAACAGAAGGGCAACTTCAACGAATCCAGATAATAAGCACACTAAAAAGGAATGATGTTAACGGGTAAAGCAATAAGGTTGTTGGTCTTAGGGTGGTGAAGTCAGGGTTTAGGGTTTCGGGAGGTAGATGTTTGGTTCTAACCCATAAGCTATTAATCTTGTGAGTGTTTCAAAAGGAGCCTAGGAGGGTATATATGGATATCGAGTTGGCGGTAGGATACCAAGGTTTCAACCCTAGGTCGGAGAAGAAAGGAAATCCTGAGCGAAGAATGTTCATGACATAAATGAAGGACTCTTGTTTGGGGAAAAACTCAGATACTTAGGTCTCTACTCCCAAACCGTTTGTTTTACTGAATGGTTGAGTGTTATATATGTTCTGACGTACTGGTTAATACATAAGATTTATTTTATGTTGCCCTAGGGATAACATATATAGCATATATGCTACTTTTAGGAAGAGGAGTTAATGGCACTAGGTTTAATCCTTATTGTTTACCACTTAAATGTCTTCAATATTTGAAATCTTTTTAACTCAAAGTTTGAACTTTTCCGTGGATTCCAGAACCGGTGAGACTGTGGCAAGAACCGGCTGAGATATCCCTAAACCGAGCGAATCAGTGCAGACCCCTGTACGAGTAAATAAAAAAACCGGTTCTCTAAAGAGGTTTACGCTTTCCTTTAGAGTATCTTTGCGTCTTCCAGAGGGGAAGGCGAAAAAATGGAAAGACACGGCCACTAAAGCTGGTGGCCTAGCAGGATTGCCGGGCCCGCTGGCAGCGACGGGTTAGGCTTGCCCTGGTTCGGGTTATACTCTTTGGGGCGGGGCCCTCCTGCCAGTGGAGTGGTGCCTCCTCCTTCTCCGCGGCCGACAGTCAGGCGTGCAAGGCGGCCGGCCACTGGTGGGACTTGGGGATTTGGCTCTAGTGCAGGGTTAGGGGATTGAGGAGAAGGAATTGGTTCAGGAGGGGGCGAGGGATCTGCTGATGCCAGTTGAGTTTATCCTCAGAACTCGGTTTGCCGGACCTTGAATCAGACCAGGAGCAGCGGGAGCAATGGCGGCGACTGCTTACCGGTGGCAGTAGCGGGTGCTAGAGATGTCCGGGCGGCAGCGGCACTTACCAACCGCGGCGAGGCAGAGCGACTGGCGGCGACGGATCCCGTCGACCGCGGCAAAGCTCGGGGCGAGCTGGCGTGGTAGAGACTATCGTTCGGCTGGTAGCAATGGGGTACGGGGAGGCGCTCGAGCAGGGAGTGCGCCGGCAGCGGGGCTGCTCTGGAGCTTCTACGGCGGCGGCATCTCGGGCTAACTCAGCCGTGGCGCTTGAGCTTGGAAGAAATGGGAAAGGTTGGGGGCAGAGTTGCTCGGCTGCTATGGAGCTCGGATAGGGGAGACGGGGAAGAGGCGTGGCAGGGGAAGCTTACTCACACGGGTAGGGGATCTGGAAGAGGGGAGCTGCTCAGGTGAGGGAAAGGTGCTGAGAGGAGGTGGAGGAAATGAGAGGAGGGAGGGAAGAAACGGCTCGGGCGCTCAAGAACTGTGAAGAGCGGGGGAAAGTGAGGACCTCTCTTGAAGAAGACGATTGGGGAATAAGAGAGCTCGGCCTGCTAGCTCGGGGAGGGAGGATTTGGAGCAGCTCGAGTTGACCGTTGCTGTGGCTTCACCAGGAGGGAGAAGGAGGATGGAGAGCTTGGTGCTGAGAAGAACAAGGGAGGAATTAATAAAGGGAGATGGCCGGTGCTGTAGTAGAGGGAGAGGTGTCATGGACGCACAGCAAGATTTAGGCACCGATTCTTGCCAGGAATAAATGTACATGTTTAGCGTGGCAATATGGAGCAGTGATTGGAGTTGGTTGAGTCCAGTAGTAAAAGAAGTTATAGATGCAAGGAAGTGACTAGGCTGCTACAGAAACAGTATAAGTTGGGCACTGATTTCAGGGGAAAGAATGGCGTGGCAAGGAGGAGCAGTGCAGCTGCTGCTGGTGTTAATGCTTGGAAAAATTGTTAGGCAGTTTGACTTGCATTTATGGGAAAAAGCGTAAGGTGTTCTGCTGGTCTTTAGGAATTAGGCGAGCTGGTTGGAAATAAATGAGGTACACAGGTAAGATGAGTAGATAGGTAGGTAGCTGATGCTGTAGGAATGTAAGGGAGCAGCTCGGGTGCAGAGGAGGGTCATGAGAAAAATAATGGTGGAGGGAAGAGTTATTACAGGCTGTTGTTCATGTTGCGGAATGACACGACGAGATGCGGGAAAATTAGGCACCGAGTGCTATTGCAAGGGGATGAGGTGTTCGAGAGACTGACAGAGTTAGGCACCGATTGGTGTACCCTAGCACAGTTATTCGTTTGAATGCCAATGCTGAGCTGGCTCAGAGTCAACTGGAGATGGTTGGGCATGAGCTGCCAGAGGGAATTTATGGAAGCTCATGTCTAAAGGTTATAGTTCAATGCGACTTTCTGTCCCAAAGTTTATTAATTTCTATGCAAATATTTTTGTATTGGACATCACTATTTTATGTTATAACTGAGTTAAGAATATTATTAGGTTTCCCCACAATTTATCTCGGAATTTTTGGGAAGGGCCGAAGGACAATAGATCACCTAATTAGGGTTTCGGGGAAAATTGGATTAAATAGGAAGGAGGGAATTTGGAGCTTGGAACTAGGGTTCCGGAGCGTGGCAAGGTGGGGGAGAGATTATGGAGACTCGCAGAAATCCATTCATCTTGGTTTAGGTCCAGCCGTTGCAGGGTGCCGTCGATACATATCGACGTATGTGGTGTAGGTATGGCACTAAGGTATTCTCGCGTTAGGGTTTTAGTGTGATGTTCATATATAAAGCGGTATATATGTGCACACACTCACGATATGACCTGGCGAGGTAGGTGGCTGAAGATCATGTCGTTCGGAAAAAGTTCAGGACATATATATGTTTAAATTTCATAAGGGTATCGCGTGGGTACGTAGCTGTAGTTGTGGTCCAGGTTATACTGACTAGGAAAAAGGAAGGGGAACAAGGGCGGGAGGTTTTGGCTTGCTTTGCTTTAGAGTTTAGCCTGATTAAAGTTTTTAATCAGGTGTATTTCAGTTAGTGTTATTAACAAAAAGTTTTTTGAAAGCACTAATTTTCGGGTTTTGGAAAATTAAGGTGTGACAAACAAGTCCTCCCAAGTCACCTGAGAACTATCCAAGACGGTCGTGGAGGAAGTGCTCATGTTTGAACTTCATTAAGAAACCTACGCTACGCTCATCTTTTTTCTTCTTGAAGTTATCCATGTAATGCTTGTGCAACGCTGCGCAACCCACCCAAAGTCGTTTAAAAATACTCCTAGAATTCTGACCAATGCTTTCCCTTCCTTGCATGCTCTCTACGGTACAGGATAGTCGTTCGAACATACATGTATTCTCTATACGTCCATTCCCAAGAGGCACACAACCTTCTTTGCTTTGTATGTAGTTTTCGACATATGGTTTCCCTCTGGAAGCATATCATGTAATAGAGTTAGGAGCAATGAGAAGCTCATGTCGCTCAAACCACTTCTTGCCTTCAATTTCAACAGTTCCAGCACGCCACTCAACTTGTGTACTTGCAGTCGGGTACATAGATTTCTCAGAATCTTCCAGCAACCCAAACAAATTTATTGTACTTCCTATTATTCTCACAATTTTCTTCAGCATCATGCAACATCTAATCTAGGTGGTTGTCTTGATGCCTCAATGTGTCCTCCGGTGAGAATTCCTCATCTAACTCATGGACTTCATCAGACATCTGTTTGATACATGGGCTGTTGACAGTATCAAGGATGTCGTTGCCTTCGTCCGTGTCTTTAGCACCTTCCTCCATGCTCTTTATCTTCACCATGACAGTTCCAACATGTGTACCCCTTCATGAATTTCCTCATGATCAAATATGACTGGATCTTGCGAGCGGTTTGTGAAGCTCTTAAGATTTTGGCAACTTGTGCATGGACAATGGATCCACCCGTCTGCTTTATTCAAACTATCTGATCAGCTGCTTGTAAGAATGTCAAGACACTCTTGATATAATCTTCACATGCAGGGTTCTCAACGTACATCCACGGTCGATCCATTTACAAAATGCTCATATGTTTAAAATTAATTCAAAGATTGTTAATTCATACAGTGTAAAAATAATAACAGCAGTATATGCATATGTCATTGTTAAATAGTTATACCTTGCTACTCCATAAAATGATTTTCTTCAAAATTAATGTTGAATTTCTAACTTATCTAACTTGTGTAAGAACTAGCACTTGCTACTTGCATCGAATGTTGGTTGCTGCTCAATTCGGACAGCATTATGGAACTGCCAAATTATCTCAGTCGGTTCGTTTAATAAAACCGACTGAGGAAAGATTTCAGCCATTCCTTGGTGGCCACTAAGGTCAGGATGAGCTCTCTCTCAGTCGTTCGTACCGAAAACCGACGCACCACCCACTTTACAGTCGGTATTTCAAGAAAACCGACTGAGGGAAGATTGACCGGTCGTGCTCACGAAGATTGAGAGGCGCGCGCTCTCTAGTTGGTTTCACTCCAAAAATGGCCACATGTTACACTTTGCAGTCGGTTTTTAATAGTCACCGGTTGAGGTGTCAGTCCAGAATGATTCAAAACTGAATGCACAGAAGATTTCACAGTCTGTTCGAGTGCGGGAACCGACTGAGGTCTATATTTTTAGTTGGTTTGGGCGGTAAACCGACTATGCCACTTCGTCTTCAACTGCCGATTCCCGCGCAAAACTGCTCTCTGGATACCCTTAATCGCTTCGCTTCATCTTCTCCGGCGCCACTTCGCTCCCTCCATCTCTTCCAAATAAGTACTCTTCTTCCGCCTCCGCCCAATCCATTACCTCCTGCTCCTTCTCTCCTCCGCCGTGGCCAGTCTGGCACCGTCATCACCGCTGCCGCCCGTCCCGTCGCCTTTCACGGCACCACCGTTGCTGATTAGTTAGCCATCCAACTACTCATCCGACAAGGACTCGCCGGCGAAGAAGGTGGTGTCCTCCGACGAGGAGACTAACCGCTCCGCCGATTGGACATCGCCGACCTTCAACGACGCCGACTGGATATCGACGACTTCCATGGCGGTGTGCCGCCGCCGGGCTCGGAGGAGGAGACTGATGAGGCCGACGAGGAGGAAGATAAGGATGCCGTGGACGAAGACGAGGACGAGGGTGAGGATGAGGATGAGGACGACGACGGCAGCGGCAGTCTAGAGCAGCAGGACCAGCAGGGGGCCGCCGCTACCTACAGGTACTGTACCGAGGACGGCTGGGAGGACACTACCGACGACTGAAAGTGCATTGAGGCCTCTAAATGTGTTTTGGTTGTTAATGATAAATGATTAGAGGACTAATGACCGCTTGTAAACACGTAAACAGGTTTAGTCCTCAAAGGATGAAATAAAGAAGCATCGGCCACCTCTCAAAAGAAAAAGGGAGAAGAAGAAGGTGGTAAATCTCCTAGATGTGGTTTTTAGTATTTAAGTGATGAAAGTCACATTGAGTCTAGGAACACCGTACTATTAAGAGGGGCTTGATGACATGGTCGAGGAGAACCTTCACCGAACAAAAGCCGTTGTCGCCAAAAAAGCTCCCAGAAAAACCCTAACCCTACCTCCCTGCCGAAATCCGGACCTCAGCCCGGACAATCCGGGCGCCCGGAGGGTCCGGACAAAATTCGGACAGTCTGGGCCTCTGCAACCTCGACTGATAGCCGTTGGACTTGAAAATCCAGAGTGTTCGGGCCAAATCCGGACAGTCCAGATTTTGCCAGATTCCTTCAAACGGCTAGTTTTTGAAGGAGCCTCTATATAAGTCCCCTTGCCCAAAGCAAGGGGAAACTCTTTGCCCACTTCATTTACTGCACTCTATAGAGCATTTCTCCACTCCTCCAAGCACCAAGAGAGAGACTTTGACAGGAAGAGAAAAACTTGAGTGATTTGAGAAGCAATCCAAGCGACGCGTTGAGTTCATCTCCAAGTGTTCATCAAGCTCATTTCTTTTGGAGATTGGGGTCTCCTAGACGGTTAGGAGTCCTTGAGAGCTCCCATCCTTGTGGTGAGCCTCAAAAAGTTTGTGAATGCCAGGATTCGCCTCCGCGAGGAAAGAATCACCAAGAAAAAGTCGAGGAGACGCAAGAGCGTCCTCGAGGGATAAATGCTTGAGAGGGAGCCGGCTCTTGATCACGTGTGATTGAGCTTCCCAAACAGAGACGTAGGATTCCCCCAAGGATCCAAACTTCGGCAACAAATCTTTGTCTCTCTTGCTCATTTAATTCTGCACTTACTTTGCAAGTACTTTTATATTGCTCATATTTACCTTGCTTAGTATATTTGATCACTCATATTAAATATATCCATCTGACATCTTGATCCTTTAATTAGTATCAGAGCGAGGTCTCTCTCATTAGGGCTTCACCGCCTAGAGAGCCCAAGATGTCGCACGAAGATTCGGTGGTGGGTAGTGGACGTGCTAGTGGTAGTGCTCATTCATATCAAAATGTTCCTCCTCCAAATGTTTACAATACTCATTCCTATGGTGGATCATCCGGTAGAGCACCCTATTTTGATGGAACTCACTATGCTTCTTGGAAACATAAGATGAAAATGCATTTGATATCTCTTAACCCCGCCATTTGGTGAATAGTACAAAATGGCTACTTTGTAGGAAATGAGGACAGCCCTACGGCCGATGAAGATAGACTCATTCACTACAATGCTCAAGCTGTCAACGCCATTTTTGGGGCATTGAGTGGAGATGAGTTTAATCGGGTGTGCTCTCTTGAGAGTGCTAAAGAAATTTGGACTACTCTCATGGAGATTCATGAAGGTACTTCTACTGTCCGTGAGTCAAGGCTAGAGTTGTTGAAAGGGAAGCTTGATCGGTTCGTGATGGGAGATCAAGAGACGCCTAGTGAGATGTACACCCGTCTCAACAATCTAGTCAATGAAATCAAGGGTCATGGAAGTAAAGAAATGACCGACAATTACGTTGTCAAGAAGATGCTCCGAGCTATTGCTCCCAAGAATCAGACCTTGATCACACTCATCCGGGAGAATGACAACTTCAATGAGCTAACTCCACATGATGTCCTTGTGGAATGACAACTTCAATGAGCTAACTCCACATGATGTCCTTGGGCGCATCCTTGCTCATGACCTAATGGACGAGGAAGCTCATGAGATACGTGCCCTCACAAAGCCAAGCTCAAGTTCAAAGAAAAATGACATAGCTTTGAAGGCCAAGCAAGTTGTTGAAGAAAGTTCAAGTGAAGATGAAGAAGAAAATCAAATGGAGCAACTTCAACAAGGAATGCAAGAGATTGCTCTATTGGTCAAAAGGTTTGGGAAAGTCTTGAAGAGGAGTGGCTTTGGTCATAGAAGTGACAAATGAAAAAGCTTCGGCAAGACCAAGACAAGGAGGCCAAAGAGAGCTTGCATTGAATGTGGTGAATTTGTGTGGCGTACCCAGTCCCATGATCAGTAGCCGGTACACAAGTTAACATGTATATCATTGCCATACATGCATATTTCAGTATCTGGGATATAAATAGTCCTTCAGGTCGAGGTCTTATACCTGTAGCCCAACGGCTAAAATCTTGCAGCAGAAAATCAAACGATGATGTGGCCCATCAATATGCCAGACCCGACAGGCAACTGACTGGGACTACGCCCTAGCCTTTGCGAACACAGTCTTATCTCTAGAATTGATGTCTTCTTTGTCTGGCCATATCAACAAGCCAGGTGAGTACATTGAATGCACTCGCAAGCACCCCCAGGGAGAGTATAACGGATATAATTCATGCAAGGCTTGTTCAATAGAAAGGGCTCTAACCTAAGTTGAAGATAGAGCGGAAAGTAAGTTTTCATTTGAAATACGATGGTAATAGGTTTAAAAGCATTTCGGAAAGCAAGCCCGTCTCTGACAGGTCAGTATCTGGTGCCAGAAGTTACATTCTGACAATCATCAACTAGAGGCCGATAAGCCGTGTATCGCCTCAGGCAGTCCTTAATGCCTACCCATGCTACCGCCGTGTAGCACGGGCTAGGTTTCACTTCTGCAGTTCCTCACTACCAGCTCGTAGCTCAACTGCACACTGTGGACACATCATGCCCACATCCTTAATCCCATTTCCCAGATTTAGAAACCAAAGCTTAGTCTGACCAATGTGTGGCCTTTCCAAGTCATGTCCATAACCGAGGACGCGGCTATTCGAATAGATTTTAACACTCTGCAGATGTTGTACGGCTTTACCCACAATATGTAAGTCCCCCTTGTTGCCGAATGTTAACGGATACACTTCACGAGGTGCATTGGCAGGGTTATTACAACGAGACCTTTCACCCATTTTTGTACCAGAGCTGGACCCGCTAGATAAGATCTACCCAGTCTTCGCTTGTGCTCGGTGATGCCTGACCCCGTAACCCGAAGTGGACTTATCCTTGTGTCGAACGACTCCCTACGTAGTCACGCGGAGGTTCTCTAGGGATGCCAATCTACCTAGCACTCTCTTCCGACTGCCCACAGGTCCAAGCACTAATACTTGACGGGGTATTTAGTCAAGTCCTTCCCATAAAGGACATGTGGACGTACAGGGTGAACTTGGTCGAGCGGCACTTAGGCTCAGACCTTAATTGATTCGAGCAAGACTGCATATCATCACCTCATAGTCATGTCATTACATGCTACAACCATTCCTCCGATCTTCACTTACTGTTCTCACCTGAATCAAATCATCCTTTACTTTGTTTGGGGTTTTGGCAAACAATACTTTCAAACAGTCACCTCGGAGAGTACACACCTTCTCGGGGTTTTAATCCCATAACCAAAGGGGTTTCGCATGAATCGAACAAAATTAGGTCTTTCTCTATAGTAGGTCTAAGCCTGGCTATTGCCTATATTCCTAAATACATTGCTGGACGTACGATGTACAGCAATTAGTACTAGGGTTACGAGGATTTATTTATCGGACCTGAGTCATATGCAACTACAGGGTGTAGCTAGGTCTAGCAGAAAATATCGTTGATACTCACATAGCATGCAGGGTTGCAAACAAAATAATTAAATTTTCACACATATGGGGTTCAACATGATCAAGGTGGGAATTCTTGCCTGGCGGTACCGGCCGGGTCTCGAGCTTGATATTGATACAGCAATCACCCGGAATCCTTCGCAACGTCAGAACTACATGTCGAAAAAGTACTGAATAAGAAACAGTGTGAGGAAGAACCAAGAACATCGAATGTAGAACCAGAAGAATCAACAATGAAATCATAACGTGTTTGCTTAGCCATTTGATTTTAAGAATCTTTAGAGAGTTAGAAATGACACTTTAGGTCAATACAACAAAAGGTACCGATGTTAGTGCTTTCTGCCGAGATAGGATTCCTTTAGTTTTTATTGTGTTATGTGAATGCATGTTAGGATTTCCTCACTTGAGCGTGAAACCATTTTGTCTAATGTTTTCCATTTAAAACAGACGTGAAGATATACTCATAAGGTTTAGAAATCTTTATTCGAGAATTATTGGAAGAATCTTGGCAATAGGTGATCATTTACACATATATTGACGGAGTATAGAGTTTCTATCACTCTACTAACTTTTAAAAATACTATGAATATGAATCTCAAAAGTATACTGGACCCAAGATTCTTTTCATGATTTTAGGGGTAGTAATCATTTTAATCGGAGGTGAAAATGGGAGAGGGGTAGGGTTCTGCTCGAAAACTAGAAGGGACGTCGCAGGCGTAAATTTGAAGGTGTGCCTTCTGATGTAGAATTGTGGCTGGGAGAATATTTTCGAGGATATACATTTCTCAGTATTGAAAACGTGTTCTGGAAAGAGTGGCGAGGGGAAATGCATATACCGAAGGGAAAACGTATTTTAGGGAATAGCTTCCACTAATCGGTTGTGTGGGGCGGTTCCATCGGGAGAGGTAAAGGAAAGTGGGCCGGCTTTGGGCTACGGCTTCCTTTCTCCTGGAGCAAACAAAACGGAGTGGAAGAGGCTGCCATTAGAGGCTTCGGGAGCTTCTCACCGGTGGCGAGTGGTTCACCTCGACGGTGCCGGGAGGCTTACACCGACGGCGAGCAGAGGATCCCGGGGTCAGCGGCCAAGGGAGACCTCATCGGTGGTGGCGAGAGGGAAGACGGCCGCGCTGGTGCTCGGCAAACCCAGGAGCGGTGCTGCTAGTGGCAACCCAGCGCTGGAGATGTTCACACCGAGGAGCGATGGTGCACCGGTGGAAAGTGGTTTTTGGGGCTCACATCTGGTCTAGCAGGAGAGAGAGAGAGAGGTGGGGAGAGGCAAGTCGACAGTGGTGCTTGCTTCCACCGTGCTCGTCGCCGGTGATGGAATAAGGAGAGCGTTGGCTGTAGCCCAGAGGCAGTGGCGTGAGGTAGACCTCGGTCAGTGGTGGTGCTCTACCAGCACGAGTGCCGGTGTCAACGGAGCTGACCGAGCGACGTTACGGTGGACCGGATGGTTACCGCGGCCAGCACCGATGGCAAGCGGTATGGCGGCGGGGCCGGAGTAACTATTGGTACTGAGGGGAGGGGCTGCGCCTGGTCGGCGGTGTAGGTGGTGACTGGAACCGACCGGAGTGGTGGAGTCATGGGCGTCCAGATCCGACCGGCGGCTGTGGCACTCGGGAGGGGCTCGGGAAGAAAGGAGGTAGGGAAATAGAGGGAGCTCGATGGTGGGGAGGAATTTGGAGTGGGGAGGGAGCTCGGTCTTGGTGCTTGACTAGAAGGGTTAGAGCAGCTCGGTGAAAGGAGCTGTGGAAGTTGCGGTTGTAATGGAGCTCAGGCTGTAGCTAGGGAGGTGGACGCGCGCCGAGGGAGAAGAAGAGCCAGGGGAAAAGGGGCTGCTCGGGGAAAGAAGAAATGGAGCTGTTTCAGCGAGGAGGCAGCTTGGGAGTGTAGGAGGAAGGGGAGCTCGAGTGTGTACAGTAGGGGGAGAAGAGTGAGATCGGGTGGAGTTTGGGAGCAAGTAGCTAGAAGAAGAACAGTAGGTGAAGCTTGGTTGCAGCTTAGGCAGAGGGGAGACCAGGAGGGCAAAGCTTGGTACTGCTCAGGTGGCGAGAATGAAGAAGTAGGTGAGAGGAGGGAAGAAATGGAGAGCTGCTCGGGTGAAGGGGAAAGTGCTCGGGACTCACAGGACCAGGAAAGAGGAGCTCAGGTGTAGGCACTTAATGGCAGCGGGGCCGGGAGCTGATGCTGCTGCTGCTACATAGTGAAGGTAGGCACCGAATTTAGATTTGTGAATGGCATGGCCTGGTGCAACAGGGAATTCATACAGCTGGTATTACTCCACTTCAGCTTGGTTGTGGTTATGCAGGTAATAGGACGGGTCACATCATGAGTTCAGGAACAAAGTTGGGTGTTCTCCGGATTCTTTTTAATAGAGTTTTATAGATTGGTATGCAGCACATGCAAGCTCAGGTTCAAGGAAAGGAATTGAAATTTTTGTGCACGCTATATACAGGCAATGCATGAATATTTCGTAATCAGGTGGGAGGGTGATCATGCGAAAAGGTATGTCAGGTGGCCGGGTTAGGATCGCATGTTTGTTCGTAATCATATACATGTGCACTTTGCTGATTTTACTATAAGGAGAAGGTTGGAGTTAGGTAAGCATACCATGAACTAATAAGATGCAAAGGAAGATAAATCCTCAAACATGAGGACAAAATGGAAGTGTGCTATCTTGGAAATTTTAAATAGCCATGATTAAGTGATGGTTCACGCCACACAATTTTTAGGATTATTCTTCCCAAAACATTTTGTTTTGAAATTATACACATGGTTAAATAGATTACATGGGAGTAAAAGTGCCAAGGGAGGACAAGGAGCTAGGGCTTTGGACCTCTCCTTAGCTTGAAAGAAGTGAGTTAGAATTTCAAACGTATATACCCACATACACTCAAAAATTAAGCATATATAGGGTGGCGACGGGGTTAGGATAATGATAGGAAGTCATGGTGGGTTAGGGTTTGAGGGGGTATTGCCGGTATACTTGTATATATGCATAGGATTGTAGTAGAGTCGAACGATGAATTAGGGTTTTGATCCGTATATCGGGAAGAAGGGGTTAGGGGTTTGCGTATATGCGTATATATAAAAGCAGTATATATGTGCACATACTCATGATAGGACATGGCGAAGTAGATGGCAGAAGATCACATCATTCGGAAGAGGTTCATGACATATATATGTTTCAATTTCACAAAAGTACCGTGTGGGTACTTAGCTGCAGATGTTGATCTAGGTTACACCGACTAGGAAAAAGGGGAAGGGATGCCGAAGGTGTGTTCATGGCGGGAATGCAAGGATCAGTGGCCACGTATGGAGACAAGGTGTAAAGCAATGTTTGTATACCTTGCCGGACAGAGCTTCGACAAAGCGGAGATTAAGGGAATAGGAACAGAGGTGGAAGATTTTGGCTTGTCCGACTTTAAGGATTTAGCAGAAGCATGATTTGAATAAATGTTTTAATCTAGTGTATTTTAACTGACATTATTAGCGAATTTTTTTTGTTAGCCCTAATTTTCATATTTCGGAAAATCAGGGTGTGACAATTCGACCACTTCATTGCAAGTTGTCCCAACAAGAAAGGAGACAAAAGTGAGGAGAAAGATAGAGGTTCAAGAAAAAGGAAGTCCACAAGAAGAGCAAGTTCTCCAAAAGGGACTACAAGGCTCAAGCACACATTTGTGAAGAGTGGAATTTCGACTCTGACTCCTCCTCAAGTGAAGATGATGATGGTATTGCCGGAATAGCCATTGAAGCCTCTCCACCACCAAAGTCACTCTTCGATAATTTGAGTGATGACGAGTCGTCCATTTGTCTTATGGCAAAATGGTCCAAGGTATCATCTCTCAAAAAGTCCTCTCTTGCATTATTAAATCTTGGTAGTGATATTGATAATGATAGTGAGGATGACTTACTTGATGATGATATGATTACCTTTCTTGATAAAAATACCATGATTAAAATATCTCATTTGTTAACCACTATCGAAGCTCTTGAAGAAACAATAGATAAGCAAATGGATACTCTAGATAAACAAGAAGAATTGCTTATTTATGAAAAAGAGAAGAATATTAATCTTGAGAAGGAACTAACTAAAAAAAGGTTTAAAAGCGATGCAATGATAAAGATTGTTAATGATAGCAAAGCTACTAAGAAGAAACTTGAGAGAACCAATGAATGCTTAAAAGAAGATTATGCTCAATTAGAACTTGGTTATCTCAAAACTAAGAATTTTCTTGACAATGTTGTCATTGCACATGAGAAGCTTAAAACCTCATCAATTGATCAAATACATGTGCCATGTTCAAAATGTGTCACTAACTCAAACGTCAACAATGAATAGTTAAAAATTGTAAATGCTAAACTAAAGTCTCAACTTCATTTTGGCTTATTGAAACGTCACAAGGGTAGTAAGACCCTCAAGGAATTGTTGAGCAACCAAGTTGAAAATTTCGACCACGAAGGACTTGGATTCATTCAAAAAATCAATGAAAATGGCAAAGCTTGGTTGCCTCAATAATTTCCTAAAACAAAGTTCATGCATGGCAAAGGTAAGCAAGTGGAAACACTCCATTTCAATTGCCATGAGACGAAGAAGCATCAAATGAGTAAGCCATTTGGCGGTGGATCTTTTGACACCTCCTATGTCCTAAGGAAAGAAAAAGATGGAAACATCCACGCTAAGTACGTTGGACCTAGGAATAGCGGTCTTAAGAAGAGCACCATTTGGGTGCCCAAAATTCTTGTGACTAACATGCAAGGATCCATGCAAAAATGGATACCTAAATCAAAGAAATAAACTTATTTTGTAGGACTACTCCTCTGGTGGAAGAAATTGGGTAATTGATAGTGGTTGCACTAATCACATGACCGGAGAAGTGAGTATGTTCTCACACTTGACAAGTGAAGGATCACCTCACGAAAACATCATTTTTGGCAATGATGCCAAAGAAAAGGTAATGGGACTTGGTAAAGTAGCAATCTCAAATGACTTGTCCATTTCAAATGTGCTACTTGTCAAGTCTCTCAATTACAATTTGCTTTCCGTCTCTCAATTACAGTTTGCTTTCCGTATCTCAATTATGTACATTAGGGTTTAATTGTCTATTTACCGATGTTGATGTGACCGTCTTTGGAAGAGACGATTCCTCGATAGTCTTCAAGGATCACATGAAAGACAAACTTTATCTTGTGAATTTCTCCTCGAATAAATCTCTCCTTGAGACTTGCTTGATGGCTAAATCAAGCATGGGTTGGTTATGGCATCGCCGACTAGCTCATGTTGGTATGAGAAATTTGAGCAAACTTCTAAAAGGTGAACACGTTTTAGGAATAATGGGTGTCACTTTTGATAAGAATTGAGTTTGTAGCGCGTGTCAAGCCGGGAAGCAAGTTGGAGCGCATCATCCTGCAAAGAACATAATGACTACTTCAAGACCATTGGAACTTCTACATATGGATCTTTTCGGACCCATTGCTTACATTAGCATCGGAGGTAATAAATATGGTCTTGTCATTGTTGATGATTATTCTAGATATACTTGGGTATTTTTCTTGAGTAATAAAGGTGATACGCAAAAGAAGTTCAAGAAGTTTGCAAAGCGTGCTCAAAACGAGTTCAAACTCAAGATCAAGAATATCCAGAGTGATAATGGGACGGAGTTCAAGAACACGCAAGTTGAAGAATATCTTGATGAGGAGGGGATCAAACATGAGTTCTCATCACCCTACAACCCTCAACAAAACGGCGTGGCGAAAAGGAAGAATCGGATCTTGATAGAAATGGCAAGAACGATGTTGGATGAATACAAGACATCGGATCGCTTTTGGGTGGAAGCCGTCAACACCGCTTGTCATGCTACTAACCGGTTATATCTCCACTGCATCTTGAAGAAAACTCTATATGAACTCCTCACCAAAGATAAACCGAACATCTCTTACTTTCGAGTCTTTGGTAGCAAATGTTTTATTCTCAACAAGAAATATAGATTGCTAAAATTTTCACCTAAATGTGATGAAGGTTTTTCTCGACGATCGGTAGACCGCCGATCTTACGGTATTCGTGGAATGTGTATGTATGAAGGGTAGGGACCACTACAGCACAAGGCCAGAGGTATAATGGCAAGAAAAACACCCTTTTTATATAGGTTTGGGCCTCCCTCAGGATAACAACCCTACGTCCTGTTCGTATATATTCAATGGAGAAATGTCTTATAAGGGAATCTGGAAGTTAGTGGCTATCCTAGGCCTAATCGTAGACTAATCCGCTAGTTCCGCTACTCTCGACTCCTTCGAGGTGATGGGGTTTCAGGATCTGGATTGGCCTTTTGGATCTAACCTCGCTTGTCGATCTAACTTGACCTGTCCTCCCCTATAGGATTGCTGATCCTTTTATAGGGGGTTCCCCGAGTCGTACCGGACATGGACTCATGCCCGAGTAGAACTCTGCTTCCTTAAACGTCGGAATTTGACTTCCTAGTTTAAGGGGTGTCCTTCCTCCTTACGGGGGATTACCTTATCTCCTGGGGATCCTTACTGGATACGCATTCTTATTCCAAAAGTCCAGGGAATCGTATACGGATACCTCCTCGTATACGGGATACTATACTATTCATCGTCAAGCCCCCATCAGTACGTGAAGTGAGGTCATAACTGTTTTGTAGGAAATCTGCCCTTTTCGGGAAGCAACTCCGAGTGGGCGAAATCGAATACTTTTTGACAACATCCCCGAGTAGGCACTATCTCTACCGGGTAGTCGTGATGTCCTTGTCGCGATAAACCTCCGAGTAGTCCAAGGCATTTTCTGGGCTAGCTTGCCCGAGATTTTGATTTAATCTGATCCGTCAATCGTGGAGACGCGTTCGCCTAGCAGATTTCTAGGAAACCGAACCGTCATGGCAGAATTTTCACGTGGTGATGAAGAATCTTTCCTTTTTCTGCGCTATTGTTCGGCTGACGTTAGCCGCTTTTTCCGACTAGGTTGGCCATCCATCCAGCCGGGGTTACAACTAGGGCTACCATAGAGAAGCAGCCCTCGGCGGCGAGGCCGGCGCAGCCTCCCGGTCGTACAGACTAAGCCCCTCGGCATCAGAGGCATCGGTGCCGAAAAACACCGACTTGTACTCCCTGCTAAGGTAATCTAAGGAGTTAGTAAAAAAGAGATAACGTACTCGGTACTGACCTCATTGTTTTTCAGCTCGCTATCTCTCGTGTTCCTCTGCTCTAGAAGGCGCAGACCGAACTGGAGGCGCTATGCACAGCAGATGCTTTTGCAGACCGTGTCCAAGCACCTAGTCTGCATAAATAACTTTGTAATACACTGTGATTAGTAACTGTGCATTAATCAGTGTGTTTTTTTTCTGAAAACCTAAACTCTACTGCTTTGCAAATGTTTGTCGTACGCGAGGGTTCTCGTAGACTTAGTCGAACTTTGCGTCCACTTTTCTTGACTTAGGCTTACAAGTTGTGCCGTATGCCGCTGTCGGCGGGATGGGGCCCAGGGTCCCCCGAACCGCCGGCGGAGGCCAATCAGATGCCGCGGAGCGAGACACATGGCGGCCGGGTCGATGCGGTCATGGGCCCCGCCCCAGCTGTCAAGTGGATCCGGCGGTCAAGCCTAAGTGCTCGGGGGCCTTCCTCGGGCATCGCATCCGCTCGAGTAACTAGAAAAGGCCTTGGGCTCCCGAGAGTTTAAGGCTCAGGAATCAAGGGAGCGCTCGGGGCCTCTTACCCGAGCGCCCGGCGTCCCGGGAGGTCTGGGGCCCAGGGGAGTGCTCGGGTTGTCCCCACGAGCACTCCTCCTGGAGCTCCCCCCCTCCCCGTAAGGGGCCCCGAGCGGCCCTCCAACAAGTGCTCCCCGAGCGCTCGAGGTCGCCCGGGGGCAGCCTGAGACAGCTGGCGCCCCTCCCAGTTGAAGGAGCTGCTCGGAACCGAAGTGCTCGGGGTTTGTCGTGTCCCCCCGTGGGGCCCTCCTCTGGGCACGTTATCGAGCGGCTAGCTTCTCCAACAAGCCTCAGCCCTGACAGAGGCATTTAATACCCATCATTCCGATAAGAAATCTAAAGCCCTGTGAGGGCATGATGACGGTCAAGCCGGGCCCCACCCGCTCAGGTGAAAGCCCCGTTGGCTATCGCCCCTGCCGAGAGGTGGGCCCGACTGACAGGTCTGTTGACCAACCGGGCGTGCCGCACCGCACGTCCCCTGTCGCTGTCAACCTTTTTACCCCTTGGGACGCGTCGCCGCGCGCTCCGTTGCGCGGGTTTGGTCGCTGACGCCCAGGGCCCAGGAGCGGGTGTCTCACCAACTCTGTCAGAAGAAGCCCGATAAGTCTCCATTCGCGGGACCCGCCGGGCATAAAGGTGTCAGAGTCATTGTTCCGAGGCGCAGCGGGGAGACGTCCGGCACGGAAGTCCACGCTGCACATTAAGTGTAAGGCATGGGCAGCCCTGTAGTGCCCACGTCTTCAGCAGTGCTGGTGCGCAGTACCCTCCGGCCACTGTGGTAAACCCCCTGGGTATATAAGGGGAGAACTGAGGCCATGCAAAGGGTTGAGCAACTTTCGGTTAGATCTTTCTTTGGAGAAGAACACCTTTTCGAGCAAGCATAGGCTCTGTAATCTTCTGAAGATCAATACACACACACAAAAGCAGGACGTAGGGTTTTACACCTCCGAGGTGGCCTGAACCTGGGTAAATCTTTGCGTCTCCTGCATTAGATCCAACTCTCCGAAAATCGTAACCGGCTCACAAGAGAATTCCTACTGCGCCCCCGGCCGAATCCCAAAGGGGGTCCAACCGGACCACCGCTAGAGGCGTCTCTACGCCGACAGCTGGCGCGCCAGGTAGGGGGCGCTTAGGGTTTTTCGAGCCTACCTCCATGGCGGATTCTGGCCTGCTTCCCGGCGAGGAGAGGTTGAATCTGTCCTTGTCCTCATCTCATTCGGAGCCCCCCAGTCGGGGAGGGCGCCGCAACGAGACCGGTGGTATGTCGGCGGCCGCTGCCGCTCAGCAGCAGCCATGGCTGCGGGCGGCTGGGACCTTTGAAGAAAGGCTCTCTCGGCCGTCCGTCGAGGCCACCGACCAAGACGAAGGGGGAACCTCGCGCCAAGGCGAGTCTA
>JAGXJF010004187.1:0-72885 GCA_019208055.1 Stipa capillata
CAGAGATGCAAGCATAGGTGATGGTCGCTTGATATGCGTCAAGGCCGTGACTTCAGCTGGTGGCAAGTGAAGCCTAGAGTTTGCTAGTTTCTTTGAGTCCATAGGAACCACCCGTACTATCACGAGGATGAAATAGTAGCAGTTGTCTAAGAGAACCTTGCTCATTGCTCAGAGTGTTGTGTCAAGGGTTGGTGCTTTGAGGCAATTGCCCTGTGTCCAATAGAATAGCTTTGCACAAAAGTATGTAGCTGTGTGAAAACCTAGAGCCTAGGCACCTGTGTGACACAGCTGTGTCACAGGTGTCTTCTGCTCTATGACTCAGGTACACCTCGTGTACGGGAGGAGCGAGGAGAGAGCATGAGAGAGTTGTAAAAGCTAAGGGATGCTGCTCTGGGCGATAGGGTCTGACTGTGTCAGGGGTTGCCTATCAGAGGTTCTCTCTTTTCAGGAGCTTAGTAGAGTACGCTGACGGGCATGTAGTCCGTGCCAAGGACCAGGCTGAGTAGTGCTGCTATCAGCTGAGGTTCACCTAGTGTGTTGCCGCCGGTGACACAGGTGTCGGTCTGCCTGAGCCGGGTACAGTTGGGCGTAGGGTGTAGCTGTGTCACCGGTGGTTGACACCGGTGGCTCACTTAATCCTACGTGGCAACAGGGTAACGGTCAGGTGCCTGTGGATCCTATATATAGGGGACCAGGGGAGACTCTGTCCTCACCTTGCTCAAATTCAGTGATTCACAGTACGACCGTTGTAAGCCTCCAACCACTCCACAGAGCCAAGCGCCTAAGGGTTAGTTCGAGTGGTTTGTGAGCTAGAGCACGAGCAAAGGTTCCTCCAAGAGATTGCTGCTGGATCATCTGTTACTCTTGGAGTTTGTCTGCTCCTAGACGGGTGTAGGAGTTGCTGGTATCACCCAAGCTTGTGGGGCTGAACCAGTAGTTTGTGAAGGTGCTCTGAGGTCTACCTGCTGCAAGGCAAAAGGATCTCCACAAGCAAAAGGAAGAGTCCTGAAAGATCAGGTACTCGGAGAACAAAGCATGATTCAGTGCTGGCCAACTCTTAGGAGTGGTCTCTCCAACGGAGACGTACCTTCTCTGCAAAGAGTTGGGAACTTCGGTGAAAATCCTCTGAGGTCTCCTTTACTCCTGTATTGCATGCATATTTGCTCATACTTACCTGCTTGTGTCTCTTAGACTTGATCTGCTAACTTACCTTTTCACCTGTGCTAGATTACCTTTATACCTGTGTGTGATCATCTGTTACTCAGCTGTTTCATTCACTTGTATTCACCTGTGCTAGCACCTGTGTCACAGTTAGTCTAAGTAGAGCACCTGTGTCAGGTTATCTCTTAACCTGTGTCTTCACCTGTGTGACAGCTGTGTGTTAATTTACACATAGTTTTCATCTGTGTCTCTCACCTGTGTCACAGCTGTTCACTATAACTTGTGAAGTTAATCTGATAACTTAAACAGAAGATTAAAAGAGGAAAATTATATAAGCCAACTATTCACCCCCCCTTAGTCGGCATCTCGGTCCTTTCAGAGTCGGCCTCCAAGCGTTCTCGGCCGACTGCCTCCCAGTCGGCTCCCACTTCTTCTTCCGGAGCACCGACCACCATGGGGAGGCCCAAGAAGAAAACGGTGGCCAAGGCGATCCCCACGACTTCCAGGTACGCAGCCTTTCAGCCTAGCCTTCATCTTTTTGGTTGAAGCGGAGCACTCACTGACGCCGGAGTAGGAGGAACTGTCCACTGCACGTCCAGAAGAAGTTGGGCGACAAAGGAGGCCGCCAGCCTGGCATGTCCACAAGGCAAGTTCAACTCCGCCGCCGGAGCCGGCTCCACATGGGCAGCCGCCTGTCGCACCCGTAGCGGAGGCACCAGAGCCAAATGCAGGAGCTGACCCCGCCGCTACTCCAGTGGAAATGGTTCCGCCGAGTGCCAACGTTGGAGCGGGAGTCGCGCCAACTCCGGCAAGCGAGCTGAACCCGGAGGATGCCAACTCCACCGCGCCAGTCGACAAGGCCTAGGGCCAAGCCTCCACCGATGACAACGCCGCTGCCGACGTCAGAGCCGCAGCCACCGACTTGCCTGAACGGGGCGAGTCCACAGATCGGCTGGTTGTGCCCTTTCGTGTCCCGCACACTTGCTTCGGAACCTTCCTGAATTCTCTTGATTTTCTAATTTTTGGCAAAGTATTCCTACGTGCATGAACTAAAAGAGAAAATAGGGCTTCCTGGTAGATTAGTAAATAATATATAATAACTATTAAAAATTATGATGAAAATGTGATGAAAATACATCATTAAACTCAAAATAAAGTGATACATTTTTATGTATCAGGGACAAACTAGGAGACATGTCTAGGGTATCCCGAGAAGAGTTACTAAAAAGGGAGGTCGGACAGTCGAACTACACGGGTCAAACAATCTGGCTCCTAGCCCTTGAGGTTGGACAGTCCAACTCTCGAGTCGAATAGTCAAACTCCTTGAGTTAGATAGTTTGACCTCTGAAAGTCAGACAATCCGATCCCGTATGTGCAAACAAGTAGACATCATTTTGACTTTTTGCTTGAAGTTGTCAAATCTTTTTGATGAATACTGGGCCATTGTACAAGCTGCTCATCAATATTACCTAGCTTTCTGAGACATTTTTGTAAAAGACCAAGTTGGCAAGTGGGCAAGTGTAGGACCAAATGCAATATACTTGTGGGGTGCTAGCGATGCGTGTATTTTGCATAATATTATATTATTACTTTAGTGTTATTTTTATATAGATTTCTTGTCTTTTTAATTGAATAATTTTTTTATTTTTAGGATTATCAGGAAACTGTGTTTTGCCTAGGAATAATCGCAGAGTCAACAAAAGTGCATTTTACGTGAATAAATACATCGAAACCTTGTGTTTTCAAAGAAGGAGCATCGAGGCGAAGCTACTATCGAAGAAACAGAGCCAGGGAAGGCCCATAGCCTCCAACGGTAGGAGGAGGTGATAGAGGGTGCCTTCGACGGAGGTCTTCGTGATGGCATTGCATAGGCATATGGGAGAGAAAATAGATCTCTCGGGAAGAGCAAAGAGAGTTTCTCCTCTCAATTTCCTAGAGGGGATTGATAGAGGCCGCGTTGAAACCCTAATTTTATACGCATGTCATGGTATGCGGTGGTAAGGTTTGGGGTTGGAGGCTTCTAGCCGGAATAGATGGTCATGGTTTGAAGTGTAAGTAGTAAAGAATTTTTAGAGATACAACCCTAACGCTGCTGAAAAACATTTGATTTGGAGCTACTATCACGAGCTAGGGTTTATTGACAAACGTCGCATACGAGGGGGAAACTAGGGCTTACGCCAAATGGTCGAGATCTCGATTGGAGTTCTGGAAATTGTGGTTGAACTAAATCGTAGAAAATTTCACGAGCTTTCCAATGATATAAAACTTGTAAATTTTGGTGGCATGGGCCAAAAGTTACGGACTATCGAAGATTCGTACGAAAAGATCGCATCTAATTCAACTTTAAATTGGGTTGGTGCATCATTACAAATTTTGAAATTTGGTTCCAGCCAAAATGTAGAGAATTTTACAAGGTTTCTAGAAATATAAAATTTGCCCAATTTGGAGTTATGGTTTGAAAGTTATAGCAGTTTGAAATCTTACCTGAAATGGAAATCAACCCTAACCCTAATTTTCCTTTTTCGGCCAGACCTAAAAATGCTAAGCGCACCCGAAGCAGATCTACACCAAAACTCCCACCCTTAACCGCATCCGACTGACAGACGGGCCCGGGTGGCAGGGCTGACTGGGCTCGGGGGATCTCGGTCAGCTGCTGACCGGGCGTGGCCGGCCAACCGGGAGCTGCCACGGCACCCCCTTGCTCCACCTCAGCACCGAGGTGGCCAGGGACTCGGGTGGGGCGGCGCTCCTCACCGGAGCATCGCCGAAAAGGTGGCCGGGGGCTCTGGGGGCCACGGCGGGTCTAGGGGAGAGCGGCGGAGGCACGGGAGGCTCACCCCGGGCTCGTTGCGGTGCTCGGGGAGGACTGAGAAGGCCGGAAGGGGGCCGACGACGGCGATGGGTGGTGGCGGAGCTCGGTCATCGGTGGCGAGGTTGCTCCGGCCCGGATCTGCAAGGGAAAGAAGGGGATGAAGTTAGGGGAGGAGATGGAGATGCCGGAGAGCGAGAAGATGGAGCCTAACGAGGACCAGAACGGCGGTGATTCCTCGTCGGAGTTCGGACCGGAGAGGAGGAAGAATGCGGCGGCGGGAACTTCGGCTTCGTCACCGGCGGGTTTCCGGGCTTCGACCTGCGAGGAGGAGAAGTGGGTGAGGTCCGGGAGAAGATGGGCTAGCTCGGGAGAGACCGAGGCGGCGGCGCGAGCTCACCAGAGAGTCGGCCGGACTCGGGGAAGAAAGGCGGGGAGCTTCGGCAGTGGGGGTTCTAGGGTTTGGAGTGGGGAAAAGGGGAGGAGGAGGAGGCGGTCCGGACCGGGGCCTTAAATACGGCGGCCGGTTGGAAGGGGGGCTGTCGGAGCGGCCACCGCCCACCGAGGCCAACCGGCATCAGGGACGTGGGAGGCGAGCGCTGGCAAGCGGGGGCCCGGGCGTCAGGAGGGGAGAGAGGAGAGGCTGGTAGGCGGGCCCGGGAGGTCAGAGAGAGAAAGGGGGAGGGCGCGTGCGCGGGGCTGGCGGGCTGGCCGAGTGGGCCGGCCGAGTAGGCTTTCAGCCCAGATCCCCTTTTTAATTCTTTTTGCTTTTTCTTTTTATATAACTATAGCATTAGTATTTGCGTCATTTTATGCACCAATTTTGCTCCAAAAATTCTGAAATTTTTACAGGGGCTTCCAATTGATGTATAGGACCTGCTGTAGAAGTTTGAAATGATTTGGGGCTTGTTTGACCTGGTCTCTAGTTCAACTCTAAGTTTGACCTAATTCGGGGTTTCAACTTCAACTAGGTCTAACATTCCTCCAAAAATTTTGAAGTTTTTCAAAGAGCTAGTGTCCTCAATTTTTTGGCTATTTGAAAGATTTGGGAGCTTTTTATCTACGGGGGCATTACCTGACCTCCTAACCCTAATCCTGCTTCGCTAGGGTTTTGAATCCGAACGTTTTCGTCGAGTTGGCAAGGCTCGAAGCTTTTGGGAGGGGAACTCTAGAGGGATGATCCCACTAGGACCCATCTTCCTCCACTTATTATTGTTGGTGTTGATGTCGATACTTCAAATAAGTTGATTGGTGTTTGCAAAAATTTTCACCGAGGATGAGATATGTACATATTCTATAAAGTAAAGTTGATATACAACTAAGTTTAAGCAAGGTGTGGGTGATGATGATGACATGTATGCATGAATGCAGGGCGAAACCTTAATCGTTACGTTTGGGTGTTACAACACTCCTCAGGCCGCTCCATCATTCGGACGAGGCACTCGGCGCCCTGAACAGGGGCCAGGTCGCCTCGGGTGCTTGGGGTGAGCCCCCGAGCACTTCTGCTTGCTTCGTCCCAGGCGGGAATCAAGTCGCCTTGGGCCCTTCGGGAAGCGCCATTTAGGGACGACTCGGGGCATCCCTCGATTTAGTCGAGTGGAACAGTGCTCGGGGTGGCCCCCCGAGCACCTCTTCTAAACTCCCACGTCCTTGGTGACGTGGTGTCAAGTTGGGCCTTTGCCAGCGGTTTAGGGGACCTTGGGCCCCGTAACGCCGACAGTAGGCCCCGGCCCCACCACCGGACGATGACCTAAAAAATGGACGAGGCTAGGGGCGGGGCCTTCATCCTATGGGCCAACGAAGACGCCGGTCCATTTGGAACACCGAACGGGGGAACCGCTCTGATTTTTGTGCGATGTGGGGCGCCGCGCACCTCTGCCGAACGAGGAAAAGACGTCTTGATTCCCGTGCGTTGTGGGGAGCGCGCCTTGTTAGAGAAACAGAACTGACAACGCCGCCCACGTCACGCAATGGTTCGAATTCTTGATTGCTTCTCTTTAAAGGTTTCGCCATTCTCGCGCCTCCTCATCTCCTTCGCCTCCCTGCGCAAACGCCTCATTGCCCTCTTTGCTCACACGTCCTTTCGCCTTCTCATCTTTCACGCCGCACCGCCGCCATGCCGAGACGCGAAAAGCGCTGCGCTCCTCCGCCGCCCATCATCGACACCATCATCCCCAAGTCCCGCTTCCTCAATGAGGAAAGCATGGACAGAGTGCGGAAGCTACTGGTTCTGTAGAGCCAGAGGGGGGCGGCGACGGTGAGGCCAGCCACGTACCCGCCGGATCCGTGGCCGGAGGAGATGGTGATCTTCATCAGCTTCGTCGCAGCAGGCCTGGTGCCGCCATTCTCACCCTTCTTCCTCGAGGTGTTGACGGAGTTTGAGATCCACCTCATCTATCTCTCCCCCAACTCCGTATTGCTGCTGGCGATCTTCGCCCATCTCTGAGAGATGTTTGTGGGCGTGATGCCTTCGGTGGCGCTCTTCCGCCACTTCTTCGTGCTCCGGTCAGCGGGGAAGAGCAGAGGCTCTGACCGGGTGGAGGCCGCAGGGAGCTGCAACTTCCGCCTCCGGGAGAAGATCGGTGACCACTACATTCCTCAGGAGTTGAGGAATAAGTGGGACGATTGGTGCAACCAGTGGTGCTATATCTCTACTGATCCGCATGCCTAGATCGTGCTTCCCGACGGGCCGGTGCGGGTGCACAGGAAGACGTAGGAGTACTTGCCAGAGAACGACCACCTGCTACGACCGGTTGTAGAGTGGATTGTGTAGCTGCGGGCCAAGGGTTTGACAGCGACCATGGTCATCGTCGATTTTCTTCGGCTGCGGCTGGCGCCGCTACGGAAGCGCGGCCGCCCGGCCTGGATGTACACCAGCCCGCGGGACATTGGCCGGACGATGATCAGTGAGGCGGGAGAATTTCATCCCGACGCGCTGAGGGCGCTGCTACGGATCCTCCGGGGCACCGGAGACGTCGCAGCTGCTGAATTGCCGCGGGCGGACCTTGCGCTCTGCGTGAATCCGCAGCGGAACATGATCTGTGTGGCATTACCGAAGTTCGGCCCCAAGGGGATCAAGCCGGTGGACCCGCAAAAGACGGCCGGCTCGATGAGGATTTCAGGCGATGACGACACCGGCGGAGAGCCTGCTGCAAGGGCTTCGGGATCCCGTGCCGCCGGCGATGATCCCACGGATCCGAAAGGCAAAAAGCTGCGGCCGCCTTCCCCCTCATCTTCTCCTTCGCCGCCGCCGCCGCCTCCTCCACCTTTTGGCCAGCGGACGGTGGGCACCGGGGGCAGCGACTTGGGGCGAGGCAGCGCCCAGCCGGCGCTGTCGAGGACCGTAGGCACCGGAGGCAATGGCTCGGGGCGAGGCAGTGACCAGCCGGCGCCGGTGGGGGGCCCGGCGCAGCCGAGCCCAGGCGCAGCCAAGCCCGATGCGCCCAGCAAGAAAAGGAAGGAGCCACCGTCGTCGATGCTGGGGTTCCAGATTTTGACCTCATGTTGGCAGTACAAAAAGTCCTCGCCACCGTAAGACGCGAACCCCTCTTCTTGATTTGGTAGGGTGATTATAATGCTCGGGGATTAACCCGAGCTTCATTGTCTTGTCGTTGATTTCAGGACGCCTAAGAAGAAAGCTCGGACGGCCCCGAGTGCCGAAGACGCTTCGAGCGTTGCGGCCGCCCCGAGGGCTGAAACCGCTGCGAGCACCGATGCCGTCCCGAGCACCGAGGCTGCCCCGAGCACGGGGGCGACCCCGAGCGCTAAGGGAGCCCCGAGGACTGAGGCCGCTTCGAGCGCCGGTACTGCTCCGGGGGCAGATGTTGTCTCGAGCACCGAGCCTGCCGCAAGGGCTGAGGCTGAGACCGAGGAGTCGTGCCCCGAGTGGGAGACCGGGGTCCTTGCTGCTCGGGAGCTATTTGGAAGCCCGCCGGTTGTGCTCGGGGGGCGCTTAGGACCCGAGGGCGGGGAGCAACTCCTCCTGGAGGGCGTCTGCGGCAGCCCAAGGGCTGGAGCGAGTCGGGACTTTGCGGGTCAGACCGACGCGCCTCAGCGGCCTTTCCCCGAGGTGTTTGAAGCGGCTTACGCCATGCTTGAGAGGATCCGGGCCACTGTTGCCTCGGAGAAGGCCGCATTGGAGGAGCGGGAAGCCGCGCTGAAGGAGCAGGAGGTCGCCCTTGCGGAGGCCGGAGAAGCCTTCATTGCGCGGGTTAGGATCACCAAGCGCGAACATGAGAGGACCACCGCGGAGATCCTCAGGGAGAAAGAGTCCCTGGAGGAGATGCGCGTGGAGGTCATCGACGAAGGTGACCAACTGGCCCTGCGGGAGGAGCGGGTGGCCCTCCGTGAAGCCGAGGCCGCTACGCGGGAGATCACCCTCGATCAGCGTGAGAAGGCGCTTGATGAAGGGAAGCCTCTCTGGTGCGGTGAACCTAGGAGCTGGAGAGAGACTTGAAGCGGCGCGTCCAAGCTGCTTGCAAAGAGGTCTCTGACCAGCTCGAGGCAGCCAAGGCGGAGGCTCGGGAGCGAGTTCACCGTCTTGAAGAAGACAGAGACCGTCGCATCCGAGAGGTGGAGCAGCGCCTTGAGGATAGCAGCATCTCGAAGCGGAAGCTCGCGGAGCAGGTGGCGGAGCTGCAGAAGGATCTGCAGCGACTGGAGTTGTCCGTGGCCGAGGCGGGGAATTGGAACACGGAGTTGCGTTCCGAAAGGAGCAGCGCCACCGACATGATGCGCGACATCTTTCAACAGGCGCAGCGGGTGGTGGCAGCTGTCGGGCTCGGCCACATAAGGGGGGCGAGCAGGGTCTGGACTTCCTGGGCCACTTTGTCCTTCACTTCAGCACAATTACTGAGCGGCTGGAGATGCTGCCGGTGGCTGTGAAGGATGTGCTGGCCCGGGAGGGGCGGGACCGCGGTGGCAGAGCATGTGCTCGCATGCTACCGCAGCAGGGACTCAGACTTCTCCTTGGAGCCGGCCAGGCTCGGGGTTGCCGAGGAAGGAGGAGACGCTACCCGAGCTACCGTTCGTGAGGTTGCCGAGGAGATTGCCCAGAACTTCACGCGAGCGGAGGACGAAAGCAACTCTGGCGAAGATGACGGTGGTGAGGAGTAGCTGACCTCTTTTTTATCTTTCTTTTGTTCTTTGTTCAAGGCCGAAAGGCCTTTCTGTAAAGAACTTGTTTGATGAAATGCTAAGTGTGGACTTGGCTCCACACGATTTCCTTTGAATTTCTGTTGAGTATGGATTTGGCTCCATACAGCTTCTTTTTGTTTTCTGCTAAGTGTGGACTTGGCTCCACATAGCTTCCTTTTTCGATTTCTGCTAAGTGTGGACTTGGCTCCACACAGCACAGCTTCCTTTTTTTTTGATGCGTCCAGCTTTTGCCCGAGCAGTCTGCCCCGAGGACTCCAGCCCCCGAGAGCTGGGTGCTTCGAACTTATTACTTGAGCAGGTCACGCTTCGGGAGCCCGAGGACCCCATGTCCCCGAGAAGCTAGAGGCTTCAACCTTCTTCTTGAGCATGTCGTGCTTCGGGAGCCCGAGGACCCCATGTCCCCGAGAAGCTGGACGCGCCGACGTTTCCCTTGATCAGGTCGCTCCCTGGGACCCCGAGAATCTCAGGTCCCCGAGGGTGATCTGTGGCGCTCGGGAGCGCGCAACTTCGGGATTCGACGCCCTACAAGCTCGTCCGAGCACTCGTGCTCGGGACAGTTTTATGAGTAGCTTAGGCATCAGTGGACGCTTTTATTGTGCTGATTTTTTCCACTTAGTTTCAACGGGTTTCTCTCTTATGCAGCGAGGTTCTCGCGCAGCATGGATCCCTTGTGCCGCAAGCCCATCTATTGGGGAGCCCTAGAGCACAAGTGCGAGCGCGTAGGATACTCGGGCGGCTTTTGGCCAGGCTGGTGCCCAGGGTTCAGAAACCAAGCGAGGTGACCAGGGCTTTGGGCGACGACCCGGAACATTCCCCGTGATTCGCATTGTTACTCCAGAACATCCCCGCTTTATGAACGAGCGGTGCAGGGGATCGTTGGAGTGAGAAACTATTCGCGGAGATGGTGAAATAAGTTTTAAGGCCGAGAAAACGCGGTGAAAAAACTTAGCTTATGAGTAGTGCCGACTCCATGGAGGCTTTTCGCCCTGGGTTTTTGACTTGTTATGGTCATTGTTACCCGGGAACTTCACCATGGTCAGCCTGTACACTTGTAGGTGATTATAGCAAGTTGCTGGCAAAAGACGCCACTGCTCTGAGGTTTTTCCGAAACTCTCCGCTGTTAGGACCCGAAGGCTTTCGAGTTAGCCAACTGGTCGGGGGTATGAGAAGTAGAGTTGTCCAAGTACTCTGAGGCTCGGTAGCGCTCGAGGCCATTGACCAGACTGAGCATGGGTGGTCGGGGGCTTATTTGCCCTGACTCGGGGGTGCTCGGGGTACAAGTGGTCGACCGAGCGCCGACTGCCCGCCAACAGAGACTAGATTACCCCGACTCCTCGTACTACAGACCAGTGGGGACCTACTCGCGCAAGGGGGACATGGGAGCCCGATACTCAAGCGAGTGATTTCTTTTGTGAGCAAGTGAGGGAATAGAAAAATTGACAAGTAATTGCAAATACGAACACTGCTTATATTAATAATGCTACTGCTATTGACATAGCTTTTGATACAAGGGAGCCCCCGAGGATGCGCGTGAGCGCGTGGGATACTCGGGTGGCCTTTGGCCGGACTGGTGCCTGGGGTGTAGGAACCAAGCAGGGCGACCAGGGCTTAGGCGACTGACCCGGAACTTCCCAAGACTCTTTGCTACTTGGGAAACTAACACAATGCAAAAAGAAAAACTTACCTGAGCTATTTACGGATAAAATTTGCGCAGATGCTTGATGTTCCACGCATTGGGCAGTGGCAGGCCTTCGTCCGTGGTCAATTGAACAGAGCCCGGTCGGGAGACACCTGGTCACTCGGTAGGGGCCCTCCCACATGGGGGAGAGTTTGTTCTTTCCTTCCCGCGATTGGATGCGGCGAAGTACTAGTTCCCCGACCTCCAACGACCGGGCCCGAATGTGACGCTGATGATAGCGCCTTAGGCTCTGTTGATATCTGGCGGCACGGAGAGCGGCTCTGCACCGGTGTTCTTCGAGGTAGTTGACGTCGTCGAGCCTTCTCTGCTCCTGGTCACCTTCCGAGTATGCTCCGACCCGAGGCGAGCCGAAGGTGACCTCGGAGGGGAGGACTGCCTCTGCCCCGTATACGAGGAAGAAAGGCGTCTCTCCGGTTGCCCTGCTGGGAGACGTCCGGATTGACCAGAGGACGGCAGGGAGCTCGTCGATCCAACCAGCACCGCACTTCTTGAGCCGATCGAAAGTTCGAGTCTTGAGCCCTTTGAGGACTTGACCATTGGCGCACTCGACTTGGCCATTGGCGCGAGGGTGAGCGACCGATGCGAAGCAAATCTTGATGCCGATGTCTTCGCAGTACTCCAGAAATGCATCACTGGTGAACTGCGTGCCATTGTCGGTGATGATCCGATTGGGCACCTCGAAGCGGCTCACGATACCTCAGATAAATTTGATCACCGTGTGCTTCATGATTTTGACGACCGGCTCTGCTTCTGTCCACTTGGTGAACTTGTCGATGGCGACGTAGAGGTACTCGTAGCCCTCGACTGCTCGGGGGAATGGTCCAATGATATCCAGTCCCCAGACTGCGAAGGGCCATGACAGAGGGATGGTTTGGAGGGCTTGAGCTGGTTGATGTGACTGCTTCGCGTGGTATTGACACGCTTCGCAGCACCGAACCAGCTCGATGGCGTCCTGGAGGGCTATTGGCCAGTAGAAACCTTGCCGAAAGGCCTTCCCGACAAGCATGCCGGATGATGCATGGCTACCACACTCGCCCTCATGGATATCCGCAAGCAAGTCGCGGTCTTCCTCCCGGGAAATGCACTTCAGAAAGACACCATTGGTGCCACGCCGGTAGAGATCCCCGTCTATTAGGGCGTAGCGCTTGGCTTGGCGTGCAATCCTTTCTGCTGTGGCATCATCTTTGGAAGGATTTTTTCTTTCAGGTACCCCTGGATCTCGGAGATCCAAGAAGGCTCTTGAGAACAGGTGGCGAGCACGGGGTGCTCACCGGGCGGCAGCAACCTGATGGGACTTCCCACTGAAGGTGCTGCCTGGGTAGCCTCGCCTAGGCATGAGGTTCCCCCTTCGTCTTGGTCGGCGGCCTCGACGGACGGTCGGGAGAGCCTTTCTTCAAAGGTCCTAGCTGGGACCGGTTCCTGAGAGGACACCAGTCGTGATAAGTAGTCGGCGGGCTCGTTGTAGCGGCGCGGGACGTGTTGGAGCTCCAACCCGTCGAAACGCCGCTCCAATTTCCTGACTTCGCTCAGGTATGCCACCATTTGTGGATCGAAGTATTGGTACTCCTTGGACACCTGATTGACGACCAGCTGAGAGTCGCCTTTGACAAGCAGACGGCGGATTCCAAGGGATGCGGCGGCGCGGAGCCCCGCGAGAAGTCCCTCGTACTCGGCCATGTTATTGGTGGTGCGGAAATGGAGCTGCACAACATACTGGAGTATTTCACCTGTCGGGGAGGTGAGAACTACTCCAGCCCCCGCGCCCTTGAGCGTGAGGGATCCATCAAAGTGCATCATCCAGTGTTCGGCTCCTTCATGTCCCGGATTCGCGGACAATTCTTCCCCTTCATTTTCAGGCACCGGCATCCACTCGGCCACAAAGTCAGCTAGAGCTCTGCTTTTGATTGCCTGGTTGCTGACGAAGCGGAGGTTGAACTCGGCGAGTTCAATCGCCCACTTGACCACGTGGCCAGTGGCTTCTCGGTTGTGCAGGATGCACTCGAGGGGGTAGGCCGTAACCACCAGGACCTCGTGCGCTTGGAAGTAGTGGCGTAGCTTTCTTGACGCAACGAGGATTGCGTAGAGCATCTTCTGGGCTTGTGGGTAGCACGTCTTGGCGTCGTGTAACACTTTACTAACAAAGTATACGGGATGCTGCTGGACGTGGCCCTTGCTTGGGACCTCCCCGAGTACTGGACCCGGGGGGTCGAGATTGTTCCTGAGCACTCCTGTGTCACGGACCCGGGAATTACGTATGATTAGGGGAATGAATGGTCGCCAAGGGCCGAGGGACCAGTCGACCTGGTGGCACGGTACCTGCGCCGTACTCACCGAGGCGGAGTGATCCGACACCTGACCAACGCAAGCCAGCCGGAAGCGACTAAACTTCCCAGAACCACATACAATTCCCTGATCCGGTGAAGGTTTAGAGTCGTTCCCGAATTCTACCATGCAAAGCAAGGTCGGAGGAGCCCGGCGATTCTACCCACACCCTAACCTAGCTCGGAAGCTAGTGGGTCGCTCGAAAGCCCGGTAGAATACGCCCACACCCTGCCTGGCCGGCACAGCATCTCAGCCAGCGGGTCACTCAACTGATTCCTGCTCGACCTAGTAATAAGAGGAACGGCTTTAACTCTTCACGGCATACCCATACACTTCATCTCATTCACGCACGGTGTATGAGCAGCCCCAATAACAACTTGTATATCACAACAAAGCACTACGATACGATAATAATACTATCTATCCACATTGTGAACAAATATTACATCACTCGGCTATACCCGAAAGTTTTAGTAGAATCCATAAAGTAAAACGAGTAGCAGCGGATGAAATAAGCAAGACCCACAGCGGCGCATCAACCGCTGTCCAAAACATTCCCACAATAACCCATGAGTCGAACACTACCGAGGAAACCACAATTTCAACCGTCGTCGAAAAAGTCCTCGACCACCGGCTCACCTGCAAGCTCTAGGAATAACCTAGGTGAGTACAAGAGTACTCGCAAGACTTATTCGTGCTTGATTAAATGTCCTACACATGGATTTACTACAACAGGAGTAAACATGATGCTTCTTAGAGTAACAATATACAAATGAAGATCATAGCATTAACAGTATGAAGGAAAGACAAGGTAGGTAACATGCTAATCAGGTTACATACATATCATAGACAAATCACCACAAGATCCAATCAATGTCAAATCACCACAAGATCCATTTAACCAATTCCAAATCAATTGGGGCAGCCCATATGTCAAATCCAAATTGATCCATTTAACAAATTCCAAATCAATTGGGGCAGCCCATATGTCAAATCCAAATTGATCCATCATATACACCTTTTTTAATTTAATCTCTCGGACCGATACCGGCAACCCAACCACTGCAGGTATAGTGAGTGCATAACCGTTTGGAGGTAGCGAGCCTCCAAGGGGCATGGAGACTTACCTCAACTATGCCTCAGTGATGGTTCCCGCTAACGTTCCCGCGGTGATAAGGGATTGTGACACGCTGAAATAAGGTTGGTGTGACGACAAAACTCTACTTACTCCTGGGTCGCCTTCACACTGCAATTAACACCAACCGTACCCATTGTGCACGCCCTCGGCTCTCCCAACTCACTTAACAATTTGGTTGAAGAGCCATAAGATGTTCTCAACGTAAGATACATCCTACACATGCTAGTGTACGCAACCTTGCGAATGATAAACAGGTAAACATCCACACACATAGCACATATGAATAGGGCATACACAAGAGTACGGAAAGTAAAGATGCAACAAGCTCTGCTTGCCTTGGTCGCTAGGTTCTGGGTCTTGCGTGGGGTCGTAAGCCGGGTGGTCTTCTTCTTCGGGCTCTTTTATAAACAATACGAAGAACCGGAAAGGAAAATGGCAAAAGAAACCATAAGGTTCAGCATGTATGCATGATAAATGATGTTAAGCATGCATGTCCAGAATGAGGTAACCTAGAAATACTAGGAATTTGGTGTAGCAAAAATTTCTTAGGTGACATGAGTAGGGACTAGGTTGTTGTCCTAGTGGTGTATGCAGGCATGAGGCATGATGAAAATGCTAGGAAAGAATTTCTAATATGTCTTATAAGTGTCAGGGTTCCATGACAGCGAGCATTGCTCCAAGTGACCTTGTAGAAATGAAATCGTAACCCTAACTATGCATGCATGTAATGTTAACTTTTATAGTCGTCTTTGGGTGAGAAAATTGTTACTCTCAGCAATTGGTCTTGCTATGAAGTGTGTAAGTTATGAAAATATTTGACAATACGAACCTAATGCGACTGAAAACACTCAATTTGGAGCTACTATCGCGAAGTTAGGGTTTATCGAAAAGCGTCGCATAAGCAGGGTTGAATTAGTTTAAACTCAACGTCATCAGGATTTATATTCCAAATTTTTAATTTTTATCCAGACCAGATTGTAGCAAATTTCTCAAGCTTTCCAGAAAGGTAAAATTTGCCCAAATCGGAGCTACGGTTCACAAGTTACGGCATTTTAAAGTTTGCACGATTATTGGAACAAAACCCTAAATCTAACCTGCGAGAACAAAAATGCTAAACCTACCCGAGAATCTACTCTACAACTAACACAAAGCAGCCGACGCGTGGGCCCTTCTTGGGAGCTGACTGGGCTCGGGTAGCCAATCAAAGGACGCCACGTCGCCCTCTCTTCACCCCTCTCACGTTGGCTCGGCCGTTTGGGCGGCGGCGCTCCTCACCGGAGCTTCACCGGAGAAGCTCCGGGGTGCTACGGGGCACGGCGGTCCAAGGGAAGAGCGGCGGGAGCACCAGCTGCTTACCCGATGGCAAAGCGTGAGCTCGGGAAGACGGAGGCGGCCGGAGACGAGCTGGCGGCGAGCAACGGCGGCGAGAAGCTTCGGTGGCCGGCGGGGAGGCTGCTCCGGCTCGGATCTGCACGGGAAAAAGGAGGAGGAGGTTAGGGAGGAGTCCGGCTTGCTCGGGGGCTAGAAGATGGAGCTAGGAAGCCACCGGAGCGGCTGCACGGGCTTGCCGGAGTTGGGGCCGGACGCGGAGAAGAAGACGGGCGGCGGAGGCGCTCCGAGCTGGGATCTGAGAAATGGAGGAAAGGAATGGGTGAGGGGGAAGAAGAGGGAGTGCACGAGCTCGGGAGGGGAAATCGGGGCTCACCGGGTGCTCGAGAATTGCTCGCCGGAGCAAATGCCGGGTTCGGGGAAGAACACGCCGGCGCGGGGAAGGAAAAAGGGGACCGAGGAGAGGGCGTTAGGGTTTTGGCGCTGGGGAAGAACGGGGAAAGGGGGGAGCGGTCGGAACGGCTTAAAAGGGGCGGCGGTCGGGAGCTCGGTAGTGGCGCGCTGCCCACCGGGGCCAACCGGCGGCGGGGATGTGGGAGGCGGGGCCTGACGCGTGGGCCCCGCGTGTCGGGAGGAGAGAGGAGTGGGGAAAGAGAGGCTGACAGCCGGGGCCCGGGAGTCAGAGAGAGAAGGGCGCGGGCGCGGAGCGGGCGGGGTCGGTGGGCCGGCCAAGAGCGGCCCAATAGGCCTCGGCCCGCTTCCTTTTTGGTTTTCTTTTTTACTTTTACTTTTTCTTTAATAATAGAGATACTAATTGCGTTATTTCATGTACGAATCTGGCTCCAAAATTTCTGAAATTTTTACAGGATGTCCAAATGGATTTGTAGGACCTACTGTGAAAGTTTGAACTGATTTGAAGCTGGTTTGACCTGGTTTCTAGTTCAATCCCGAGTTTTGACCTAAAATGGAGTTTGAATTGCAGCTAGGTTTTATTTTCTTCCAAAATTTTTGAAAATTGGTAGGTAGCTTGGGTTTCTGCTCTTGAGACTACTTATGAAATTTGGGGACTTTTCATCCACCAGAGCTTCCCTAATCTCTCAGCCCTAGTCCTTCCACTTTTTAGGGTTCGGGATTGATCGCCTCTATCAGACCAGCAGCTAGTAGCAATTTGGGACGGCTTCAGAAGAGGAACAAGTAGGTGTTGGTCCTAGCTAGAGAATGCTAACTCACCTCACTTGCTATTGCTAATTCTGGTGTTTTCCGTCTCAAATAAGTTGATTGGTGTTGTAATGATTTCCACCGAGGATGAGATTTGTACATATTCTATAAAATACAATCATATTACATTTTAGTTTAAACCAGGTGGGTGTGTGGGTGCACGGGTATGGGGATGATGGCATGTATGCATGAATGCAAGACAAACCTAGTTGCCGAATTTGGGTATTACATCCTGGCTGCTCGGGTTCACCCGGGAGCTCGGACCCGGACACGGCCCCGTGCACGCCTAGCTGCTCGGGTTCGCCCGGGAGCTCGGACCCTGACTTTGCCTTGGACTCGTCGTTTGCCGGGAACTTTGCCCCGAGCACGCCTGACTACTCTGGGTCGCTCGGGAGCTCGGACCCGAGCACTCCCGACTGTTGGAGGTCGCCCGGGAGCTCGGACCCGGGCTTTTCCTTGGATTCGCCGCTTATCGGGAGCTTGGACCCGAAAGCTTCTGACCTCGTGGGAGTCGTCGGGAGCTTGGACCCGACCTATCGCTCGACCACAAGGACCGCACTCACCACTCGGGGAGTATCCGAGATGTAGAGAAGCAAAGGCTCCTCGGATCTCGGCGCCACCAAGACCGGAGGCGAGGTGAGATACTTCTTAAGGTCCCGAAGGGCTTGCTCGGCCTCCGAGGTCCACTCGAAGCGGCCCGACTTCTTGAGGAGCTTGAATAGGGGAAGGCCCCGCTCCCCGAGCTTGGAGATGAAGCATCCTAGGGCCGCTATGCAGCCCGTTAGGCGCTGCACGTCCTTGAGATGAGCTGGCGGGCGCATCTGGTCGATGCCCCGGATCTTCTCGGGGTTGGCCTCTATTCCCCGGTTCGAGACTAGGAAACCAAGGAGCTTGCCCGAGGGAACCCTGAAGACGCACTTCTCGCGGTTCAGCTTCATGCGAGTACTGCGGAGACTGTCGAAAGGCTCTGCCAGAACCTCGAGGAGCGTTGCTTGATCCCTTGTCTTGACAACGAGATCATCGATGTAGGCCTCGATATTGCGACCTATCTAAGATTGTAAAGTAATGCGCATGGCACGCTGGTATGTAGGCCCAGCGTTTTTCAACCCAAAAGGCATGCAGACATAGCAATAAGTCCCCACAGGGGTTGTAAATGCAGTTTTTTCCACATCCTTTACCGACATACTAATCTGATGATAGCCAGAGTATGCATCTAGAAAGCACAAAAGGTCGCATCCAGTGGTGGAGTCGATTATTTGATCAATGCAGGGTAAAGGGAAAGGATCTTTTGGACATGTATTGTTGAGGTCAGTGTAGTCCACGCATATCCTCAGCTTGCCGTTGGCTTTCGGCACAACGACGGGGTAGGCGAGCCAATCTGGGTGGAGGACTTCATGGATGAAGCCGGCGGCAAGGAGCTTGCCGACTTCCGCCTGGATGAACTCTTGTCTTTCTGGTGCTTGACGGCGCACCTTCTGCCGATCGGGCCTGTCACGGACCCAGAATTGCATATGACTAAGGGAACGAGTGGTCGCCAAGGGCCGAAGGACCAGTCGACCTGGTGGCACGGTACCTACGCCGTACTCACTGAGGTGGAGTGATCCGACACCTGACCAACACAAGCCAGCCGGAAGCGACTAAACTGCCCAGAGCCACATACGATTCCCTGACCCGGTGAAGATTCAGAGTCGTTCCGGAATCCTACCATGACAAACAAGATCGGAGGAGCCCGGCGATTCTACCCACACCCTAACCTAGCTCGGAAGCCAGTGGGTCGCTCGAAAGCCCGGTAGAACACGCCCACACCCTGCCTGGCCGGCATAGCATCTCAGCCAGCGGGTCACTCAACCAATTCCTGCTCGACTTGGTAGAAAGAGGAACGGCTTAGACTCTTCACGACATACCCATACACTTCATATCATTCACGCATTGTGTATGAGCAGCCTGAATAACAACTTGTATACCACAACAAAGCTCTACAATACGATATCACTAGTAGCTGTCCACATCGGACTATAAGATTACATCAGTCGGTCATAACCGGAAACATATCCGAGTACGGAGTAATTAAACAACAGCGGAAGAAAGGTAAATGAGTCCCACAGCGGCGCATTAACCGCTGACCAAAAGTCACAACCTATCCCATGAGTCGAATAGCTAACCAGGGAAAACCATACACTAGACATCGTCGAAGAATTCCTCGACCGCTGGCTCACCTGCAATGATCTAGGAATATCCTAGGTGAGTACGGGGTACTCGCAAGACTTAATCGTGCTTGATTAGATGTCCTACACATACCAGTATAACCAAAAGTAAACATGGTGCAATTCTAGTTAGCAGGCATAATCATATCAACAATTTACTGACAGGGGAACAATACACCAAAGCAAACCACTGCCAAACCAGATTCCATGCGACTTAATGGAGGAACGTGATGAATACTCACTAGTCACATATGCACCTAAAAATACAATTACAATGGCTCTCACTTGCCATCGCCCAACTACTTGGGACAGAATGGATGTGCACATTGACAGCAAATCATCACGACCACACATTCATTTTATCTCTCGGACCATTACCGGCAACCGATCACCCTGAGTGTAAAGAGTGCCTTATCCCTTGGAGGTTGCAAGGCTCCAAGGGTCTTAGTCTTACCTGAACTACACCCCAGCCTCGATGCCGCCAACGTTCACGCGTGACAAGGGGAGTAATCACGATGGAGTCACCTCAGGGTTGGTATCGCGACAACTTCTTACACCTGGTCGCGACAGACGTTCCAAATGATACCAACCTTTATCCATCGGACACTTTCCCTTCGGCTCTCACATCTCACCTTAGTGGGTTCAAATACGTATTGCATCAGGTTAAATTCAACCATAACTAGACATAACTTGCAACATACCCTAACCATGCTAGTTGAACTGAACTCAATCACAAGGTATGAATGACGATACAAACATCAACATATTGATAAATAAAAATAGGTACTGAACAATAAAAGATGCAACAAGCTCTGCTTGCCTTGCTCGAACTGCTCCTGATCCGGCGTTGAGTTGTGAGCTTGGAGGTCTCCTTCTTCGAGCTCTAGTGTAAGCAATGCGAATACCGGAAATAAACGGTAAATGAAATATTAAGATCCAGCATGTATGCATGATAAGGGATGGTAACTACATGTGTCCATGGTAATGATGTGATGTCGAGGAACTAGAACTACATGCATAGTTTGAGGTTGAGTTGTCGTGGTTACGGGGAATGCAAATCAGGCATGCATGTCATGTTAATGGGTCTCGATGAGTTAGGGTTACGCCGTTAGTGACGGGGCATGGCGAAAATGTTCAATGTGTTAGTATCAGGTTACAATATGCAATACAAGTCCCATGCAAGTGAAAATGTACTAATCGGAGCTACGGTGGAAGAGCTAGGGTTCAAACGATTCGCGGCAATAGCAAAATGGTAAACCCTACATAACATACTGTGCATGTGCTCAAAATTAATTTTTGATTCATCCAGATTGTAGAGAATTTCATGAGCTTTCCAAATATATAAATTCATCAAATTTGGACTTACGGTTTGAAAGTTATGAAGGTTTGAAATTTTGAATCAAATCTAACCCTAAACAGTCGAAAACCTAATTGCTAAACACACCCGAAACATCCTCTCTCTCTCTCTCTGCGCTTCAGCTCTACTCGCTAAACCCACCCGAGAAGCTACACCCAGATCCTAATACTTAACCCGGCCGGCTGACAGGTGGGACCCCCAGGTCAGTGCTGACTGGGAAAAGAAATCCCAGTCAGCAGCTGACTGGGCAGACCCAGCCAACCAGAACCGGCCACGCGGCCACCCACTCACCCCTCACTCTCTCTCTCTCTCTGGAGCTGGCCGGCGGCACTCGAGACGGCGGCGAGGTCACCGGAAGTTCACCGGAGGGAGCTCGGGGATGCCACAGTGCTCGGGAGACTCGGCCGAGGGCGGCAAGAGGAAGAGGAGCTCACCCCGGGGTCGGTTTCGTGCTCGGCGAGGGCGGAGGAGCTCGGGGAGGCTGTCTGCGACGGCGAGGAGTGGCGGGAAGCTTCGGTCACCGGCGGGGAGGGTGCTCCAGGCACAGATCTGCAACGAGGAGGGAAGGGAGGGGTTAAGGAAGTCGAGAGGGAGTTAGGGGAGAAGAAAACGGAAGAGGGGGAGGACCAGAGCGTGCTCGGGGAGCTCGTCGGAGTTGCGGCTGTGCTCGGGGAAGAAGATGGTGGCGAGAACGCTCGGGGCCCGGATCTGCAGAAGGGAGAGGAGGGGGAGATGAAGGATAGCTCGGGCGTGCTCGGAAACAAGGCGAGGGAGGTCGGGGCTCACTGGATCAGCGGCAATTGCTCGCCGGAGTTCAGGGACCGGAGAGGGAGGAGAGCTCGGGCACGGGGAGAAGAGGGAGGAGGAGGCTAGGGTTTCGGGAGATGGGTGAGGGGGAGGGGAGGCTGTCAGAACCAGCCCTTAAATAGGGCGGCTGGGGCTCGGACAGCCAGTGGGGCGCCGCCCACCTTGGCCTCTGGACGGCGACGACGTGGAGAAGAAGACCCGACAGGCGGGCCCGTGCGCGCGGGAGCGGAGAGAGGAGGGGGATGACAGGCGGGGCCGGGCGGTCAGAGAGAGAAGGGGGAGGGCGCTGCGCGCGCACGGGGCTGGCGGGCTGGCCAATTGGGCCGCCGAGCAGGCTTTCGCCCAAGTAGAGTTAGGGTTTTCTTTTTCTTTTAATTTCTGTGATCAGTGTTACTCCTGTCGTCATTTTATGTGTAAATCTTGCTCCAAATATTTTGAAATTTTTACAGGGCCGTCCTAAAATTATTTGGGACCTACTGTAGAAGTTTGGAGGGTTTTGGAGGGGATTTAATCTGGTTGCTAGCTCAAACCCTAATTTTGACCTAATTCGGTGTTTGAACTAGAACTAGGTCCTAAGTTTCTCCAAAAATTCTGGAATTTGGCATGGAGCCAATATTTCCATATTCAAGGCTATTCCCAAGGTTTGGTGAATTTTTATGCACATTAACCTGCTCATTTATTCAACCCTAAGTCCTGTCTCTTTTAGGTTTAGAATCGGAGTCCGATGGAGCTATCCTTTCAGGTAGCTTGTGGATCAACCTTGGGCATGAAGTGTTGGGAAATGGTTCCACCCTCCCACATGCTAATACTAGTTTGAAAAGTTGAGAATTTCAAATAAGTTGATTGGTGTTTGTTTAATATCCACTGAGGATGAGATATGTACATATTCTATAAAACATAATCATATTGCCTCTAAGTTTAAATAAGGTGTGTGGGGATGATGATATGTATGCATGAATGCAGGCAAACACCTAGTTCGTTACAATTGGTGTATTACACTACACACCAAAAATTTTGGGACCATTGGAGTTAGTTTGACCTGAATTTGAATTCAAATTCAAATGTGGCCCATAATAGGTTTGAACTGTAACTAGGCCCTAAACTCTTCCAAAAATTCCAAATTTTTTCCTGTAGTTTCAAGTTCCCATATTCATGGCTGTTTATAAATTTTTATAACTTTTCATCCAAAGAAATATTGCCTAATCATTGAATTACAATTCAGCCCCTTTTCAATTTGATTTCTAACCCTAAGTTGAGTTAGCAATACATTGATATTCGTGGATGAGTTTGGAGGAAGGATAATGGTGGGTTTGGTCCAGCTAGAAGCACTAACCTTACCCACCTTCTATTGCTAATGTTGATGTTTTCTAAATCAAATAAGTTGATTGGTGTTTGCTAAACTAACCACGAGGATGGGATATGTACGTATTCTATAAAATGTAATTTTTGCACATTTGAGTTTATGCAAGGTGGATGCGGGGATGATGGCATGAAATGCGAGATGAAATACAAAACCTAATCATAGGAAAATGGGTATTACAAGACAAACGCCGGTATCCGGTGGTCCGGAAGGACCCCCTTTGGGATTCGGCGGGGAGACGCAGATCTACGGAGCTACGCCGGAGCTAGAGCTTGGCAGGATATGAAAATAGGGAAGACATGTGATTTACCCAGGTTCAGGCCACCTTCTAGGTGTAAAACCCTACGTCCTGCTTTGAGTGTATTTGAGAATATGTGGAGAGATTACAGTGAACTAGTAGCACCAGTGCTCTAGTTCTTCTTCCTCTAGGGATTGTATGTCTAAGGTTGTGTTGCCTAAGAAAAGATCTCAGAGTTTGATCCCTTTGCATGGCCACGGTTCTCCCCTTATATATCTAGGAGTCACCACAGTGGCCGAAAGGTAAATATCTTCCCATCAAGCTTGTCGCGGAAGTAATGGGCATGGGCAAGCCACGCCGGTGGTTGAGATTCGCTGTAGCAGAACAGTGCCGGTCACGCCTTGGTTGGAAACCGGCCTCATCATGATGAGGCCGTGTCAGGAGGTGAAGACTTGACGTCTCCTGACATGGGCTATGCTGCAACTACTTGGGCCCCACGGACCAGGTGCAGAGGGCATGCGTATGGGCGCGCGGAGGCGCGCCCTCAAAGTCAAAAAGGGTGTCAGACCTCTCCATCCCCTCCAAGACTGATAGCTGACAGGGCTTCTCACTTGGGGGGATGAGAACCGATTAGGACACCGTCTTTGGTCCGCAAGGACTTGGAGTAGACGGGTATTTTAATGCACCCGACACATGCATTAAATACACCTGTAGGGCCACGCGGACTGAGGTGGGGCCCACAAGGGGTGCTCGGGGCTCCCGGGATCAGAGGCCCCCCGAGCACACTCAGGCCGCTCCATCATCCGGGCGAGGCACTCGGCGCCCCGAACGGGGGCCAGGTCGCCTCAGGTGCTCGGGGTGAGCCCCCGAGCACTTGTTCTCCGATGCTCAGGGTGAGCCCCCCGAGCACTTCTGCTTGCTTTGTCCCGGGCGGGAATCAAGTCGCCTTGGGCCCTGCGGGAAGCGCCCTTTAGGGACGACTCGAGGCATCCCTCGATTTAGCCAATTGGAACAGTGCTCGGGGTGGGCCCCCGAGCACCTCTTCTAAACTCCCACGTCCTTGGTGACGTGGTGTCAAGTTGGGCCTTTGCCAGCGGTTTAGGGGACCCTGGGCCCCGTAACACCGACAACTATGATCCACAAAATTCCACCATAAATCATCCAAGATCATTGAAGGAGGCCTTCACCACCACGTTCCCACAGTCTCCATCTTCATTATCGCCATTGTCGATGACCAAAACTCTTATTCCAATGATTGATCCTGCAAAACTTGTTAGTAATGTGGAGAATCTTGCTCACAATGCTGAGATTGCTTGGGATGATTGGAATGAGATGAACTCTATAGTAATTGATGGAATGGTGTATAGGAGATGATGATACAAGTTTCTTTGTATAGATAAACTCTGTGCCAACCCCTATCATGGCATGAAGGCCAAGCTTATATACTAAGACAACCAACGATTGCTTGTCTCTTGGCACCAACTACTGTCGAGGTAGGAACCATCAAGATGCTTCCAACCATCGAGTTTGTTCGGATAGTGTCACGTGTAATTGTCATGATCCGAAAGCGGTTTGTTCTCCTCATGCATGCACAACTTATGCACGAGGGTAACTGCTCCCATGTCCTAGAGGTCGTGGACAGGGGAGGACTCCTGAACTATCTCATCTGGACCGGACCTAGTAAGTGATCTTAAGCCTCTTAACTGAATCTGATCGATGACCTGGTCAACGATCCTCGTCAGCTAGCCCCCCAAGCCTTAAGTGGACAAAGAATTTTCCCTTAAGGCTTAAGTAAGCAAAGGATATCATCCAGGGGAGGTCAATCTTGTAATGACCTCTTCAATAGGGTGGTCATTTATGGAAGATGGAACAGTGGTCATTCCACACGGGTGCCTCGTTAAAAATTTCATTTCAGAAAAAACCTAGTGGGAAAAACCAAAACGAAGGAAAAATAGTACACTGTCGTGTGAGGATGGGTAAGAAATTTGGTCTAAGTGCTCAACACCCAAAGTAAAAAAAATGCCTCTACTGCCACATTAGATTGGTGTCAGTATGGCCTTGGGGGTGTAACACCCCAGTAATGATGACTTGGTGTGAAATCATCCTAGAATAGTGATTGACATGGTGACATGATACACTAGGAGTGCGGGGGTTTAGGCATCGAGCTCCATGACGCAGTGATTAGCCATGTCACTAGAAAAGCAGGATGAAATGCGGTTTAACTGCTTATGGTTTCCTCCACTCCGAGGTGCACGACACCTCACCTCCATTGGCTATAAAAAAACCAACATAGTGATTTCACTCCCACTTCCACATCTTCTGCTTCTTCTTCTTCCTTCCCATCGACCATGTTGAGTGACTGGTCTTTCTCCTTCGGCGATTGAGAGAATGGTGCCACTCGCTGAGCGGAGATCACTCAGGGCAAGCGGGCAAGGGGAAGGAGATGACGATATCGAAGGAGAAAGGGAGGTCAACCAGAAGGACTTGGAGATTGTGGTTTTTTAACCTCAAGTGGGACATGCACAGTAAGTCTATCTGCTCATAGTGAAAACTTTTGATCTTGCATTTCAACTTTTAGTGTTCTTCTCACTCTCCAACCTTGGCATTTCAACCAGTCCTGACACAGCAGTGTGACGTGGTGTAGTAGGATGCTTCAACCTGGCATGACCAGATGGATAGATCAAAGGAGATCCTCAAATGTGTGGTGGAATCCTTATGCTGGGAGGTTGAGAAGAATCAAACTCTCCTAGAAGGTTGGCATGAGGCTCCTGGGTAAGTTCTCCAGAAACCTTCTCATCGAAAATTGTTTGAATATCAGTGAAGAGCATACTGATTTGGTGACATGTTTCTTGTAGGGAGAAATTTAACAAGTCGAAGGTCATCATCACCTTTTGCCAGGACGCCTCTCATCGAGATGACTGGCACATCCATGTGCGGGATGTCCTACAGGAGATCAAGCTATTGAACTTAGAGTGGAAAATGGAGCTCGCCAACAACACCATGAAGAAGGCGTTCCTAGCAGCTCGGGAGCTAACTAGGGCCGACCTTATAGGCAACCCCAATTGGGAAGATTGCATGCTTGATCGCCACCATGGAGACGTGTGGAATGTGGTCGATTTCTTGGAGGTGTTCAAGTACCTCCTGTACTTTATGACGGAGCCCCCAACTAGAGGTCTGGTCACGAACTCACGGTGCCTTTATGAGCAGGTTAAGGAACAAGAGGAGGTTGGTTGTGTATTTTAGCAACCTCTCTCCTTGGTCCCTATAGGAACTCCTCATGTTTAGTTATATTAATTTCTAGTATTATATTTCCTTTTGATGTGAAAAGAAAAATGTTTCATGAAATCAAATCATTTCTGTCGTTTCCTTAATTGCACCTCATAATATGTTTTGAAGCACAATCAAGTTAGTCGAGTTTAATCATGGTGTTTGACGAGTCCGATCGGGTGGTTCTTGATGAACAAAGTGACCACACAACTGGCCCACTACCCAAGATGTGGGTAATAGGAAATTACTCAAATGAGTCTTTAAATAGTGGTGGTAGCAAACTCAACCATGCTACTTCTCTTATCCCCCCTTTTGCACTTCTCTCTTGAGAACATTGATACGTAGAAGGCAAAGGAAGTGGTCCATCGGTTGTTCATGCACTTGGGTGCGACCATCGATAGAGCAGTGAAGCAAGTGAGGAAGGAGATCACCAATAAGATCATCTTACCTGATATGCAGAAGGCAGAGGAAGTGGTCGATCGGTTGTTCATGAACTTGGGGTGTGACCATCGATAGAATAGTGAAGCAAGCGAGGAAGGAGATCTCCAGTAAGATCATCTTACCTTCTCGATGTTCTTATTAGATCTCTTCGCACATCTTGTTGTTCGAGCTCTTTCTTCATGTCATCTCCTCCCTCTTTCCTGTCTTTAGAGAAGGATTGAGAGATCAATGACATCAACGCAACTCAAGCAGACTTGTCTCAAAGAGTGAAGGATCTTGATTTTGAACACTCGAAACTGCTCCACAGAGCCAATTGGGTGGAGAAGGAGATCTTTGGCTTCAAGTTGAAGCTTAAGGAGTTCAACAACAACTAAAGGAAACTCATAAAGGTCCTTGAGCTCCTCTCTCTTGGAGGTGACAAAGCCCTGATGCCTCAGGATCTTGGCCCCAAATGAGCTCCTTATAGAACAAGTCAAGAAGGTCCTCTCCGATCTTGAGATTAGCCAGGAGTGCATCAACTTGATGTTCTGCTGTCCGTACCACAACTCTGGCTCTAGTCGTGGTTACGGGATTGTAATCCTGAATGTGGTGACCATTGTGACTGAAGTAGGTGGTTGTAGCATAGTCGATGTGGTGCTTGGTCAAGTCATACTTTCTACAATGGTGTTGCTTGGAGACCAAGGAACTTTGGTGGTACTTCTCGCACAAGATTAACTTCACTGAATAAACCCTCGTCATGGAGAAGTTCCTCCAACCCTTCAACCCTTCAAATCCATCATAGTAGTCATCCTTGGAGAAGTTCCGAGGGGGAGTTAGCGAGTGGGGCTCGTACCATGGATCTCCAAGTTATGCAGATTTTACATAAATTATTTAGAGTATGTAAAAACCAAACTCACCTTCAATGGGAAGTCTTAGCTTTATCATTATTCAAAGGAAATTCCTCTTTAAGTAGGATTTTGGGGGTTTAGCCTCCAAGTATTATTCTTATCTCATCATTTTCTAAGGATAGGTAATAGTAAGACATGGCTTCTCCCAACTATGAGACCTCGTCTGTCTGACTCATTCCAAAGCACACCAAAGAGGTAACTTCATTGTTATTAAGAAGTTGTCTTCCACTTGTTTCTAGACTTCCTTGATCGAACGAACTTTCTCAAGTCATTTCTCTCTCTTTGAACTCTAAAGAACTCAATTCTCTCTAAGGACAAGAGAATCGAAACCTTGAGGAAGACCCAAGAATTCAACATTTCTCGAGTCACAAGGCTGACGAAGGAAATGTCAAAATTGGAGGAAGAAACCAAGCCCAGCGATGTTGCCTAAGATCATCAAAGTTAAGGTAGTCTCTTTCATGGAGAATGCTGATGTATGGATGCTAACTGAGACCTTAGTAGAACAATTCGAGGCTATGAAGGAGGTGGTACCTGTGGTCAAGACGAAGACCTTGGAGTCCACAACGAAGCACGCCTATCACGTCGTCAAGGAAGTCCTCATTCGCCTGGACTATATGTATGGAGATTCTGTTGAGATAGGCCAGTTGACTTCTCTAGCAGTGTACTCATCGGAAGAAGAGGGTGAAAGGATGCGACTTGTAGCCTTGAACCGGGTCAGTGCCATCACCAAGCGAATCATTGATAGCTTAAGACCTCGAGTCATCATGCCTTCCCCTTTGAGCTCCAAACCTGCTGCTAAGTCTTGAAGTAGTGAGAATAGCTTCCTAGTTATCTTATCATAAACTATTAGTAAAAACTGTTAGTTTTATGATGCTGATATTGTAAATTTGCATGCAAAATACACAATGCAAACTTCAGACTATGTTAGCCATTTCCCATATTATGTAGCCCCCCACCTAGAACATTCACCGTGCTAAGGGAGCGTGATTCTAGGAGAAAACATGTCGAAAGGAATCCCTGGTTGTGCCCCATACAACCTTGTTAGTGCCAGTGTCTTATTGTCGAGACAAAGTAAAGCTACTAAGATCCCATGTAGTAGAGTGTCTCATACAATTGTCATTCATGAATGCATATTGATGACATGATGCAGGTGGCAGGACCAGTGGCTGTCGTGACAACCATGCCTGGAACACTGAACTGTGTTAAGGGAGAAGTGGTTGTAGGCGAAAATGTGTCAAAAGGAACCCCCGATTGTGCCCCATACTTCCTTGTCAGTGCTAGTGTCTTATTCTTTGAGATGAAGTCACGCTACTGAGCTCCCGAGTAATGAGGCCTAGCTTACAGTAGAGTGTCCCATACAATTGTTATTTGTGAATGCATATTGATGACATGATGCAGGTGACAGGCTTAGTGGTGACCATGACAACCATGCCTGTCCCCAAACACTTAGGCACATTTGAAGGGAAGAAAACTCCTAAAAAATGCCATGAAGAGATAAGAAAGGCAACAAGACAAACAAATTGCCTTTTATTCATATTTAATACCACATATATGAATACCACATACTTACAGAAGGTGAAACGTATAATACATAGAACTTCATGGGGTGCTTGATGTTCCATGAATTGTGAAAAATATTGTCATTTTTGTCAGCTAATCTTAATGATCCAGGTCTTACGACGGTGGCTACAATGGATGGGCCTTCCTAATTGGAAGATAGCTTGTTTAAGCCAACCTGATTCTGAATTCATCATAGAACTAGGTCACGCACCTTGAGTGTTCGTTTGCTCACTCGTCAATTGTAGTACCATTGCAGCCCTTGAGGATATGCTACTGACTTGACAAATACATGATCACATTGCTCCTCTAGGAGGTTCAGTGATCTCCGCATTTCTCCTATTGCTCGACTTTGTCAAAGAGGTCAACACGGATTGAGGCAAGCTTGATCTCACTTGGAACCACAGCTTCTACCAGCATGAAAGGCGTCTCGTCTGTTGCTCAACTAGCCATAGTGTATACTGCCCATAGAATAGATGGAAGTTATTCCATCCAGTTCTTGGAAAGGGCCTTAGGGCGATTAAAGACACTTCTCTTTATGCCTTGCATAATTTGACCATTTGCCCACTCAACAACCTTGTTACTTTTTGTGCCACCAATCCGTAGCAAATTTTTGTGACAAGTTGTAATCTTGATCTTGTAAGCATCAAATTAATATAGAACCCTGTTCTTTTGCACCCATAAATCTCATAAATATAATATTACCTTCTTTTAGCTTCTACCTTAAAACGTTGAACCCTAAAATAAGAGCAACATAAATTCTCTAATGACAGTCCTTCAGAAATCCTTGTAGACACCCTGGTAGGTTCATTACCTTCTTTAGGTTGCACCTAGAGAAAACCAAAACCAATTAAGCAAGGGAAGTATTTGAACCAATGAAATCCTTCCAAATTTATTAAATGTAGAACTGTATATGATTTATTGGGTGGTGATTCCTTCTCTCAAGTTTCATATATTTTGGAAGCACTACACCTACCTATAGTTCAAACCCATTTTGGGGCATATTTAATTATTTGAATAAATTTTAGTCAAATACATTTTATTTTGACTTGAAAATTTTACAATGGCATATAGATATTATGGAGTCTTTGTGAATTTTGTTAATTTTTGGTATTTAGGTTTGAGCTTCCATTTAATTACAAAACCACCACAATAGGAAAAAGAAAAGAAAAGAAATATAAAATGAAAAGGAAAAAGACCCTCCAGGCCGAACGTGCTGGCCTTGGCCTTTGTGCCTCATCCGGTAGCTGAGCCGCCTCCGCCTGGCCATTTTCCATGTGCCCCCGCGGGAATGGGGCCCTGCGCTGGCACCTCTGGTGCTCCTTATAGTGCTGCAGTGGGGCCCGCCTATCGCGCATTGTCTCCCACGCTGCGCGTGATGGCTGGCCGACCACGTGCACCGGTCTTGACGACGCCAATCCGAGGCTGACCGAGCCATCATATTTAAGGCACCTGACCGCTTCCCCCCCTTTCCCTCTTCTCCCCATTTCCCTTTTTCCCTTTTTAGCTCGCGTCGCTGAAACCCCATTTGCGTGTTTCTCCCCTTTGGTCGGAGCTCTCTCGTCAGTGATTCCCCTTAATTCAGTACATCTTCGGCCTCCTTCCTCTCTCACCGAGCTTCGCTCAGTCTCGCCTCCATGGCTAACCCCCTCTCCCTTTGTCCTGCATGTTCGGATTAGTCACCAGCATGAAGCCACCACCGCCATCACCATTGCCGTCGGGACCGAGCTCAGAGCCCCAAGAAGCTCATCTGAGGCCTTCAGCAGGTTCCGAAGGATCCACGGGAGCTTTGGGAGCCGTTGCCCACGCCTCCCCTCCGCCCATCATGCTGCCCACTTCCCCGTACCTCCATCTCTTGCAGTGACCGCTAGCAGTTCCTCCGCCACTCCACCCCTCCTCCGACCTCATCGACTACTCTACTGAGCCCCCACTGAGCCGCGCAAGCTCTCTACTCTCTTTTTCCCCCTTGACTTCACTGTCCCAGCTGCTCTTGTGCTTCGGCCGCCACCAGCATCTCCACCTCTGGTGATCCCGAACCTCCCGGCCAGGCCGTGTCGCTTGCGACCCTCCTAACCCTAGGTCCATGCCGTAACACCCCTCCCGATCACATGCAGGGCCCCTTGGGCTCATTGGCATGCTCACTCCCAGCTGCCAGCTTAGCCATGTTGGCAGAGCCACTGACTAGTGGGTTCCACTGGTCAGGAGGTTAATTACCCACCATATCAAAGTTTAATGTTTGACAGCATGACATGTGGGGCCAACTGATTAATAAAGCATTTTAATTCTTCATTTAAATATATGAGACAATGGCAGTCGGGTCCCGCTGCTTAAACTAGCCGAAAATAAAATAAACAAGGCAAAGATAAAACTGGTAATGGACCCCACTTGTCATGGACTAGGGGCTAGTTCTCCCTCGGTATTAAAAGTATTTCTATGTTTAACTTAAATCAGGAAGTTCCGAATATGCTTTTAGAAGGCTGAAACTTGTATAAACCATAGTCAATTCATCAACTCCAAAAAGTATGAACTACATATAAAAATGTCCAGCATGAGATGTACTATCCATTACAAATTACTTCATGCATGTTACTGCTTTTAGAAAATTCAGAATAATTAAAAACTATCAATTAAATGCCTAAAAATGCACATTTCACTCAAAAATTTATAGGTTTTGTACTATAAATCCAAATTAAATGAAATCAATATAGTAGTCTTAGAAGTGAAATTTTCATAATTTGAAATACATATCATACACTATTCATTTCTTTGTATGATGAATTCTTATTGCTTTTGTCGTTTCTTCCTTTTCGGCATCATTTTTGCAAATCAATAGATTCTGGGGACGAGGGACTTGAGCCAACTTCTACTGATTTCCAGCAAGGACTGTAGTATCATACTCAAGGCAAGCTGAGCTTGCTAACATCGCCATGCTGCAATCAATCTATTAGTCATGCTTCTTTTAGTGAGGATTATGTACTTGTTACTTCGATATCCTTAACTAGCATGAGTTGGTAGTTATGTCGGTCCAGCATTGTTATGAGTTGAAAATTATACCTAATATAATCTGAACCTGAGAGTAAGAGAGTTTGAGAGGGTAGTGATGATGACAACCAGGAGGTGAAAAGGCCATTGGAACCATTCACTGGGTAAATTGTTTGTCGTAACCATTACCACTCGTTGTGGTCACCATGTTGGTCATTTGATAACCCCTTATTAGATGCTAGGTGTTATTCATGAACCCACTAAAGGTGCCTCTGGTATGACCTTCGCCCACTGGGTCCTTGCAACCCTCATTTGGAGAGCTGCCGGGACGCTTGGTAGTGTTGTTGAATGAATAATACCTCGATTCTTGGTTAACTAAGCATCATATTCAGATCTGAAATGTTAATCATTCTCTATGGTGTTTCACTTGCCATTGTTGGACTTGTGGTAATTAACTTGATGGAAGAAAGTATAGTTGAGGTGCTGAAGTGTTGTGAATTTATGATGCTCATATGTTGATTATTGTTTCGCTATTTCAATGTCAATTGCTCCTGTTACTTCATGTCATATGCCATATTACTTTCATATCAAAAGCACTACCAAGTCTTGCGAATATGTTTGTACTCATTGGTAGTTTTCCTGTATGCATAGGAACATGTGATCCTTCTCTAGTTGAGTACTTCAAGAATGACGCTTGAATGTTTACCTTGGTTAGCTTTACTATTGTGGGTTATTTTGTGGATCTTCTCGATGCTAGCTTGCATCGCAGGTTAATGTTTTAATTATCTTTCCATTGCTGAACTTGTTGTACTAATTTGGTACTTTTGACCTTCGGGCCTTTCGTTGTAATTTATCTACTTGCCTATGTGTAAGGGATGTAAAATTCTATCTTGTAGAACTGTATTTAGAGTTCAGTTGCGATATCTAATGTTGTTTCCATACACGTTATGCACAATGCATGTATTATCCTAGAGTGCATAATGTGTACTAGGGTGCCTTGGAATTGCATTTAGCTTTTTAAATGATGTATGCTTCTGGCCAGCTTGACCAACGGTGAATGCATACGACATGTGTAATCATATGACATATGGTTCGGTGTTGGACTAAATCAACAATGAGTGCATATGATGTGTGGTAATCTTATGATATGTTGGTTGGTTGCTCAGTCTTTCAGCGATATATCATTTCCTAAGTCAATTATAATTCCGGGTCCCAACAGCGTTGATATTAGAACCGAGCTCACTGTAGATAATGTTGCAGGTTTACGTTAGTGTTAAGACTCGGTATCCAACTCTCTTCCTAACCTGTGATAGATGGCTGAATCGTATGTTACTCTTGCAATTGCCCACTGTACGACCGTAGGTGGTGCTCTATTACTTCTCGTCCGGATGCTCGCTTGGTTGGGGGTACTCGTGGCTGCCCGAATACACAATCTATCACCACAAGCATAGTTTTAGCTTGAGTGACTACATCGCATGGGTATTTATAAGGTCACACCTCACCGAGCCACCAGAGCAGCACCTAATCTTTGAGGGCCACGATGGCTCATATGAGGGAGCCGTGCAAGCAACTGCTCTCTGATGAGGACATGACCCCCATGGATGCATCCGCGGCCACCTCTACTTCCACTACTTCAACTACGTCCGCTGTTCAAGCTATAAAGAACAAAAGGAGGTCTGCCAAGATCATCAAGAAACAAGCGAGGATTCAAGTTCAAGCTCTCGGGAGGAGGAGGGAATGAAGTTCATATGACCATGAAGATGTCTCCCATGAATTGGTGCTGTTCTCCCACTTCATTTTTGGACCAAGAAGAGTTAGAGATCAAGTCCCACAAGTTTTGAACTCTGATTTGGATTGCTGAGGCAACCTGGACTTCAAACGTCTATATCTCGGGCATACTGACTTCAATTTGGATGATCTTGGACCCTATGGAAAGCTTATCTTGTACTCTTTCCAACCTATCCAGCCTCATCTCCAAATTCTTTACGAGCACACTGTAAATACCAAAACAGTTCGGGACTATCTTTGAAATAGATCACCTCTTCTCTTTATATACCCCCTAGGATTCTCTCTTTAGTGTTGTGTTTTGTTGAGCATAGTTTTGTTGTATAGGGCCAAATAGCATTGTCTCTAGTTCTGTCTTGTGACCACCTAGTTTGACTACTTTGCATAATTCCACCAGATCAATATATCATACTTCATCTATATTTGCAATTTTAGATTGCCTTCAATTATTCTTGCTCATTCTTCGGTTGCTTGCAGGGATAAAGAACCTCGTGTTCAGGTTGATCGTGCCCATGGCAAGGTTAATAACCTCTAGGAATTGGTTTAGCGATTGTCTAGGCGCTTCGTCGTTGTATGAGCGTAGCTGGATCGTCAAAGTCACCTCCACCAAACCAACATGTGTTTCTCGTTGAAAGATCGGGACACCCAAAGTTCTATCACCCACGATGCCATGAGCTACCTTCACTTTTGGTACATGAGGTAGTTGCTAGCTTCGTCTTTTAGCTTCCACATGGGTCAAGAGAACCCCACTTCACCGATCCACTGGTAGCATCATCCTCCAGGCCAACCTGACCATCATCAAGATGGCTCCGATGCTCACCATCACACATCACCTCTACCGTGCAGCTACCTGTGACCACTATCACCGTCGTCTTTGCCACGCCCTTGACTTCATCTATGAGCACATCAGTACCCATCAGGCCCCCTGTTAACTCGATGGAGGCCCACGGGGAGTTTGATGGCCCACCCGCCTGCTTTTTCGTGGCAGTTCCCGAATTCCACTATGCCCCTCATCATCGAGTAGCTATGGCTGTCCCTAGGACTCTTCATGGGCTGGGTCGCTTCCAGGGGAGGTGCCCCACAACTTTTGTGAGCCGGTGCTGGTTCTGCCGAATGCGAGCCTTTTCTACATCGTGCACACCAACTACGAAGACCTTTCTCCGTAGTTTCAGCACACGTGTGTGCTGTCCAACACTAAGTTCAGCTCATTTGGCACCTTTTTGAAGCATGAGCTGAACTTAATCCCTTGTAATAGGATAGCTTTCGGTAACAACTAAGTATGTAGATGTGGGTTTGAGTTGTATTGTTTATGTCGCTTGTTGGAGTTGTAAATTGCAGTTGTACACATGAACTTCGTATGCTACTAATACAACTTATGTTACCTTCTAGCTCTCGCACTCATTTAATGTTCATTTTTTCTTGTGAAAATGTTGCTGAAATGATGTGTTTTATTCTTGTGTTCCTTGCTGCCTGCACATGTAAAGTTCCTCCCCAATGCATAAATCATGTCTCCTAACCTTGTTGCTCCTAACCCCTGTGTCATAACAGGATGGCTCCCACTACCCGTGGTCGTCACGGTGACTTTCCCCAAGCTCCGAAAGAGGAGATTCCTACTCCGCCTCCTAGCTAGCCAACCATACAGGAGTTACTCCTACAAATGGAGCATAACTAGGAGGATCAGAATTGCATTCTTGAACAGTTGGCACTTCATGAGGTTGCAGGTGGTGGCCAAGCTTGAAGCAGTTTGTCAAAGTTCTAGCAAACGAACCTTCCCATGTTTTCTCACTCAGAGGACTCACTGGATGCGGATGATTGGCTCCGCACCATTGAAAGGAAGCTACAGCTTTCTCCGTGCTCTGAGGCAGAGAAGGCGACCTTTGCCACCCACTAGCTTAAGGGTGTAGTAGCCGATTGGTGGGAAAACCACCTCGTGATGCAAGCAGAAGGCCACCAACTGACATGGGTTGAGCTCTCCACAACTGTTCATCGCACTCATATTCTGGAGGGTCTCATGGATATCAAGAGGTGGTAGTTCTTTGACCTTGAGCAAGGGAGGAGCTCGGTCACTGAGTACCTATAGTACCATTTCAATCGTCTTGCTCGGTATGCCACCGAATAGGTGCCCACTAACTGCAGTCATCGTGGGAAATTTATGCGTGGTCTAAACAACAAGCTGTAGAAAGAGCTTGCCCTCCATACTGTTTGAGATTTTTAGATCTAGTGGATAAGTCGTGTAGGGCTACCGTCTTGCTTAAATTGTTAGTAGAATCCCAAATTCTGTTCTTCTAGCTCTTGTGCCAAATTAATACTCGCAATTTCTGGTGGATAAGTCATGTCTGGCATCTAGTTGAGATTGCCATCGCCACCATCTTGTGCTGATTTAATTGGTTTCGGGGAAGAAGAAGAGTCCAGAGCAAACACAATTCCTACTAGTTTCGGACTCCAAAATTCAAAGTGCTCAGATTGGGCTCAAAATCTTCCATTTGGGAGATATATATGTGCTGATCTTGCCCCAAAACTTTCAGCTCTTTCCGTGCATCCAACTCCCTACAGAAGCCACCAAGTCCTGCCACGGCAAGAAAAACAGCAAATTTGCTGCCATGGCAATGATACTAGTTGAAGAGTCTAGATCCAACACTGGGAAATCTGCTGTCGCGGCAAGAAAAATCTGCTGTTGTTGCTGCCACGATGGCAGCGCATCAACCTTGTTTCGTCTCTGCCATGGCAAGCTTTGTGTTGATTTTTTTTGCTGCCACTTCTGAGACTTTTGTTCTGTTTGATTTTGATTGATTTGGTAGGTTTCTGAGAGAAAAATAAAAAAAGAAGAAAAAGGAAAAATCTCAGAGATCTTTTGCCACTCATCTTTTGCAGCTTCGGTACCTTATCTTTGGGGTACTTCCACTACTACCTGTTGAGCTTTGCTTCTATTATTTGCAGGGCATTTCATTGGCCTAGCTAGGATTCGGCAACAATGACTAGTACTTTGAACATTTATTCAACTTGTATTTGCTGCATTGATAGTTGCTACTTCTTGTTACCATACTGAAGCCACCAAGCTCCACCTTCCTATACTGTACTTTGTTTGGTCACCTTGGTAATCACTATATTAATTTTTTGATCATCTTTGACACCGCCAAAGGCCGACAACCATTGCAGCACGGTAAGAACTGGTAAGAGCTTGGTATTTGCTACAAAATTATTGAGATTCCTTCCACCCCACACCACACACTCTAGTAGTTGGTAGGAGCTTGTGCATAAAGAATACTACTCTATCAATTGTTTGTTTTGTCTTGCTTGCAAAGCTGACCAGGAAATAAAGAGATGGATACATGAAGCAAGCAAACGCCCGGTACAAGTCCTCACATCACAATTTGCTTCAGTTGACCCTTCTAGTGCAGCACCAACCTTTGTTGCTGCACCTGCTGATGTGAGAGTCACACCATCTCGCTCTTGTGACGTGTCACCCCTGACAGTACCTACATTATCTGAGTCGAGCTGGCAAGGTAAAAATAAAGGTAGCACTTCCATCGCTCCACATGAGATTTTAGTATGCCCCAACGAATTAAATACTTCATGCGCTGAGTTGAATGGACTACCCTTGTCCACTACACATGCTATTTTATAGCAACTTAGAGTGGAACCAATTGTTCCTTTGCATTGGCCACAAGTTGACAACACTATCTGTGATCAATTATTTGATGCTCCTTGTGAAAAAGAATAGTTGTGTGATAATACTTCACTTATATCCATGCCACAACTAGTTAGTGCTAAAATTAGAATTTCAAGTGCTGAAACTATTGATATCCCTCATGTGGAATTGCTTAAATATGATGCCATTGTTTCCCCAACATCACTTGACCAATGTTCTGAATCACATTGTAGATGATGAAATTTGTGTGCACATGATTTGTAGGACTTGTACTGAATCGATTGTTTTTAAACTTACTCATTTCGACAATGACCACTTGAAACTATTCATCTCATCACCTTTGCAATGTCGATATTTGAAGGATTATGTTACATACTGTAGCAATTTATGACATAGGCAATGAATTCCTGGTGCATTCCATGTGGTCAATTTTCTGTTTTGCGAAAAGTTAGTTTGACGTGAATGCTTAATTGTTTTGATATGACCTCCAATATAGGTGCTAAATTTATGACAAATAGCTTGTTGCATGATTTTTCTGATGTTAGTGCTTATCTTGCCCTTCACATAAGTGAAGTATTCAAATGGATATGCATTAGAGTATTGCTCAAACATGTGCCTACGAAAATGATGCGAATGCACATTCAAATAAATGAGAGGATAATCACTACCATGCTCAAATTAGGATGTACGGGAACACAAAAATTTGTGGCAGTATGTAAGATAAGCCTTTAAATGAAATTATCACATTGCAATGTCGATGAGATAAACAAGTACAAATGATTATCATCGACACGTGTAAGTTTATCAATAATTTCAGCATGGGTGATGCAAAATATATGCACTAAAATTCCACAATCTACATTATATTCTCCAATCACATTAACTTGATAGCACAGAGTATAGACGGAATTCCACGATTGTAAACCTACAATTTTAGAAAGTTTTTCTAAAGCGTGTGTCAAAGTCATAAGGTTAACAAGTTGAATAGCATATATAACATCATGAGCAATAGCATTGTACACGTCATTTTGTTCTATCAACTTTCTATAGCCTATTTGAGAATCAATGTTTACACATAGCTCAACAATTGGTGCTTGCAAATTTGTAAAAGAAACAACTTCAGAATATGGGGCACGTAGTCTTTATCTATATCATTTTCTTCAACATGTTGTATATCCAAATCATGAGGTATAGCTATAATATTAGATGAAGTACAAAAATCAGCAAGCAATGCATTGGGTCTAGAAAAATTATCATGTGATTCTTGGGACCATTCTCAGCATGTTTAATCGATTCCTCATGAGGGATATTAACAATTTTAGCATGTGGAACACTAATTTCATCACTAACATGTGATTCTAAAATACAAGTAGCATGTTCACCATCTAGTTGTGGCGTAGTATAAGTGAAGCATTATCACACAACTCTTCTTTATCACAAGGAGCATTAAGTAATTCTTTACAAACAACATTCTCAACTTGCAGTAAAGGCAAAGTAACAAGCAGTTTCACTCTAGGTTGCTCTAAAATAGCATGTGTAGTGGACAAGGGTAGTTCAATCAACTCATCACATGAGGCATTCAATTCAATAGGGTAAACTTCATTCTCATGTGTAGTGATGGGAGTAGTACCTTTATTTTTACCTTGTAGGCTCGACTTAGAAAGTAGAGGTACTGTTGGTGGTGACAGGTCACAAGAAAAATGTGTGACAGCTAGGCATGTGCGCATGCTTAATTTTGTAGTAATGGGTGTCCTGATCTTTCGATGAAAAGGTAACTATCGATTTGTGGAGACGACTTTGACGATTTGACTATACCATACAACGACGATGCGCCTTACCAATCACTAAACCAACTCTGGTAGGTTATTGAAAATGTGGGAAGCACGGTCAGCCTAAACACGAGGTTCTAATCCCTGCGAGCAAACGAAGAACAAGCAAGAATTAAAATAAAGCAATATGAAATTGCAAGTATGGATGAAAACCAAGATAGATTGGGGTTCGGAAAAGTAGTCTTGATCTGGTCGTTGGACACAAACAAAGATTTATGAAGTTGCAAAGGTAGCAAACTCTTAACTAAACAAAACCCCAAAACAAAAGAGAGTATCCTATGAGGTATATAAAAAGAAGAGGTGGTCTGCTTCAGAAATAGTTCCAAACTATTTTGGCAACTGCAACTTGCTCATGAGGAATTTGGAGGTGGGGCTAGACATGTTGGGAAAAGCACGAGATAAGCTTTCCAACAAGTCCAAGATCACCCAAATCAGAGTTCGTATGCCTGAGATATAGACGTTTAAAGTTAGGACAGTCTCATCAATCTGAATCAGAGTCAAGAACTTGTGGGACTTGATCTCTAGCTCTCCTTGGACCAAAGGTGATGTGGGAGAAATCCTTATATAGCGACAATTCATGTGGTACATGGTAAATATCACATGAGCTTCATTTCCTCCTCCTCCCGAGAGTTTGAACTTGACTCCTCGCTTGTTCTTGAAGATCTTGATGAACCTTCTTTTGTTCTTTGTAGCTTCAACAGCGGACGTAGTTGAAGTAGTGGAAATAGATGTGGCAGCGGGTGTATCCATGGGGTCATGTCCTCATCAGCCATGTGTACAACCTGATTCTGAAATAGGCTATGATAAGTTGATAGAATATATGACGTGTGTAATGCCATTAGTCATGATGTTGTATGTGCTATCCAACTTGTTAACTCTATGACTTCGACATAGGCTCTAGAAAAGGTTTCTGAACTTGTGAATTTACCATCTTGGAACTCAGCCCATATAATTAATTTAATTAGAGATACTATTGTAGACGATGAAATTTGTGTGCATATTATTTGCATCACTTGTACTGAACTGGTTGTTTCTAAACTTACTCATCACTTATACTATTCATCTCATCATCTTTGCAATGTCGGTATTTGATTCAAAGGATTATGTTACATACTGTAGCAATTTATGACATAGGCAATTAATTCTTGGTGCATAGGATTTGCATTCCAAGTGGTCAACTTCCTGTTTTGCAAAAAGTTAATTTGACATGAATGCTTCATTGTTTTTATCGGCGATACGGGGACCAGGGTCCCCTAAACCACTGGCAAAGACCCAACTTGACACCACGTCGCCAAGGACATAGGGGTTAAGAGGAGGTGCTCGAGGACCCACCCCGAGTACTGTTCCACTCGGCTAGTCGGGGGGGTGCCCCGAGTTGTCCCTTAAGGGTGCTTCCCGAAGCACCCAAGGCGACTTGGTCCCCGCTCAGGATGAGCCAAGCAGAAGTGCTTAGGGGCTTGCCCTGAGCACCCGAGAAGAAGTGCTCGGGGGCTCACCCCGAGCACTCGAGGTGACTTGGCCCCCGCTCGGGGCGCCGAGTGCCTCGTCTGGATGTTGGAGTGGCCTAGGGGGCGTGCTCGGGGCCTCCAATCCCGGGAGCCCCGAGCACCCCTCGTGGGCCCCTCCTCAATCCACATGGCCCGACAGGCGCATTTAATGCATGTGTTAGGTGCATTAAATGCTTGTCTATCAGGCATTCCTACTCCAAGTCCTTGCAGACCAGAGGCGGTATCCTAACCAATGCCCATCCCCCCAAGTGATAAGCCCTGTCAGCTATCAGTCTTGGAGGAGATGGAGAGGTCTGACACCTTTTTGACTTCGATGGCGCGCCACCGCGCGCCCATACGCATGCCCTCCGCGCCTGGTCCGTGGGACCTGGGTAGTTGCAGCATAGCCCGTGTCAGGAGACGTCCCAGGAAATCTTCATCTCCTGACACCACCACATCATGATGACCTGATTTCCAACCGCGGCATGACAGGTGCTTTCCTGCTACAGTGAATCTTCAACCACCGGCGTGGCTTGCCCATGCCCTATTCGTCAGCAACAAGTATTATTATAGTGTATTTACCTTTCGGCCATTGTGGTGACCCACGGGTATATAAGGGGAGAACCAGGGCCATGCAAGGAGGATCGATCTTTTAGACAACACAACGATAGACATCTGAACCCTAGAAGAAGAAGAACAGGAGCATCTGTGCTGCTAGTTCATTGTAATCACTCCACATATTCTCAAATACACAAAAAGCAGGACGTAGGGTTTTACACCTAGAAGGTGGCCTGAACCTGGGTAAATCATCGCGTGTTTTCTTGTTTCCTATCCTACCAAGCCCTAGCTTCGGCGTAGGTCTGTAGATCTGCGCCTCCCCAGCCGAATCCCAAAGGGGGCCCTTCCGGACCACCGATACCAGCGTTTGTATGTCGACATCTAGCGCGCCAGGTAGGGGGGCCAAGTTCTCAAAACTGCGCTGCTCATGGCAGGCCAGCAGTCATCTTCCCAGAAGCGGGGACGGCTGCGGCCATCCGCTTCAACACGTTCAGCGCCCTCTCGAGTACAGGGGTGCCATGCCGTGCCTAGCGGCACTGCAACGGCAGCCGCTGCGTTGTCACTGTTGCGGCGCCCAGCGGGCGAAGGCGGATCGCATGCCGATGTAGCCTTCGTCGAGCTTCCTCAGCCGGTTCGGCGCCGGCTGATTTCGACGAACCGGGCGAAGCAGGCGTGCTGCATGCCGCATAGCTTCTCCTCCGGCACCCTCCTATCTAGGTGGAAGGCATATCTCCTGTGGGCCCTTGGCTCCAGGAGGTAGCCAACCTGGTCGACACCGCTCGCCGTCAGGCGGCAGCCAGGAGTTCCCATACCTCTTCGAGGCATGGCGACTCCTGAGTTGGCCCCTCAGCGGCGCCTCTGTCATTATCGCCGTGTCCTCGACGTGGTGAAGCGACGGAGCCCCGCGGCAGGTCCCACCATTCGGTCGCCTCTCCTATTCTAGGAGATGGCCCAGATCTTCGCCACTGCATCAACCAGCAGAGAGAAGGTCAAGATGCGCGCGTCACCATCGAGCGCTAGCGGGAGAAGCGACGTGAGGCAGGGGCTGTCGAGGGCCAATCATCCTCCGGCCCCGCTGCCAGTCGGACGTGTTCTCCGGTGCACGTCCGCGTGCCACCGGTCGGGAGAGTCGGCACCCCGCTTTACGGAGCGGGATGTCGGGCTTTTACTCCTGACCTTCGCCGCGTCAGCTGGCTAGAGAAATTCCGGCCTGACCTGCCGCAGAAGTACGATGGCTCTTTCCACTCGGAAGAGTTCCTCCAGATCTACACCACCGCTGTGCAAGCGGTGGGAGGGGCCGAAAAGGTGATGGCCAACTGGTTCCCCATGGGCCTGAAGGGCTCTGCCCGTTCATGGCTCATGCACCTTCCCCCGAGCTCGATCCGCTCATGGGAGGACCTTTGCCACCAGTTCGTGGCCAACTTCCAGGGCACTTTCGAGCACCCCGGTATGGAGAGCGATCTCCACGCCATCAAGCAGCAGCAAGGGGAGACGTTGCGGCACTTCATCCAGCGTTTCAGCCAGGTTCACAACACCATCCCCAAAATTTCCCCTCAAGCAGTTATCGTCACCTTCAGGCAAGGCGTCCGTGATGAAAAGATGCTTGAGAAGCTAGGCACGTGTGACATCCAGTCCACGGCGGACCTGTTTGCAGTCGCGGACAAGTGCGCTAAGGCGGCTGAGGCTCGCGCGTGGCACTCCGCACCCCGACCAGCCGACGGTCGATGGTGCAGGTTCCTCCCGTCCCCCCGGGGGGAGAAGAAGAACAAGAAGCGCAAGTCCGAGCCCGTCACGGTAGCAGAAGTCAAAGCACGGAAGCCGCCGTGCGCCGGTCCAGGCGGCATCGGCAAGAAGCCACCCAGGGCCCTCGAGCAGGGCTCTGTCAGGTGGTGCGAGATACACCAGACCAACCGGCACAGCCTGGCTGAGTGCCGGATGGTGAAGTTCCTCACCGAAAGGAACAAGAAGGAGCGCGAGGATCGCCGTGAAAGTAGCGGCGACGAGCGCGACAGGGAGGGACGAGAAGAAGGTCTCGGGTTCCAGGAGCCTGAGGCCATGGCGTGCATCAACGGGGGCACCTCTACGCCCACTTCGCGCTGCCAGTTTAAGGTGATGGCTCGCGAAGTGTGCTCAGCGACCTCAAGCACCAGATCGACCCGGCCACTGCAGTGGTCGGGGGTCCTGATCACCTTCGACCGCTCCGACCACCCCGACAACACGTCGGGTGTAGGCCGCCTCCCGTTGGTGGTCTCCCGATGGTGTGCAATATCAATATAACCCGCATGCTAATCGATGGGGCGCAGGCCTTAACCTCCTGTCCCCTGAAGTCTTTAGCAAAATGCAAGTGCCACCCGGGCAGCTGAGGCCAACGATGCCGATTCATGGCGTCACCCCAGGCCTCGCCATGCCCCTGGGGCAGGTATCCCTGATGGTCGCCTTCGGGACTAGGGACAACTTCCGGACGGAGAGCGTCGTCTTCGACATCGCCGAGTTTGACCTCCCGTACAATGGCATTCTCGGCCGCCCGGCCCTCGCTAAGTTCATGGTAGCGTCCCACTACGCCTACCTCGCCATCAAGATGCCCGGGCCCAACGGCACGATCACCGTACCGGCCGACCTCCAGGGCTCCGTATTCTGTGCCGAGTAGCTATTTTCAGCCGCCTTCGCCACGGCTGAAGCCGTCGGTGAGCATCCCGAGTCCTCGGGTCCCCCCCGACCAAACTCAAGATCGCCGCAGATGACTCCGCCCCCATCAAAGAGGTGGTCCTGGGTGAAGGTGCGTCCAGGACCGTCAAGATCGGCGGCCGCTTGGCCGCCAAATAGGAAAGCGCGCTCATCGCCTTCCTCCGGGCGAATGCTGATGTGTTTGCTTGGCAACCGTTGGATATGCCCGGGGTCCCTAGGGAGGTGATCGAGCACCGCCTCACCGTGCGTTCCGACGCGCGGCCCATTCGGTAGAAGGTGCGCCGTCAAGCACCAGAAAGCCAGGAGTTCATCCGGGCGGAAGTCAGCAAGCTCCTTGCCGCCGGCTTCATCCGTGAAGTCCTCCACCCGGATTGGATCGCCAACCCCGTTGTCGTGCCAAAGGCCAACGGCAAGCTGAGGATGTGCGTGGATTACACCGACCTCAACAAGGCATGTCCGAAAGATCCTTTCCCTTTAGCTCGCATTGATCAAATAGTTGATTCCACTGCTAGATGCGACCTTTTGTGCTTTTTAGACGCATACTCTGGCTATCACCAGATTAGTATGTCGGTAAAGGATGTGGAAAAAACTTCATTTACAACCCCTGTGGGGACTTATTGCTATGTTCGCATGCCTTTTGGGTTAAAAAATGCTGGGCCTACGTACCAGCGTGCCATGCGCATTACTCTGCAATCTCAGATAGGTCGCAACATCGAGGCCTACTTCGACGATCTCATCGTCAAAACAAGAGATCAAGCGACACTCCTCGAGGATCTGGCAGAGACTTTCAACAGTCTCCGCAGTACTTGCATGAAGCTCAACCCCAAGAAGTGCGTCTTCGGGGTTCCCTCGGGAAAGCTCCTCGGTTTCCTGGTCTCGAACCAGGGAATAGAAGCCAATCCCGGGAATAGAAGCCAACCCCGAGAAGGTCCAGGCCATCGACCAGATGCACCCACCAGCTCGTCTCAAGGACGTGCAGCGCCTAACGGGCTGCATGGCGGCCTTGGGACGGTTCATCTCCAAGCTCTGGGAGTGGGGCCTCTCCCTGTTCAAACTCCTCAAGAAGTCAGGCCGCTTTGAGTGGGCTCTGGAGGCCAGCAGGCCCTCCGGGATCTCAAGAAGTACCTTACCTCTCCTCCAGTCTTGGTGGCACCGAGACCCAAGGAGCCCTTGTTCCTCTACATCTTGGCTACTCCCTGAGTGGTGAGTGCGGTCCTCGTGGTCGAGTGAGAGGTCAGGTCCGAGCTCCTAACGACTCCCACGAGGACGGAAGCTTTCGGTCCAAGCTCCCGATAAGCAACGAATCCAAGGAGAAGCCCAGGTCCCAGCTCCTGGGCAACCCCCAACAGTCGGGAGTGCTCGGGTCCGAGCTCCTGAGAGACGCTGAGCAGTCGGGATTGCTTGGGGCCAAGCTCCCAACAAACGACGAGTCCAAGCCAAAGTCCGAGTCCGAGCTCCCGGATGAACCCGAGCAGCTAGGAGTGCTCGGGGCCGAGTTCGGGTCCGAGCTACCGGGCGAACCCGAGTAGCTAGGCGTGCTCGGGGCCGAGTCCGGGTTCGAGCTCCCGGGCGAACCCAAGCAGCTAGGAGTGCTCGGGAACAATCTCGACCCCCCGGGTCCCATACTCGGGGAGGTCCCAAGCAAGGGCCACGTCCAGCAGCGTCCCGTATACTTCGTCAGTGAAGTATTACGCGACGCCAAGACGCGCTACCTGCAGGCCTAGAAGATGCTCTATGCAATTTTTGTTGCGTCAAGAAAGCTATGCCACTACTTCCAAGCGCACGAGGTTTCGATGGTTTCTACCTACCCCCTCGAGCGCATCTTGCACAATCGAGAAGCTACTGGCCGTGTGGTCGAGTGGGCGATTGAACTCACCGAGTTCAACCTCCGCTTTGTCAGCAACCGGGCGATCAAAAGCAGAGCTCTGGCCGACTTCATGGCCGAGTGGACGCCAGTGCCTGAAGACAAAGGGGAGGAATTGTCCACAAATCCGGGACATGAAGGAGCCGGACACTGCACGATGCACTTTGACAGATCCCTCACGCTCAAGGGCGCGGGGGCTAGAGTAGTTCTCACCTCCACGACAGGTGAAGTACTCCAGTACGTCGTGCAGCTCCACTTCCGCGCCACCAACAACATGGCCGAGTACGAGGGACTCCTCGCGGGGCTCTGAGCCGCCACATCCCTTGGAATACGCCATCTGCTTGTCAAAGGCGACTCTCAGCTGGTCGTCAATCAGGTATCCAAGGAGTACCAATGCTCCGACCCACAAATGGTGGCATACCTGAGCGAAGTCAGGAAGTTGGAGCGGCATTTCGACGGGTTGGAACTCTAACACATCTCGCGCCGCTACAACGAACCCGCCGACTACTTATCACGACTGGCTTCCTCTCGTGAACCGGTCCCGACTGGGACCTTTGAAGAAAGGCTCTCCCGGCCATCCGTCGAGGCCACCGACCAAGACGAAGGGGGACCTTGACGCCTAGGCGAGGCTACCCATGCAGCGCCTTCAGTGGAAAATCCCATCAGATTGCTTCCGTCCGGCGGGCGCCCCGTGCTCGCCACCTGTTCTCAGGAGTCTTCCTAGATCTCTGAGATCCAGAGATACTTGAAAGAAAAGATCCTTCTCGAATACGATGCCGCAGCGGAAATGATCGCTCGCCAAGCTAAGCGTTATGCCTTAGTAGATGGGGATTTCTATTGACGTGGCACCAACGACGTCTTTCTGAAATGCATTTCCCGGGAAGAAGGCCGCGATTTGCTCGCGGATGTCCACGAGGGCGAGTGTGGTAGCCATGCATCATCCCGCACGCTGGTCGGGAAGACCTTTTGGCAAGGTTTCTACTGGCCAACTGCCCTCCAGGATGCCATCGAGCTGGTTCGGCACTGCGAAGCGTGTCAATACCATGCAAAACAGTCACATCAACTGGCTCAGGCCCTTCAAACCATCCCTCTGTCATGGCCCTTCGCGGTCTGGGGACTGGATATTATTGGACCATTCCCCCGAGTGGTCGGGGGCTACGAGTACCTCTATGTCGCCATCGTTAAGTTCACCAAGTGGACAGAAGCAGAACCGGTCGTTAAGATCACGAAGCACACGGTGATCAAATTCATCCGAGGTATCGTGAGCCGCTTCGGGGTGCCCAATCGGATCATCACCGACAACGGCACGCAGTTCACCACTGATGCATTCTTGGAGTACTGTGAAGACATCAGCGTCAAGGTCTGCTTTGCGTCGGTCGCTCACCCTCGCACCAACGGCCAAGTCGAGCGCGCCAATGCTCAGGTCCTCAAGAAGTGCGGTGCTGGTTGGATCGACGAGCTCAAGAAGTACGGTGCTGGTTGGATCAACGAGCTCCCTGCCGTCCTCTGGTCAATCCGGACGTCCCCCAGCAGAGCGACCGGAGATACGCCTTTCTTCCTCGTATACGGGGCAGAGGTAGTTCTCCCCTTCGAGGTCACCTTCGGCTCGTCTCGGGTCGGAGCCTACTCAGAGGGCGACCAGGAAGAGAGAAGGCTCGATGATGTCAACTACCTCGAAGAGCACCGGTGCAGAGCTGCTCTCCGTGCCGCCCGATATCAACAGAGCCTAAGGCGCTACCATCAGCGCCACGTTCGGGCCCGGTCGCTGGAAGTCGGGGATCTAGTACTTCGCGGCATCCCATCGCGGGAAGGAAAGAACAAACTCTCCCCCATGTGGGAGGGTTCCTACCGAGTGACCGTTGTCTCCCGACCGGGCTCTGTTCGATTGACCATGGATGACGGCCTGCCGCTACCTAATGCGTGGAACATCGAGCATCTGCGCAAGTTTTATCCGTAAACAGCTTGGGTAAGTTTTTCTTTTGCATTGGGTCAGTCCCCCGAGTAGCAAAGCGAGTCTCGGGAAGTTCTGGGTCTGTCACCTAAGCCCTAGTCGCCCTGCTTGGTTCATACACCCCGGGCACCAGTCCGGCCAAACGTCGCCCGAGTATCCCACACGCTCGCACACATGCTCAAGGGCTTCCCTTGTATCATAAGCTATGTCAATAGCAACAGCAATATTAATATGAGCAATGTTCGCATTTGCAATTACTTGTCAGTTTTTCTATTCCCTCGCTTGCTCACAAAAGATATCACTCTCACGAGTATCGGGCTCCCGTGTCCCCTTTGCGCGAGTAGGTCCCTACTGGTCTACAGTACGAGGAGTCGGGGCAATCTAGTCTCTGTTAGCGAGCTGTTGGCACTCGGTCGACCATTTGTACCCCGAGCACCCCCGAGTCAGGGCAAATAAGCCCCTGACCATCCGTGCTCGGGCTGCACAAATGGCCCCGAGAGCCACCGAGCCTCAGAGTACTCGGATGACTCTACCTCTCGTACCTCTGACCAGTCGGCTGACGTGAAAGCCTTCGGGTCCTGACAGTGGAGAGTTTCGAAAAAACTCAGAGCAGTGGCACCTTTTGTCAGTAGCTTGCTATAATCGCTTACAAGTTTACAGGCTGATCATGGTGAAGTTCCCGGGTGACAATGACCATATCAAGTCAAAAACCCATGGTGAAAAGCCTCCATGGATTCAACATTACTCATAAGCTAAGTTTTTTCGCCGTGTTTTCTCTGCCTTAAAGTTTCTTTTACCATTTCCGCGAATAGTTTCTCGCGCCAACGATGCCCTATGCCACTCGTTCATAAAGCGGGGATGTTCTGGAGTAACAATGTGAGTCACGGAGAGTGTTCCGGGTCGTCGCCCAAAGCCCTGGTCACCTCGCTTGGTTTCCGAACCATGGGCACTAGCCTGGCCAAAAGCCGCCCGAGTATCCTACGCGCTCGCACATGTGCTCTGGGGTTGCCCAACTGATGGGCTGGCGGCGCAAGGGATCCGTGCTGCGCGAGCTCACCTCATAAGAGAGAAAGCCATTGAAAATAAGTGGGAAAATCGGCACAATAAGACGACCGCTGATGTTTAAGTTATCTGTATAAACCGTCTCGAGCACGAGTGCTCGGACGAAACTACAGGAACATCAAGTCCCAAAGGCGTGTGCTTCCAAGCGTCGCACATCGCCCTCGGGGACCTAGGGTCCTCAGGATCCCGAGGAGCGGCCTTCCCTAGGACAAGTTCAAGTTTAACGCGTCCACCTCGGGGACCTGAGGTCCTCGGGGTCCCGAAGCGTGACCTGCTCAAGAAGTTCGAAGCATCCATCTCTCGGGGGCTGGAATCCTCGGGGCAGACTGCTCGGGCAAGAGCCAGACGCATAACAAAAAAAAGCTGTATGGAGCCAAGTCCATACTCAGCAGAAATTCAAAAGAAGCTGTATGGAGCCAAGTCCATACTCAGCAGAAATTCAAGGAAGCTGTGTGGAGCCAAGTCCACAATTAGCAGAAATTAAAAAGAAGCTGTATGGAGCTAAGTCCATACTTAGCAGAAATTCAAGAGAACTCGCGTGGAGCCAAGTCCACACCTAGCATTGCATCAAACAAGTTCTTTACAGAAAGGCCCTTCGGCCTTGAACAAAGAGCAAAAGAAAGATAAAAAGGGGACCAGCTATTCCTCGTTGCGATCGGCACCGTCGTCATCATCGGAGTTGCTTTCGCCCTCTGTTCGCGTGAAGTTCTGAGCGATCTCCTCGGCGACCTCGCGGACGGCATGGCAGGCAACGTCTCCTCCTTCCTCGGCAACCCCAAGCCTAGCTGGCTCCAAGGAGAAGTCCGGGTCCCTGCTGCGATAGCATGAGAGCACATGCTCTGCCACCGCGGCGGCCAGCTCCCGCCCCTCCCAGGCCAGAACATCCTTCACAGCCACCGGCAGCGCCTCCAGCCACTCGGCAATTGTGTCAAAGGGAAGGGCAAAGTGACCCAGGGAGTCCAGGCCCCCTCGATCCCTCGCCTTGGCCGCGGACAACTCTAGTTGCTGCCGATCCCTCTGCAGCTCCGCCACCCGCTCCGAGAGCCTCGGCTTGGTGACCTTCCCATCCTCGAGGCGCTGCTCGACCTCTTGGATGCGACGGTCCCTATCTTCTTCAGTGCGGTGGATTTGCTCTTGGGCCTCCGCCTTGGCCACCTCTAGCCGGTCGGCACCTTCCCTGCGAGCGGCTTCGACCTCGCCTTCGAGCGCCTGGGCTCGCCGCATCAAGGAGGCCTCCCCTTCATCCAGTGACTTCTCTCGCTCATCGAGCGCAGCCTCCCGTGTGGTGGCCTCTAGCTCGCGAAGGACGACCTGATCTAGCCGCTGGGCCACTTCGTCGCTTTCATCAAGGACTGCCGCATGCAGTTCCTCCAAGGTTCTTCTTTCCTTGAGGATCTCCGCGCTGGACCTTCGATGTTCGGCATTGGCAATCCAGACCTGCGCGAGGATGCTTCCGCGGCATCGGCAAGGGCGGCCTCCCGTTCCTCCAGAGCGGCCTCCAGCTCACCCAGCGCGGCCTTCTCTGACACGACGGTGGCCCGTAGTTTCTCCAACATGGCGTGCGCCGTATAGAGCACTTGGGGAAGGATCCCCGAGGTGTTTCAGTGCGGGGCGCGGAGTCCTGGCTCGCCCCGACCCTTGGGCTGCCGCGGACCCCCTCCAGGAGGAGTTGCTCCCCGCCTTCGGGCACTGAATGCCCTCCAAGCACCACTGGCGGGCTACTGGGTAGCTCCCGAGCAGCGAGCACCCCGGGCTCCCCCTCGGGGCGTATCTCCTCGATCTCAGCCCTCGGGTGTAGCGACCAAATTTTAATACACGAGATCGGCAAAGATCGTCGTGATGAATTTGGTTTTCCTCTCATACATGCATGCATTAGGTCATCTGATTTTAGCTCCGATTAAAAACCTTAACGTATGACCCGAAAACACTCTTAAGCAAAACCCACCCCTAGTTTCACCCAATTTTCAGCTTACCAATTCCTTGCAAGTACCAAATCCCTCAGAGGACTAATCTCAAGATTTTCAAGTCTCCGGACTACAGTTAAATACTTAACCAAAGGATTGTTCAAATCTTTTCCTTCAAAAACCACAACTGAAACGAGTCAAAATTCATTTTTAGGTCTATATACAAGAATAACAAAATATGAGGCTAAGTTGAGGTGTCACTATTAATCGATAAAAGTTTATCAACCAGGTTATAAATATATATATATATTTCTTTTTATTATTAACCAGTTCAAAATGGAACACAGCAAAAACAAGAGATAAAAATAACCATCCAGCTATCGTGTGGGTCCCACCAGCAGACTCTTTTCCCTCTCTCCTTTTCTTTTCTCCACCCGGTTGCAGCTCTTTCCCTCCACATAACAGTCAATTCTCTGCTGTAGTTTCTCTCTCCCTTTTTCCTTCTCTACGCAGCATGGCAGCGGGCAGAGCCCTCTTTTTCTTCCCCAGCAGTCTCCCGCCTCTTTTTCTTCACCCGCAGACAGCTCTTCTTCTCCACCTGGCTAACATGCTCAACCCTACAGTCCCTTTCTTCTCTACACGCAACAGCAACCTCTGCTCCCCATTTAATTCCCTTCTCTCCCCCACCGAGTTCTCCAAGATTCAGCTGCCTCCTTCCTTGGCAAGCTCCTCTCCCAGCCTCTCCCCTTGTGCCGCGCCTCCCCTGCCCCTGCCCTAGCTGCGCCGCCCGCCTCCCGAGCTCCGGCTCCCCTGCCGTTCCCCCACCACGCCGCCCCAGCATCCATCCGCCGTCGGCCTCCAAAAGCCCCGGCCGACCCTCCTCCACGTCGCCCTTCCTCCTCCTTCAGCGCCGCTCCACCAGTGCGCCACCACCCCACCGGCGCTCCCCTTTGTTGCCTCCGGCCCCGCCTCCCTTGGAGCTCCCCGCCGCTGCCTTCTGCCAGCGCCTCCCCGCGCCGCCCCTCCGGCACCGGCCCCGCACGCCGCCAAGGGCTCGCCGCCTCCCTCGGCCCGCCTCACACTGCCGGAGCCCCTCCTCCCCAACCCGACTCGCCTGCGCCGCCGCTCCCTTGCCCCGCCAGGCCCTCCCCTCTTGCCTCACCGGCGCAGCAAGCCGCGCCCCGCTGCCCGAGCTCTGCACCACGTCACCGCCCCGGCTTCATCCCCGGCGAGTCAGCCCGCCGCCGGCCAGCTCCTCTCCAGCGCACCTCCCGGCCGAGCAGACCACCGCGCCGCCGCCTGGATCCCTTCCCTCTCCACGCGCCGCGCCACCCGCTGTTCCCGTTCTCGTCACCGACGGGGTGAGCTCCCTAGTCCTCAGACCCTATACATTCTTCTCCCCCTCTTTCCTCTGTTCCTCATTGATCCCAGGGTTCTTGATTTGCAGAGGCTTGAGTTCGTGCCTGAGAGATGTGGGTATGCTAATGTGGTCAGCCATTCTCTCAATGGCTTAATCTTTCTGGGAATTATGACTGCCTTGGTTTAGTATACATAGGTATTAGCCTATTAGTTTGAGAAAGAACAAGTGATATTACTCGGTTTCAACTAGGTAATTATGTTCATGTTTATGTCTTTGATCGGATTTTCATATGGTTATGGGATGAACACAATTAAGCATGCTAGGAATCGATTGCTTAATCACTACATTGATGCCAGTTGGTTATACCCGATAAGCTTACTAGCTCAGCAAAATCAATCTTAGGAATGTCGTTATAGTTAACCATTACGAGCGAATGCGAATTGCAACGCTAAACAGGTCACCATATATCCATGTTCGAACATTATTGATGAATCATTGAGTCTTTATACATAAGCTAACCAATACACTAGTACTTCCGCTGCGGAGCAATTATCCTATTGAGTCATCAGTAACACACTAAAATGAATTAATGATGGCGGAAATGGTTAAGTACACTAGTCATTGGTTAGGTTAATTCATACACTAATCATGCCTTTAAACTAGATCTGGTGTAACCTGGCTCCAATGTTTGGGTACTACTTAACAGTCTGTAATGCACAAATTAAATGTGTACCAAACAGTTAGTCAAGTTCAGCTAGTTACCGTGAGAATAGAAACTAGATACCGCTAAGCAAGTTTAGTTGTACACCGCTGAACTCCATGCATCTGTCGAATACTTAGTTGTCTGATCATCTCACTTGGCAGATAACCGGATGCACATGTGAGCCTTTACATGCTTATTTCTGCAGCCTTGTAGGACCTTCCAACGAATTTAATACCTCTAAGCCATCGCCAAATTCTCCCAGTCATCACCTCTTATTGAGAGAACTACTAAATAAAATAGCAACTAACCTAACTGTCCCTAGAGGTATAGGATCCAATGCCTTAGTTATGAGTTGGCCAAACTCTGGAGAACCTATAAGATTTATGCGGTTAAGTAAGCAGATAACTCGAGACCCAATTATCCGGTTCAGTTTGAAGTAAAAATGGCGCAACCTGTTGGTGACCACATGACCTCCTGCACCAATTGCTTATTTGATAAGCGGTTTATTAGCTTATGTTTGTACCACTGAGCAGTAAAACCCAAGTAACATTAAATCTTATAGCCATACGAATGAGTGTTGTGTCCTTTGCATACAGAACCGATGGTTAAAACAAGGACTAGAGCTAATGAGTTAATTAAAGATTGCCAAGCTAACCAGTAGATTACGCTAATGCAGCAAGTCATGGTCTCAACTCATTATGATATTGGGTCGCTGTTCCATCTGCGCTACATACGCAATGCTGAACTAACCCGCTGAAATCCGCTTAGGATAAATTAGGTCTATGAGAGGTAGGTCCCGTAATCCGGACACAACTTAGTAACTGTTTATTGCTAGCCATGAGTTGGTACCAAAATAAGAATCATAGTCTTTATCCATAACTTTGTCTAGAATCCTCGTTTGCCCATTTCCGATGAACGGTTTATGAGTTATAGCCAAAATACGTCTGCTGTCCAGATTTGATTAATTAACATTTATGCAACTTCAATCCATATAAGTTGTGGTAATTGAATCACTATTACCATAACTTGACATGCATATAGCACTAGGGTTTCGCACGGTTTCTACCAATTCACCCTAGTAATCCATATCAAGCATTGCATATCATGCATTCATGCTAGGTCTCATATTCTTTTATCGTTTCTTTTCCGGTGTTCGTTTTAATCGCTACAGAGCCCGAAGAAAGAGACCACCCGGCTTACGACTCCCTGCAAGATCAGGAACAACCCAAACAAGGCAAGCAGAGCTTGTTGCATCTTTACTTTCCGTACTCTTGTGTATGCCCTGTTTATGCGTGCTTATGTGTGAATGATTGCTTGTATGTCGCATATGAGGTTGAGCACACTAGTATGTGTAGGACGTATGCTTATGTTGAGAACATCCTTACTACCCTTTCAACTGAAATTGCTTAAGTGAGTTGGGAGAGCCGAGGGCGTGCACAATGGGTACGGTTGGTGTTAAATGCCGGGTGATGGCGACCCAGGAGGAAGAAGAGTTTTGTCGCTGCACCAACCCTATCTTCAGCGTGTCACCATCCCTTATCACCGCGTGGTCGTTGCCGGAATCACCACTCTGGGTTACCTAATGGTAAGACTCGGAAAGAGCACTCGATATTCCTCATGGTGGTTGTATTGCCGGCAACGGACCGAGAGATTAATTAGAATGACAATGTGATAAGTTAAAAACCCTCATGGTCGTTGCCGGACTTGCAGCTATGGGTTACCTGATGACAAGACTCGCGAGGAGCACTCGATACTTCCCGTAGCAGTTGCATTGCTGGGACGGTCCAGGGTGGTCGATTAAATTAGATGGGCATGGGCTGCCCCTAAACAACTTGGAATGTTATGGTTGATATACTCATGTTCGTATTGGATGATGTTTTATGGTTTGTCTTGGATTGGATTCATGGGTTGCCCTAATGGATTTGAAAGTGTCGATTGGATCTCATGGTGGTTGCTTATGATATGTTGCACCCTGAATTAAATTGTTACTTAGCTTGTCTCCACTTCATCTTGTTAATGTTATATTCTTAATTTGTATACTGTCACTCTGAGAAGCATTCATGTTTAATTGTGTTGTACTAGTATGAGTAGGACATTTAATCAAGCACGAATAAGTCTTGCGAGTACGTTAGTACTCACCCAGGTTATCCCTGGAGCTTGCAGGTGAGCCGGTGGTTGGAGACTATTGCGATGATGCCTGAAATTGCATTTCCTCGGTTGTGTTCGACTCATGGGATAGATTGTAGCTTTTGGGTCAGCGGTCACTGTACCGTTGTGGGACTCATTTATCTCATTTCCGCTGTCGTTTAACTTCTCCGTACTCGGATATGTTTTCGGTTATGGCCGAATGATGTAATATATGGTCCCATCGTGGACAGTTACTATTAATACCGTATCTGTAGAGTTTTGTTGTGATATCCGAGTTGTTATTCCGGGCTGCCCTTATGCAATGCGTGTATGATATGAAGCATTTGGGTATGCCATGAAGAGTTACGGTTGTACCTTTTGTTACTAGACTGGGCAGGGATCGGTTGAGTGACCCGCTGGCTGAGATGCTGTGCCGGCCAGGCAGGGTGTGGGCATTCTACCGGGCTTTCGAGCGACCCACTAGCTTTCGAGCTAGGTTAGGGTGTGGGTAGAACTGCCGGGCTCCTCCGACCTTGTTTTGTCTGGTAGTAATCGGGAACGACTCTAAACCTTCACCGGATTATGGAATCGTATGTGGTTCTGGGAAGATTGGTCGCTTCCGGCCGGCTCGCACGTGGCGGGTGTCGGATCGTTCCGTCTTGGTGCGTACGGCGCAGGTACCGTGCCACCGGGCTGACGAGTCCTTCGGTCCTTGGCGACTTCGCGTTCCCTTAATCATATGCTATTCCGGGTCCGTGACATCGGGGCAGGCTCGGTGCTCGGGGCAACCTCCATCCGCAGGGCGGCCTCGACGCTCAAAGCGGCTTCCATTCTCGGGGCTCCCTCGGTGCTCGGGGTGGCCGCTGTGCTCGACGCGGCCTCGGTGCTCGGGATGGCCTCGGTGCTTGGAGTAGATCCGGCCCTCGGGGCGGCCGCGGCACTCGGGGCGGCTTCGGCGCTCGGGGTGGTCCGAGTCTTCTTGGGCACCCTGAAATCAACAGCAAGACGATGAAGCTCGGGTTAATCCCCAAGCATTATGTTCACCCTACAGAATGAAGAGTTCACGTCTTACGATGGCGAGGGCCATTGGTACTGCCAGCGCACGGTCAGAATCTGGAATCCCGGCGTCGACGACGGTGGCTCCTTCCTCTTTTTGCTGGGTGCATCGGGCTTGGCAGCCCCTGGGCTCGGCTGCGCCGCACCCCCCGCTGGCGCCGGCTGGTCACTGCCTCGCCCCGAGCCACTGCCCCCAGTGCCCGCGGTCCCCGCCGGCACCGGCTGGGCACCGCCGTGCCCCGAGTCGCTGCCCCCGGTGCCCGCCGCCCGCTGGCCGGAAGGCAGAGGAGGGGGTGGCGGCGGTGAGGGGGAAGATGGGGGGAAGGCGCCCGCGGTTTCTTGCCCTTCGGGTCCGCGGGATCCTCGCCAACTGCACGGGTCCCCGGAGCCCTCGCGGTAGGCTCTCCGCCGGCGTCGTCATCTCCCGGAATCCTCAGCAAGTCGGTCGTCTTTCGTGGGCCCACCGGCTTGATCCCCTTGGGGTCGAACTCAGGTAAGGCCACGTGGATCACGTTGCACTACAAATTCCTGCAGAGCGCAAGATCTGCCCGTGGCAATTCAGCAGATGCAACGTCTCCAGTGGCCAGGAGAATCCGCAGCATCGCCTTCAGCGCGTCGGGAGGAAGGTTTCCCGCCTCGCCGATCACCGTCCGGTCGATGTCCCGCGGGCCGGTGTACATCCAGGACGGGCGGCCCCGCTCCCGCAACGGTGCCAGCCGCCGCCGAAGAAAAATCACCGACGACCATCGTCGCCGTTAAGCCAGCGGCCCGTAGCTACGAAATCTGCTCCACCGTTGGTCGCAGCAGATGGTCATCCTCTGGCAAGAACTCCCACGTCCTCCTTTGCGTCGGCGTCGGCCCGTCGGGAAGCAGGAGTTGGGCGTGCGGGTCGGTGGAGATATAGCACCACTGGTTGCGCCAGTCATCCCACTTATTCCACATCTCCTGCGGAATGTAGTGGTCGCCGATCTTCTCCCGGAGGCGGAAGTTGTAGCTCCCCGCGGCCTCCACCCGGTCGGAGCCCCTGGTCTTCCCCGCCGACCGGAGCATGAAGTAATGGCAGAAGAGCATCACCGAAGGCATCATGCCCATGAACATCTCGCAGAGATGGGCGAAGATCGCCAGCATCAACACGGAGTTGGGGGAGAGATGGATGAGGTGGATCCCAAACTCCGACAGCACCTCGAGGAAGAAGGGGGAGAATGACGACACCAGGCCCACCGCGATGAAGCTGATGAAGATCACTGTCTCCTCCGGCGTTGGATCCGGCAGATACGTGGCTTCGCTGCCCCCCTCTGGCCCTGCAGAACTAGCATCTTCCGCACCCTGTCCATTCTCTCCTTGTTAAGGAAGCGGGACTTGGGGATGATGGCGTCGGTGGCGACGGACGGCGGAGGAGCGCGGTGCCTTTCGCATCTCAGCATGGCGGCGGTGCGGCGTGGAAGATGAGGAGGCGAAAGGGGCGTGTAAGTGAAGAAGGCAAGGAGGTGAAAAGGGCACAGTGAAAAGAAAGGAGGCGAAGGAGATGAGGAGGTGCGAGAAGGGTGAAGCTTTTCGAAGAACAAATCAAGAATTCAAACCGTTGCATGACGTGGGCGGCGGTGTCAGCTCTATCTCTCTCACAGGACGTGCCCCCTCTCGACGTGCGGGAATCAAGGCATCTTTTCCTCATTCGGCAGAGGTGCGCGGTGCCCCATATCACACGAAAATTGGTCAGTGCTCTGATTGGGCCGGCATCCTCATTGGCCCATAGAGTGAAGGCCCCGCCCCTAGCCTCGTCCTTTCCTGGGCCGTCGTCTGGTGGCTGGGCCGGGGGCTACTGTCGGCGATACGGGGACCAGGGTCTCCTAAACCGCTGGCAAAGGCCCAACTTGACATCACGTCGCCAAGGACGTAGGGGTTAAGAGGAGGTGCTTGAGGGCCCACCCTGAGTACTGTTCCACTCGGCTAGTCGAGGGGTGCCCCGAGTCGTCCCTTAAAGCACCCAAGGCGACTTGGTCCCCGCTCGAGATGATCCAAGCAGAAGTGCTCGGGGGCTCGCCCCGAGCACCCGAGAAGAAGTACTCGCGGGCTCACCCTGAGCACTTGAGGTGACTTGGCCCCCGCTTGGGGCGCCGAGTGCCTCGTCCGGATGTTGGAGTGGCCTAGGGGGCGTGCTCGGGGGCCTCCAATCCCAAGAGCCCCGAGCACCCCTCGTGGGCCCCTCCTCAGTCCACATGGCCTGACAGGTGCATTTAATGCATGTGTCGGGCGCATTAAATGCCTGTCTATCAGGCATTCCTACTCCAAGTCCTTGCAGGCCAGAGGCGGTGTCCTGACCGGTGCCCATCCCCCCAAGTGATAAGCCCTGTCAGCTATCAGTCTTGGAGGGGATGGAGAGGTCTGACACCTTTTTGACTTTGAGGGCGCGCCGCCGCGCGCCCATACGCATGCCCTCCGCGCCTGGTCCGTGGGACCTGGGTAGTTGCAGCACAGCCCATGTCAGGAGACGTCCCAGGAAGTCTTCCATCTCCTGACACCACCACATCATGATGACCCGATTTCCAACCGTGGTGTGACAGGTGCTTTCCTGCTACAGCGAATCTTCAACCACCGGCGTAGCTTGCCCACGCCCTATTCTCAGCAACAAGTATTATTATAGTGTATTTACCTTTCGGCCATTGTGGTGACCCCCGAGTATATAAGGGGAGAACCAGGGCCATGCAAGGAGGATCGATCTTTTAGAGAACACAACGATAGACATCCGAACCCTAGAAGAAGAAGAACAGGAGCATCTGTGCTGCTAGTTCATTGTAATCACTCCACATATTCTCAAATACACAAAAACCAGGACGTAGGGTTTTACACCTAGAAGGTGGCCTGAACCTGGGTAAATCATCGCGTGTTTTCTTGTTTCCTATCCTGCCAAGGCCTAGCTTTGGCGTAGCTCCGTAGATCTACGCCTCCCTGGCAGAATCCCAAAGGGGGTCCTTCTGGACCACCGATACCGGCGTTTGTACGTCGACATCTGGTGCGCCAGGTAGGGGGGCCAAGTTCTCGAAACTGCGCCGCTCATGGCAGGCCAGCAGTCATCTTCCCAGCAGCGGGGATGGCTGCGGCCATCCGCTTCAACACGTTCGACGCCCTCTCGAGTGCAGGGGCGCCATGCCGTGCCTAGCGGCACCGCAGCGGCAGCCGCTGCGTTGTCACTGTTGCGGCGCCCAGCGGGCAAAGGCGGATTGCATGCCGATGCAGCCTTCGTCGAGCTTCCTCAGTTGGTTCGGCGCCGGCTAGATTTCGACGAACCGGGCGAAGCAGGTGCGCTGCATGCTACGTACAGCTTCTCCTCCGGCACCCTCCTGTCCAGGTGGAAGGCATATCTCCTGTGGGCCAAGAAGAGCTAGCTAGAGATAAAGTCCCACAAGTTCTAGACTCTGATTCAGATTGACTTCAAACGTTTATATCTGGGGCATACAAATTCTGATTTGGATGAACTTGGACTCTTTAGAAAGCTTATCTCATGCTCTTTTCAACTTATCTAGCTGCATCTCCAAATTCTGAGACTATTTCTGAAACAGATCACTTCTACTCTTTATATACCCCTAGGATTCTCTCTTTAGTTTTTGTATCTCATTGAGTTGTTTAGCTACTACTAAATTATCGCATTTACAAGTCGTGTAGGACTACCACCTTGTTTAGATTGCCAGTGGAATCCCAATAGACTTTCTTCTAGCTCCTATAACAATTTAATACTCACAATTTTAGATTGCAATTTATCATAGTTCTTGCTTGTTCTTCGGTTGCTTGTAGGAACTCAAACTTCGTTGTTCAGGTTGATCGTGCCTACGGCAAGGTCAATAACCATTGGAGATTGGTTTAGCGATTGCTAAGGTGTATCGTCGCATACGGTATAGTTGGATTGTCAAGGTCAACTTCCATCAAATCGATAGCTACCTTTGTTTCATCGAAAGATCGGGCCAACTAGACCATCATCATGTCCTCATCAACCTCCCTTCCTTGAAAACAAAGCTGTCCTCAGCTTGGCATAAGCTGAGAACCATCAAGGAGCAAAGAAAACGTGTACGCAGCATATATGTATCTATCAACCATGGTTAGCTCATCGTGGTTAGCAATTATATCCAAACCATGATCCCAACTATGATTCATCTTAACGGATCTTAGAAACATGCATAGTGGTACATCATTCTTATAATTCCAATAAGTATTGCAACTCAATTTGCAAATACAAGTGAAGCATTTATGCATATAATCTGTTTTGCAATGCCCATCATTAAACCATCCCAACATAGGTGAATAATCATTAGTGGTACCCAAATAAGAAGCCACATCATGTGGAAATTTAGAGCAAGTCAATGCACTAATGTTGGAAAAATCACGTGACAAGCTATTTAGCATCAATTTGGCATTAGCATTGGAGGTCATATCAAAACAATGAAGCATTGGCGTCAAATTATCTTCTCTCAAAGCAGAAAGCTGATCACATGGAATGCAAATCCCATGCACCAAGAATTTATTACCTATGTCAGAAATTGCGACAACATGTAACATAATCGTTTCAATCAAATACCGATATTGCAAAGGTGATGAGATGAATAATTGCAAGTGGTCATTGTTGGAACGAGCAAGTTTAGAATCAATTTCAGCATGGGCGATGCAAATCATATGCATATAAATTCTGTCATCTACAATAATATCTCCAATTAAATTAATTCTATAAGCAAGAGTGTAGGGGGAATTCCAAGATGGTAAACTTATTGGTTTAGAAATTTAATCTAAAGCATGCGTCAACTCGTAGGGTTAACAAGTTGAATATCACATATAACATCATGAGTAACATCACTGTACACGTTATTATGTTCTATCAACTTTTCATAACCTATTTCAGAATCAGTATTTACACATGGCTCAATAATTGATGCTCGTAGATTTGTAAAAGAAACAACTTTAGAATATGGAGCATGTAAGTCTTTGTCCATATCATTTTCTTTAACATGTTGTATATCTGAATCATGACGTACAGCAATAATATCACATGAGGTACAAAAATCAACAAGCTATGCATTGGTCCTAGAAAATTATCATGTGATTCTTCGGAAACAATTTCAACATGTTTAATCAATTCCTCATGAGGGCTAGTAACAATTTCAGCACATGGAACACTAATTTCAGCACTAACATGTGATTCTAAAACACAAGTAGCATGTTTATCATCAAGTTGTGGTGTAGAAATAAGTGAAGCGTTATCACACAACTCTTCCTTATCACAAGGAGCATTAAGTAATTCTTCACAAACGGCATTCTCAATTTGTGGTAAAGGCAAAGTAACAAGCAGTTCCACTCTAGGTTGCTCTAAAATAGCATGCGTAATGGACAAGTAGAGTTCATCACGGGAGCATGGGACTAGTACCTTTAGTAGGTCACAACATGGGAACTTGTATCTCTGTGTTTATTGGCCTCATTTATCCATCTCTTGATCACTTGTTTAGCTTTGCAAGCAAGACAAAACAAACGATTGATAGAAAAGTAGTCCTTATGCATAAGTTCATCATGAATGTCATGATTCAAACCTTTCCAAAATCCATTAAGAGTAGCTTCCTCACTTTCATTGATATTAAAACAAAATAAGTAATATTAATGGTCTAGATAGTACTCATCAATGGTGTTACTACCTTTTTCTAAATGTTGCAACTTTCGAAGCTTGCTACGTATAAAAGAGGATGGTATGAATTTATATCTCATTGCAAGTTTTAATTCTTCCCAAGTAGTAGGTATATAATCAGGGTATAATCAACAATATTCGTCCCACCAAATAGAAGCAAAAATAGTGAATGTACTAACAGCAGCCCATACTTGCTTATGCTTAGGAAAAACATGGCTAGCAAATATTTCATTGAGTTCTAATTTCCAATCGAGCTAAAAATCAGGCCTAACACCACCCTCAAATATTGGTACCTTTTGTGGAGATAGTCATACTTGTCATGGTGGTGATGAAGAAACACTCGCCTCAGCGTATGGCACATCTCCCACTATAGATCTAGTGCAAGAACTGATTACTCCAGTACCTGTCATTGTTAGTAGAAGATAAGAAAGCAAATCACAAGTATATGTCCCTATCAACTACTAGAATGTGACTACAAGGCATTCAACACTCAAGCCAAATCAAGATTCTTACAAGTTCTTACCATGCAGTAGGTGGTGACCGGCAACCAATGGTGTCAAATACCTCCAAAAATTGAGTAAAACGATTGCCAAGTGAACGTATATCTGCATGGTGTAGAGTATGTGGAGTTAGGTAGGCTTCAATATGGTAGCAAGGATCAGCAAATGCAAGTTGAATAAGTGCTCAAAGTACTAGTCAATCAATCCCCAAAAGATATAAGTGAAGCTCAAATAGATGTAGTGCAAATAGCCCTAAAAAGAGAGATAGAGATTTCTTATTTTTTTCTTTTTCTCTTTAATTGGGCTACTATGTTGCTTCTTTTTCTTTTTTGTATTTTTCTATATTTTTATCTCAGAAACTCACTCAAATAATCAAAAGGGCAAAAGAGCTGAGATTTGGTTATTGCTGCCTCGCCGCGGTAGCAGAAATGGCCAAATATGGTGCCATGGCAGAGATGTGGCAGCAAATAGCAAGCTAAAAGCTATCGCGCTGCTGTCGTGGCAGTAGAAACAAGCAAAAATTTTGCCGTGGCAGAAAAACAGCAGGGGCCAAAACTTAAATATGTTATTTCTCCCAAACGGCTGGGCCAAATTGGCTGAAAGTTTTATGGTAGGTTCCTGAGAATATCCTTGACTTTACAGAATTTTTTCCAAATTGTTGGAGCACTTTGAAATTTCAAGTTCGAAGGGGATTTGAATTCGGACAGAATTTGAATCCAAAGTAAATTTGGAGTTCTTGTCCAAAAGCAAGGAGAAGTGGACATCTAGGAGGCTTTTTAAGGATGTGGGGGAGCCTTTCTGGTCGGCTAAGTCCTTACATGTTTATTTTTCTGATTTGTGTTATTTCTGAACTCTCCTTTGAAACAAATTTGTTGTGGCTAGGAAAAGATGGAAGGAGACCAATATGTTCTTCCTCTTAGCTAGGGCTTGCAGCTTCCCTAGCTGTGGTAGCAAAATTAGGTGGTGTGGTAGCAAGTTTTTGTGGTGTGGGCACGGATTGATGTTGCTGTGGCAGGGATGATGGATGCAGCGGCAAGATGATGGTGGCAGTGGCACAATAATGGTGGCAACAACAAGACGATGGTGGTGACGACAAGATGAACTAGACACGATCTACAACTATGACCGGCAACTTGGCACGACGATGCAACTATGAAAGAAAGATGCAATGGCATGGAGTGGTTTGGACAGCTGGGAAACCAATGTACTATTTTTTGTAGGCTTTTTCTAGCTAATACGTAAAAACAAATATAACTACAAAAATGATAAATCTCACCGAGCAACACACGTGGATTTGGTGGAGGTGACTTTGACGATTCGGCTACACTCGTACAATGACGGAGCACCTAGGCAATTGCTAAACCAACACCTGGAAGTTATTGACCTTGCCGTGGGCATGATCAACCTGAACATGAGGTTCTTTATTCCTGCAAGCAACTGAAGAACGAGCAAAAACAATTGAAGGCAATCTGAAGTTGCAAATATAGATGAAGTATGACATATTGATATGGTGGAGTTCTACAAAGTAGTTAAACTCGGTGGTCCCAAGACACAACTAGAAACAATGTTGTTTGGCCCTAGGCAACAAAACTATGCTCAACAAAACCCAAAACTAAAGAGAGAATCCTAGACGGTATATGAAGAGAAGATGTGTTTTAGAGATAGTCCTATACTATTTTGGCAATTGCGGCATGCTCATAAGGAATTTGGAGATGAAGCTGGACAAGTTGGAAAGAGCACGAAATAAGCTTTCCAAAGAGTCCAAGGTCATCCAAATCGAAGTCCGTATGCCCAAGATATTGACATTTGAAGTTAGGGCTGTCTCAGCAATCCGAATCAGAGTCTCTAGCTCTTCTTGGACAAAAAAGTGACGTGGAAGAACTCTTTATACAGAACCAACCCATGTGTAACATCATTATTTTCACATCGACTTCATTCCCTTCTCCTCCCGAGAGCTTAAACTTGAATCCTCGCCTGTCCTTGATGATCTTGATGAACCTCTTTTTATTCTTTATAGCTTGAGCAGTGGACATAGTTGAAGTAGTGGAAGTAGAGGTGGCAGTGGCTCGCTTGTTCTTGACGATCTTGATGAATCTCCTTTTATTCCTTATAGCTTGAGCAACGGACGTAGTTGAAGTAGTGGAAGTAGAGGTGGTAGTGGGTGCATCCATGGGGGTTATGTCCTCATCACCAGAACATGTGGGATTTGATCTCTAGCTCTTCTTGCACCAAATGTGACATGGGAAGACTTCCTATACAACACTGATTCATGTGGGACATGGTCATAGTCACATCCCTGCGCTGAAGAGAACATGAGATTGATTTGTGGAGGTGACTTTGACGATTCGACTATGCCGTACGACGACGACGCACCTTAGCAATCGCTAAACCGAAAATAACTGACGATGCGGGAAGCATTTCCAGCCTAAACACAAGGTTCAATTCCCTGCAAGCAGTCGAAGAACAAGCAAGAAATATGAAAAGGCCATCTGAAATTGTTGATATAAATGAATTATAATGGTAGTCCATACTTTCTTATGTTTAGGATAAACATGAATAGCAAATATTTTATTGAATTCCAGCTCCTAGTCGAGATAAAAATCAGGCTCATTATAACCCTCGAATATTGGATCATGTACCTTTTTCACGTTGTGGTTCCTTTCATGGAGGTAGTCGTATTTGTCGTGGTGATGATGAAGAAATGCTTGTCCCAATGTATGGCTCGTCTACCTCCACTATGGTGCTGGCCCCAAGATTTGCAAACGCGGAAACCTGTCATAGTTAGTAGAAAACAAGAACAAAATTATAAGTATAATGTTCCTATCAACTACTAAGATGTGGCTACAAGTCGCTCAACACTCAAGCCAAATCAAAATTCTTACAAGTTCTTACCATGCAACAGGTGGTGATTAGCAACCAACTGTGTCAAATACCTCCAAAAATTGAATAAAGTGATTGCTAGGTGAACGTATATCTGGACATTGTAGAACAATGGAGCTTGGGAGGCTTTATGTGAGTAGCAAGGATAGCAAATGATCAAGGTATCTATGCAAAGTTGAAAAGATACTCAAAAGTACTAGTCCTAGTTGCTAGACTTAGACTAGAACGAGAAAAATTTAACTAAGCCTAGATACTAAAACAACAGATGTGAACGAGCAAGAGAGAACGCAATAGGTAAGTTTCTGGGATTTCATTCTTTTCATTGTTTTGCAGTGGCCTTCTACGTGGTTTTTAATTTTTTTGTTTTTTATATTTTAGAAAAATATATAAAGGAGAAAAATATCTCAGGTAGTCAAAAAACCAGTGTTCTGTCGCAGCAGCAGAAAACCACGGCAGGAAAGTGGCAGGAACACTTAAGTTGGCTATTTCTCCCAAAATGCTTGTCCGATTGAGCTGAAACTTTATCTGTGGACTCTTTGAATTATGCTTGATTCTCTAGAATTTTCTTAGAATTTTCTGGGCACCTTCTTTTTCTTTGAGTCTGAATTGAGCTCTAATTTGAAATCCAAATCACAACCGTTTCAAACAATCCTGGTCCGAGTCTGCATGGATGTGATGTCTAGGAGGCTTCTTAACATCGTGGAGAAGTCCTTGAGGTTGGCCAAGTCCTTGCCCAAGAGATAGAGACCAAAGCAAACAAGGCAAGATTTTAACTTTCAACTTGAACTCCAAGCAAACTTCACTTTCCTTTTTCCCTTGGACTCTTTGCTCTTCTTTCTCAGATCCAATCTGCTAGATCTAGTGCAAAGATGGCAACAAGGAGCTTGATGGTGGTGGCAGCTAGGGCGCGTGGCAACTGGTGGCAGCAAGCGTGGCAGCGTGGGGTGATGCATGGCAGCACATGGCAACACAAGGTGATGGATGAGCGGCAGTGGTGGGTGGTGGCACAGGCTGTCACGGCGGAAATTGGTAGCAAACACCTTGCCATGACAGCAACTATTCTGTCTTTTTTTTATTTTTTGTAGGAAGAACTAGAAGCAACAAAAGGTGGTTTGATCTAGTGGAAATTTTTTGATTACGAACCAGTCTAAACCAACAACTCGAAACGATTAATGCAGGCAAAATTCAATAATGCAAGAACTACGATGAAGATTGCAAGGCTCAGATTGGTTTGGACAATAGGTAACCTAGACTAATTTTTTTGTAGGCTTTTTCTGGACGATTTGTAAAACTGATCTAAAACTATAAAAAATGGTAAATTTTGTACCGAGCAACTTGAACTCTAGGTGTCTCGATCTATCGATGAGAACACGAGATCGATTTAAGTGGAGGCGACTTTGATGATGCGACTAGAACCGTGCGATGACGGTGCGCCATAGCAATCTTAAATCAACTCCGGAGTGTTATTAACCACGCTGAGAAGCACGATCAACCTATCAACGAAGGATGTATTCCTGCAAGCAATTGAAAAAACAAGAAAAAACACGATAATGGCAATCTGAAATTGAAATATGGATGAAGCATATGATGATAAAGGTGAGATTCCTAATAGTAGTCACGACAACTGGTTGTTGAACAGAACTGATAGACTCAAATAGTTGTAACTTGGCTAAACTATGTTGTTCGAGGAGTTCGCCAAAAACGTCTCGGACGAGGTAGTCCTAACCCTCGGAAAGGAAATATTTACTCCAAACAAAATTTGTGTGAAGTGCATGAGCGTGTCTTGGCGAGATGAGCTAGGGCGACTTGGCGATGTGCGCTTGGGCGAGGCAATGTGATGTACTCGGATGAGGTGCCCTCGAGCTAGAAGGCGACGTGTGTTCCACTGGGATCTGGAGAGATCCCCAGATGAGGGCGAGTAGGTTCAAGTAAGGATCGAAGACTTCATTGGAGAAGCACGATGCAGGGCGGTGATCCGTATCAGTGAGGTGTGTCTAGAAGATTCCAACAAATATAGTAGGTAGAGGCGAGGAGGAAATAGCAAAACTACCCTAGATGTGATGATGAGATAAGGGACAAAACCATAAATTGCCTAGTGGCAGGAATGTACATACACTTGTAAGTCGTTTCCGCCTATAAAAGGGTGGAGCGACCCCTCTCATTGGGCGGTGAAAAATCTAATATATCTACAGGAGTTTGTCGCTGTTTCACCCACTCCATTTTCTACATTTATTTTCAGCAGGAATTCAGGGATAGCAGTAGCAATCGTGAGGACTACCTAGCAACTCGTCCCCTTAGCACCTCAACTAGCCAATTCGGTGTGCCACAAGTTTACAGCCTGAGGGCAACTTTGTCGATAGTAGGCGCCGACCGTGGGGATAGCTGAAGGCCATGTCTTAGGGACTTGCTGCTACCCAGTTGTGACATCATACCACCTCGGGCGAAGAAGAGTTCGGTGGGTGCCAAGTGAAAGGCAGTAGCGGGAGAGGAGTCTAGCATCCCAGTTTAGCACCAGACTCCTCCTTCGTCCTTTGGAGGCAAGGAAGGAGGCATTGGCGAGCAGGTGGGGCAGGGTGCTTCGGCCTTGTCCGGTTCGACCGGAATTCCCATAGTCCTGGCCAGGCCCCTAGGTGGAGTCAAGACCCGCACTGTTGGAGACGACGAGGGATGAGTTGATGGTTAGGCGAAGGAAGTGCAAGCACCCCTAGTGGCTGAGGGCAAAAAAGGGAGCGTGCAAAGTCTGGCAGACAAAGTGGAGAGCCTTCAGGGTCAAGCAGGGAGGCAGTGAAGAGGGCGGAGGCGATGCAGGCGTAGGAAGTGTAGCTCGAGGTGCTTCGGGCAACCACTAAGTCTCAGCATGTCGCTGACTTGTATCGGGCGCAGCTGGATGCGACATAGGTTGCAGCGACTCCCATCCCACCTCTAGAAGCCTGCGTGATAGAAGAACTACGTCATGACCTAGGCGAGGCGTGGCAGCGGCATGCAAAGAAATCCACGTTGCCAACCCTGCCACCGACGAGATCCTTAGGAATCTAGGCGAGGCCTAAGCCAGACTGTCAGTCTTTGCGAGTGAAGTGGACCGGGAGGCAACGTGTCTCTGCGCTAACATCTAGTACAACCAGCGAGCTGCTCGTGTGGCTATCCATGACTATGAAGACGGTCCAAGTCACCTGGACAACCTACATGTTGGTCAACACCTAGGAAAAGCTCATGTCGACCAAGTGCAGCGCGCAGGTTTGCTCTACGTCACCCGGCACCTCCAGGCCCCAGAAGTCATCGACCTCACTGACATGGCAAGTCCTTTGAGCCTGAGGCTTATGGCTGTGCTATTCCTGCCCAAATTTCATCTGGCCGATTTGCCAAAGTATGCTAGCACCACGGACCTGATCCAGTATACTAGGGTGTGTGAGGCGGCAGTGATTGCAACCAGACGGGGAGAGGCTACCATGACAAAGAGCTTGCTGCTCGCTCTCACCGGCATTGCCCAGGCATGTTTACCTCAGGCTGGAGTCCCAAATGATATACTCCTGGGAGCAGCTACATGACAAGCTTCACGAGCACTTTCAGGGATGCCGAAACAAGGAGATGACATCGATTGATCTTAGCAACCTTCGACAGCATCCCAGCGAGACAATCTGTGCTTTTCAACATCGTTTCTTCGAGGTCCAATGCCAAGTAAAAGATGTTACCGAGCAGACCATATGCGAGGCCGTGCAGCAAGGCATCAGCAATGAAGCACTAGCAGATAAGTTGTAGAGGAGGCGGCTGAGTCGGGTTGAGCAGCTCTATGACATTATGGAAGTTTATGCTCGTGTTGAGGAAGGGCAGAGTTTGCGAACAGAGGAGGCCCAAGGAATGCAGTCATACCCACCAAGGGAGACTGAGAAGGTAGAGGGGCAATGTCTACATCATCACGACATTTATCATGTATCAGATGGAGACCGCCGAGATACTGACCAAAGCGAGCATGAGGAAGAGCGCGATCGGTCCCGAGGACCTCGCTAAGGCCAGGACTACCAAGGGTTCCAAGAACATCCTCGTTGATGAGGACATGACCCCCATGGATACACCCGCTATCACCTCTGCTTCCACTACTTCAACTACATTCGCTGCTCAAGCTATAAAGAACAAAAGGAGGTCCGTCGAGATCTTCAAGAACATGCGAGGATTCAAGTTCAAGCTCTCAAAAGAAAGAGAGAATGAAGTTCATGTGACTATGACCATGTCCCACATGAATTGCTGTTGTATAAGAAATCTTCCCATGTCACGTTTGGTCCAAGAAGAGCTAGAGATCATGTTCCACACGTTATGGACTTTGATTCGAATTGCTAAGACAGACCTGACTTCAAATGTCTATATCTCAGGTATATGGACTCCGATTTGGGTGATCTTGAAATCTTTGGAAAGCTTATCTCATGCTCCTTCCAACCTCTCAAGGCCCATCTCCAAATTCCTTATGAGCATGCTGAAATTGCCAAAACAGTCTAGGACTGTCTCTGAAACAGATCACCTGTTCTCTTTATATACCCCGTAGGATTCTCTCTTTAGTTTTGGGTTTTTTTAGTATAATTTTGATGCCTAGGGCCAAATAGCATTATCTCTAGTTGTGTCTTGCAACCACCACCTAGTTCAACTATTTTGCAGAACTTCACCATATCAATATATCATATTTCATCTATATTTGCAATTTTAGATTGCCTTCAATTATTCTTGCTCGTTCTTCGGTTGCTTGCAGGGATAAAGAACCTCGTGTTTAGGTTGATCATGCCCATGAAAAGGTCAATAACATCTGGGAGTTGGTTTAGCAATTTCCTAGGTGCTTCATCATTGTACGAGTGTAGCTAGATCGTCAAAGTCACCTCCACCAAATCGACTTGTGTTTCTCATCGAAAGATCAGGACACCTAAAGTTCTATCAAGTGGTATCAGAGCTACAGTTGCTCGGTGAGATTTATCATTTTTGTAGTTAGATCTTTTTTTACCTATTGTCTAGAAAAATCCTAAAAAAAATATTAGTGATGATGACTAGTAGACAACTACTGTATGCGATGACCGTATCCACATACAAATACACCACGACTGTGGAGTATCCTACCTACCCAGGAAGGAGTGTATCTTGAAGAGGGACTCTACGTCAATAAGGAAACGACCAGTAGGTATTCGGGATCCTTAAAATAGGCAGTCAATCCGGACATTTAAGAAAAATGGAATCCTACTCGAAGATGTGTCCATATCTCCTACGATATGGTGTACCCTCTATAAAGGCTCCCAAAGGCCTTCGGAGAAGACAAGCTTCATTGAATAGACAACCTGCTTTGGATTACAGAAGCCTTAAAGGATCAATCACCTTCTGAGCAAGTAGAAGAGAAGATCATCCTCGACAACCAGCTGTGACTAGTTGTAGATTCCATCTAGGAGTAGAAACCCTCTCTTGTACCTTGTCTCGAGATCAATATATTCTAATAGGACGTAGGGCTATTATCCTATGGGAGGTCTAAACCTCCCATAGATCGTCTTGCCGATGTCCTGATTTGTGGGTTATCTTGGAACGATCCCCCTATCTCTTTTCTCGCTCCTCCACGAACTCCGTAAGATCGGCGGTTTACCGATCCTCGACAGATGGCACCGACTGTGGGGATCACGTCTAATGATTCCAACAATTCACATCAGCAATCTCGCCACAACTTGTGGCACGAGCTGGCTTCTCGGACGAGGGATTCAATGACAACTTTGCCCCTCCGATTGATCAGGAGCCAAGTTTAGACCAAGTCAACTTCAGTGATCTATCACTCGACATCGAGTCCGACAATGGTGTAAACCCCTTCATGGAAGAATACGCCAAGGTCTACGGGATTGATCTCCAATCCCAAGACTACCAGGGCGATCAGGCGAACGGTACGGGTCCCATGTTTGGACAATCATCCGCGTGCTCCAACCACAAAGACGATCGACAAAACATGCCGGAAGCTTCTTCCGATGGCAGATCCATGATGGATCTGGAGTACACCTCCAGCAGGCAATACCCCTGAAAGGTACTCTCAATAGGAAACATGTCACACATGGACGGCGAAGATGATCCTCCTCCGGGCAGGAAAACTCCTCCGCCAAACCCAACGCCTTCTCAGGCAGGTAACACAGGTCCTCGGGAAATGACCCCAATTCCAAAAGATGCCAATCTATTCAGATCGAGGGCTGTTAAGTGCTTGTCTGACATCCGAGAACGTCTCAGGAAACCCTTGTTAATTGATCTCACGAATCCTGAAGGCAAGATGTGGATGGACGACGTGGAGCATCGCATACTCTAGGCACAAGAGTAGGCATAATCGTCCCACAGAGTGGCCAATGCCCACAGCACCATGAGAAGCATTACTCACTCTAGCGCTACCGGTAACGCTTCTCGATACCACAGACAAGATCGAGAGCAATCACCGTTACCAAATGATAGATCTACACATGGGGCTATCTACGGCTGTCAAACCTTTTCTACAGATATACGATGGGTCCGATGGTTGTCTCGATTGAAGCTAGGAGCGATCGAGAAGTATAATGGCACCACAGATCCTACCGAGTTCCTACAGATCTACATGACTAGCATCGTGGCCCCAGGCGGAGAAGAGAATGTTATGGCCAACTATCTCCTGACTGCCCTCAAAGGACCGGCAAGAACTTGGCTTACCAATCTTCCCCCCAGCTTGATCTACTTGTGGGAACAACTGTGCAACCAATTCTAGGGTAATTTCCAGGGAACATACACGCGTCCCAGAAAGCCTGACGACCTCTTCCAACTCTTCCAAGAGAAGGGGGAATCCTTGCGAGAGTACACCATAAGATTCAGCAACATCTACAACATTATACCCAAGATAACAAATCACAAGGTGATCCAAGCCTTCATATGGAGTTGCAAAAATCAACGGTGCATTGAGGAGCTTATGATGAAAACCCCGAGAACAGTCAAAGAACTCATGGAGTTTGCCGACAAGGTAGTTAAAGAAACCCTCCAGTTCATCAAAGAGAGGGATGAAGGCATTGAGGGGCCCCAACTGGGTTACCACGACAACCCCAAGAAAAGCAAGCGCAAGAAGAAACCCTCCAAGGAATGTCGCGACAAGAGGTAGAAGACCAGAGAGGTTATGGCCAACCTCCACAACAAGCGCTTTGGCCCGCCTAGGAACAAGGATAAGCCATAGGCAAGGGCAGGGTCCTTAGGCAAGAACTAGTGTGACTTCCACTAGACCAACAAGCATGACCTTCGCTAGTGCTGGATCTTCAAGAAGTATTTCCAGGTGGAGGCCGAGAAGTTCAAAGGGAAAGGACCCCAGATCGCAAGCCAAACTCAAGAAACTAGTTCTGATAACAGTTCCAACGACCAGGCTTCTTTCCAAAGCGAACAAAGAAGAATAGACCACATGTTCGGGGCTCGGTGTTTTATGTGTCTAAGCGACAAATCAAGACAGTGGCTCGAGATGTCCTCGCCACTATCCTACCAACTTGTGAGATGCTGAAGTGGTCAGAAATCAAGGTTGCCTTTAGCCAAACCGACTGTCTCAAGAACTTTGTTTGACTAGGACGATTCCCATCATGGTTGAACCAATGATCAACAACTGCAAGGTGTCTCTCGAGTACTGCACTCGACTCAATGTAGATTCCTCACTCATCTCTCCAACCGGTCACACAGGCCTTCCACGGCATCGTGCTGAGATCAACCGCTACGCCAATCGGGCAGATCACTCTCCAGGTCACCTTCGGCAAACCTGACAACTTCCGAACAGAGAAGGTTCTGTTCATTGTAGTTGACTTTGAGGCGGCCTACAACGCTATCCTCGAATGACCAACCCTTGGGAAGTTCATAGCAGCCGAACACCATGCATACTAGTGCTTGAAGATTCCAGGCCCC
>JAGXJF010004188.1:0-101902 GCA_019208055.1 Stipa capillata
CCTAGAACTAAACCAATTGAACCCTTGACCAATGTGTCGGTAGCCACACAACCATAATAGGTCATTCTAAGGCATCTTTCTAAATTGTGATCGATAAAATTTCTATCACTTTTGCCTTCTATTAATCAAAGGTTGGAAGCTTAGGTAAGATGAGGAATCGCGGGAGAGGTGCTGGTAAGACGGGTTACCCCCACCTCTCGTGCACAAGAGGGGTGGTGGTAACTCATCTGATCACCCTTACCTTTTGGTGTGATCCCTCGCCTTACTATAGCTTCCGCGCTTTGAATGACACGATCAACTGATATGGTACAAGTTTTGCAGATGATAGCGTGTTGCTCAAATGTGATGCTTTGGAAAACTCTACCATTATCAATTGGCAAGATTTCTACCATTTCTACGGATCTGTCAACTAATTTGTTTAATTTGTCCATGTCATGTGAGAACGACTGATTGATCTCACATGTCATGGAAACATTAAAATGATTAATTCATACAACCAATTGATGTGGTACAAGTTTTGTAGATGACAGTAGTTTGCTCAATTTCACACAAACTCTACCATTTAAAAAAAGGACAATTCTTGGGCATTTTTTCTAAAGCGAGCCCTAGGATTTCCTCAATTGTGTTGCTTTCAAAAAATACATGATTAGGACAATGATGACAAGAATTTGCTATATAATGAGTATGTGCTTTGTCTTTTCAGTATGTGTTATGAAATGACTAAAAGTCCTTACCACCTCATAGAAAAGAAGGCACATGTTCAACTAAGAGCAAGTTAGATATATATATATATATAGATATGAATACATTTAAATGCTCAATTTGTTCAAGTACTTCACTTCAATACAATCTATTGTGCATGGAAATTGAATCAATTTGTCATTACTTTACTACAAATGGATGTGCTTTTGAAGTTATATATGTTAGATTTGTGCTATTTTAGAAGGCTTGGCTACCATTTTTCTAAGGCTAACAAACAGAAAGTATTATAGGGTTGCAAAAATATATCATACACGGTTCTTCCGTCACAACCGTCTATGATATTTCATATATCATAGACAACTTTTTACACGTAACCGCCTGTGATGATTAGACATCACAAACAATTTTTTGTACATAACTATTTGTGATAAGACATATCAGAAACAGTTTGTCGTGAACCGTCTATGATGTTTCTTATCACAGACGGTTCATGAATTGAGCTATCATAGACATAAATTTTTATACGGTTTTTGGAACCGTTTGAAATAAGGGTCTTCACCCACTGTAATGATCCTACATGTAGCGCTATGTGCCTAGCTAGCTAACTACTAGCCAAGGTTGAACAAGCATAAATCAAGGTTTTGCCGAGCTAGAATAGGGCATATATACCTATACCTTGGTTCCATCCAGTCATCATGCCATTGACACAAGAATAAATTAATCTATTAATCTGCACAATAAGCTTAAGGAGAAAATGAGAGAGAAAAGAACCCAACCGATTTGTCCGCATCGTTATCGGAGGCATACAGCGCACACCTGTTCATTGTGCAAATCACATGGTGCCGGTCGGACTGAGTGCTGATCGACCGATCAATCCATCTCGCATGTTAATCAGAGCTAGCTAACTATCCGTGCTTTACTATAAATTAAAAAAATACAACAATCGTATTAAACCATCGTTGTCGGCTTAAACCAATCCATAGAAACTACATTACTCATTCGAGTTCCATCTAGACGCACGAATGTGGAGACACGTCGACATGTCATTTACCAGTTTGTGCTAGGCCTATATCGACACACATAGGAACACAAAATGAGAGTAGGCAAGCCACGTCCTACATGATAACTTCAGCTCCACAGCCACATAATCTGTTCCAATTTTGTTAGAGACTATTTAGGAAAGTGGTTATATTAGTTTGTTATGGAGGAGCTTCATTTGTGTTTTAGTTAGTTAGTTAGTAAGTTACTGTTAGAGATTTGTTTGTATGATGGAAAAGAAGGATAAGAGATGTGGATAAACCACCACCATCAACTCTTATTTATATAATAGTAAAAAAATTTGTCGGACTCAGAATCCATAACAGAGAATCTTAAGTGAAATCACTCGCTAAGTCGAAACGTCAACCCCGACCTCAACCCTTGAGTATCAATTCCAAGAGGAGTGGAGTGATATGGCTTCGCATAGCCCGAGATGTCAACCCCGAACTTGCTCTGGCAAACTAATGCACAGATTAATTATGGTGATATAGTCTCCTCACTCTTTTCTCACTGAGCCGGAACATCTATCCCAAACTCGTCCCGGCAAATGAATGCTCGGCTAGAGTAGGATGATATAGTTCCCAAGCTCCCAGTGGAAGAGTCACTTCACAGGGGTGATTAAACCTAACAATTCTATGATACAGACTCTGAAACCCTACCCGCACCATGTGCTTCAATAACATACACGCAAGGCACATGAGGCACGTGAGAACAAACAAATATCACAATAATAACTCTATGACTGAAACTGCAATAATACTAGTTGTTCTTTAAAACTTAACAACATAATTCACACAAAGAGTTGATTACATAGCGAAAGATTAAACATGGCTAAGAAGCCAAAAAGGTAGGGCCAAAAGATGGCAGCAGAACAAACCAAGCTGCGGCGAGGCGGTGGCGGAGGTGGCGCACAAGGAGACGGCAGGGGCGGCTCGGGCGGAGCGGCACCGCGGGGCGGAGGCGTGTGGCGGCGGGGACGAGCGAGAGAGGAGGCGGTCGACGCGGCGGGCGGAGATATAGGGGAGGGGGGGTGGCGACCGAGGCAGGAGGTGGGAGGCGCCCGGCTGCTTGCCGTGGCAAGCAGCTCGGTGGCAGTGGCGGCGGTCGGATAAGGGCGACGGGGCGGCGGGATGAGGACGAGGGGAGCGGCGATGGAGTGGGCCAGGCAGGCCGAGCACGGGGAGAAGCTAGGCCACTCAGCCCAGCCGAGAGGGAGAGGAGCGGAGCGGGCCAGCGGGAAAGAGAGAGGGGAGGGAAAAAGGCAGGCCAAGCCGGGGAGAGAAGAAGAGAAAGATGGGCCGGGAAAGGCCCATCCGGGGGGTTGATTTTTTTCTTTTGTGTTTTTTTTCTGATTTGAAATTCTGTTTTACAAATTCAAATGAATTCAAAGCCCCTTTTACAAATTCAAATTCTATTCAAAAAATTAAATCATGTCCATGCTATGATGCACACTTAGCAAAAATTAAAATAGAGGATGTTACAAAATTACATCAAGATTACATAATCTCTTTCTGTGCACTAAAACACTAGTGTTTTTTCTTGTACTAATTAGCTAGACGTCGTCTTAGAATGTGTTTCTTAAGGTAGTATATGCGTTTGCCCGACAATATATATGTAGAAGTATTTAGACCGGTCATATAGAATAAATATTAGTGAATGCATTGTCAATCTTATTATCGTAAATATTATATAGTTTTCTAAGAATTAGACTAAAAATATAAGCAAGAAAAAAATGGCCACACATGTATATTAGAGATCGTATCAACATCGAAGAGGATACTACATCCATTGAAAATTGACGACGTCTTAGAAAATGTGTAGTCAACTTCTCTAACATTTGAGTACTAATATATATATAATATTTAGATTGGTAAAGTAGATACAGTATCATTAGATTTGTCACGAAATTTTTTCATAATATAACGATGCTATAATTTTTCATAATATAACTCTGCCAAAAAACCATCGGTGACGACAAGAACCGTGTCGACAATGATGGTGAACGCCGATACGGTACGGCCAATGCTTTACAAGGAACCGATTCCGAACAGCTCAGCTGGTTTCTGAGGAACCGGCGATGAATCGCCACAGGTTCAGAATAGCATCCACGGAGCTCTCGATCTCTCATCACTCACATTGCTTTATCTGAAGGCACAGAATTTGTCCAACTCGCCTGCTTTTCTTCTGCAGATTTAGCTGCTTCTGCTTTGCGAACTATCATCCACCTGGGCCTTATCAGATATGAGGCATCGCGGTGCCACGATCCGACGACGGTGCAATCCTTGCTTTTCCTTGAACATCCTCACCGAATTGATCCTACAAAACTCTGCAAAAGCAAGGAAAGTTCTGAGCATGGAGATGGTGTGGCACAGTTGCTACCTGCATGGTGTTGCAGGCATCTGCAGAAGTCAGCTATTATCTCAATCTCAGTTTTCAATGGATGACGCTAACACCTCCGCACAAACAAGCACGGAAGAATGCATATCTTGATAGAGGTATCCTTATCCTCTATATCTACCTTGATAGTAAGGGTGCAATTGGTACGGATAGTATCCGGTTGGATAACCTATCGAATCCCTCGGATAGCACTTTGGATGTATATTTCAGATATCCATCAAATGAGGTATTGAATACGGATAGTATTTCTCAGATACGCATACGAATATGGTACGAGTAGTATCCGACCATATTTGATATTATCCAGATAGTCCTCGGATAGTATCTAGATAGTATCTAAATTACTTTTTCTGTGTGTATCATATAGTATCTAAATTACTAACTGTTAAGGTATGTAACCCCTCATTCTCCCTCATATTTTATTTTCACAGAAGATAAAAAAATTATACTAAAATGGTAGAACGTACGAAAGACTTTCTGAAATGATATAATCCATTCCACTTTGAAAGACTCCATGTGTTATGCTCTACTATTGTCGTCTATCGATGGACTTGTTGAACTAGTGTTAAGTTGACTGTTGGTTGGATTTTCTTGTTAAAATGCTACATGTTGCTGCATTTTGGACATATATGGTTGGTTGTTCTATATGAGAACATGTGTGTGTTGTATAATTTTATATTTAACGTGATATTCGACAAATTATTCGTCACCGTGCTGAATTCGATTGGTATTCTACCGTATTTGTGACCGACATTATCCATGTTCATATTCATATCCCACACTATCTGCTTCGATGCTGAATTCAAAAAAAATAAACAAATATGATTTAAGCAATATCCGATCGTATTCACTCCGATTACACCCTTATTTAATAGTTCTCGCCTGGAAAGAAAAGCTAGTGTTCTGTAGAGCAATCTCCATTGCTCAAGAATCTTATAGATCCTCTTTTCACTCCAATTACACCCTTACTTAATAGTTCTTGCCTAGAAAGAAAAGCTAGTGTTCGGTAGAGCAATCTCCATTGCTCAAGAATCTTATAGGTCCTCTTCAATTCTTGGCTCTTCACCTCATGAGGGGGCAGGCTTGGCTCCCGGAAGAAGAATGTAGTTTAGCTTCGGATCAAATCTTTGCTGACATTGCAAAAGAAGAAAAATTATCAAGTTTACATGTGTTATTGCGCTGGCTCGAGCCTACTAAATCAGCATTCAAGTCCTTATTGTGCCCCAGGCCCAACCATAGAGCACAATAGACTTATAAGAGGTCTTGAGCCCTCTTCCTCTAAAAGACTAGTCTGATAGAAAGGGTTACCATCACTCTTATAAGTTGTGTTCTGCTTTTGTCCATAACCGATGTGGGACTAAACCCAACAAATCTCCCTCTCACACATCGATTATACTCGGGCCCACAAACACCAACGTTCCAGCCTGTCAACCATGACCAGCAACTGTGAGGTCTACAGATCTGTATCTAGACACCTGGACGCTAATACCACTTGTTGTGCAATTTCCTCCCGCTAAACCAATATTCTAGCCCGATTACACCCTAGACTTAACCACATAGTAACACAGACTTATAAGAGGTCTTGGTCCCTCTCCCCCTAAAAGGCTAGCCTGATAAGAGAGGCTACTCTCACCCTTATAAGTCTTGTTCTGTCTCTATCTACAATCGTTGTGGGACTAAACCTAACGCTTTGTATAGTTCAAATTTGTGCAGACATAAACTGATAAGCTAATACTTTTGAATTTCGAATTGCTCATCTTCTCTGAAGTAGAAATACAGATGTGTGAGAAAGTACATTTCAACAGTACTGTGTGTTACTTGATTATGATTCTTTCACATGTGCATCACGAGACCTAACCTAGCTACAATGCTGCTATAGGCCTTGATGTGCCGACACCTAAGAGGATCTTATGCCTTGGCTCTGTGGCTGTGACATACCATTTGTGCAAGTTTATTCTTTGATAGGCATGAGCATCATGAGCCTCCTTAATAGCACGAAACCAAAACCAGGCATGTCTAGTTAGCAGTCTAATCAGATTCTGAAATATCATATCCTATCCACTTTATTTATTCTTGTAGAAACATCATCTTGCCCATTTTGAAGGATTTAGATTTAAATTCCAATTTGGACATGGACAGCAGCTGATGCCTATGGCTCTATCTATCATCATCCTTTCACCTTCACCTTGAGAGAATCCTCTTTTCACGTGCTGTAATTGATTTCGATGCTTCTCTTCCTTCCAAGGTGCACGATGTTTTCGGTGGCATTTTTCACGGCCACATTTTGCTCGGAAGAAGAATTGCATCTCTCAATCACCGAATACGCAGTATTTATTTCTTCGATTTATTCCGTAACGAACTGTATGTATGTTTGTATCCAGGGATGCATCGAACAGTGTTGAAACGCTGGTATCGTGGCGCCATTGTGCTCTTTTAGAGAGAGAGGGCCCTCTCCCCCTAAAAGACTAGGTAGTGGTCTATCGACGCATTGCAAGGATCCTCTGGAATCAACGTGTAGCGTGGCGCCATTGTGCTCTTTTAGAGAAAGCACACAAAGATGTGCTACGGCTCTCAAGGGAAGTCTTCAGGCCAAAACAGTAGTGATTTACATGTGTACACTTGCAGAGAAATTCATAGCAAGAAGGATCAAGTTATGCCATGGATCAGAGCTAGATACCTCTTTCTTTCTTTCTTCCGAAATGCCATGAGGCGGCGAGAGTCGCAGCATGCGTTACCACCTAATGCAATTTTTCTAGACAGGCGACATGGTATGTTTCCTCTGCTAGACAGGCAGAAGGAAATTAGCACCTGTTCGATACAAAGCAAACACCAACCAACAGTCAAGTATCTCACAGCATCAGCATTCAGCGGCAGCATACCCGTTTTCCATGGATTACAGTAGTATCAAGACTTAGCTCCTGAATAAGTGATACAAAAAGTCATGGTGCTACGATAAAGATGTAAGACAAACATCTGTGTGATGACAACGCTGTTCGTCTGGCAGCAGTAATGCGCTAGTAGCTTAAGATTCAAGAGATGAATTGAATCTTGACAGAATGGTAAAGCGGCAATGGCTCAGGGGTTGGAGCTGACACTAGATGGGGAATGCCGCCAAATAATGCTGCTGCTTCTTCTATGTGTGGTTCTGGCATTGGTTGTGTAGAATAGGTGTTACACCAGCACGACGTATTCTCTACGAGTTGTTTTCGGAAGAGTCTGTCGTCGATGGAGAACTGTTTCCTGATGAATCTGCGGGTCGCGACGTCAATCGAGTGTTGTATGAGTTGCAGTGGCCGCACTTGTGCCCAATCACGTGGAAGTTCACTTCTGAGACTTTGTTGCAGTCATTGCAAAGCACCCAAACCTGGCCAATTTAGCACAAAGAAAACCCCAGGTTAGCTTGAATCTGACTAATGTATTGAGTTTGCATGACAATCATCTTCTCATCTCTTCGAAGTTAGCTCGTATTGATCAGAAGCAGAGTTTTTTTTTCGAGAAACTGGCAAGAGTGTTGTCCTTCAATTAAGTAGAAAAGAGTGGCCTAATTTATTAAGGGGAAACTGAGCCAAAAACCAAATATAAGGGGTCTTGACTAGCAACAACCAAGGACCCCGCAAGTCAATAAAGGCGCATGGGCACTACAAAACGATGCGCCACCAAAACACTCACTCCAGACACACTTGCAAGAGGCACCAAAGCCCACAAATGCCGCACACCTTTGGAGCTCGCCCCCGCCATGCTGAGTTTGCCCCGCACCCCGCTAGGCAGGCTAGATCCGACGTGACTCACCCAAAAGAGGTGTAAGAAACCTCGACAGGCTCTAGAGGAGCACGAGAGGCATCCCCCTAGTAGCACCGAGTGGAAGGATCCAGAGCCGTCCCCACCACCGTCACTAAGAAAGAGAAATCGGATCCGCTATTGGAGGAGTGGGCTATTGGAGGAGTGGACCAGGGTCGCTCTAGCTTCGACGAAAGGACCACGCACCACCCAACCTTGCGCCATCCATATCGCCATCCCTGCCACTTGCCGGCTAGTGGCTCTGTCGCACTCACGACCCGAGACCACCGAGCATGCTGGCGCAATGTCCAATGACGCTGCACCGAGTCCGGATCTGCCGACCCAGCATCCGCCTCAACTAGCCGCGTTCTGCAAAGTCCACCGTCGTCGCCTCCCGAGGCCGCTGCCCCGATGTCCACCACCTGCACACTGGCCCGCAGTGCTATAGCCCAGGCATCACGCAACCCTAGCTGCCAAATTGCACTGGTGCAAACCACAACCACCATGCCAATACCCCATTGTTCGAGGCCGCCGCCCCAACATCCACGCCAAGTCGACCACACCAGCCACCTTGACAGAGCCGATGGCCCAGCCGCACCTGTAGCATCGGACCACCGCCCAAGCAGCACCATGCCACAGCCCGGCCTCCTAGAGTCACCATTGTGCCGCTTTTCGAGGCCACTGCCCCGACATCCATCACCCCGCCAGATCGCCAAACAGATCTAACGAGCTCAACCACCACGAACCAGCCCAGAGCAACCGCCCCGGCGTCCACCGACAAGCGCCGCCACCCCAAGCTTTCATCAAATCCCCGTCGCGACGCCTCACGCTCCACCGACCGACACCGGCCCCTCGTAGCCCACCGGCCACTAGGATGCACGCGCAGAGCCTACTGAGCGTCGCCTCCTGGGGCGCTAGATCTGCGCGAGAAGATGCCAGATCCATCACGTCCCTACCTCAAGGATGTCAACCATGGACGCCCCATCGCCGCCAACTCCTAGGGCCGCACCCCAACGACCCGTACCGCTAGGAGCTACGTGTCCGCCTCCACCAGCACAGCCGTCATGCTGCCCTCACGACCAGGCCACCGGCCACCCCTGCTGGCCACAGCGTCGTCCCAAGGAAGCCACCACCACGACTAGGGTCCGAGGCCGCCAGCCTAGCATCTGGGCTCCATTGCTCGCGGCACGAACGTCAAAGAACCCCGCCCCCATTTGGGAACGAGGCCCGCCACCACCGCGGCCGGGGCCAGCAACAAAGGCCGCGAGGAGAGGGAGGGGAGGGGCCCCTTGGCGGTGCTAGGGTTGGCACCCCGAAGTCGCTCATCAGAAACAGAGTTTTATTGAGCTTCCTCTTTTGGATTCTTATTTCTTTGAAATAGTTAACTTGTCAATATATTAGGCGGCAAGAAAAGGGGTTCTGAAAGTATTGTCAAATCAGCAACATATCGTGGCTAATGCACTAGCATAACCCAGTTTGGCAAAAGAAGTTGTATGAGTTGAACTTCATAGTTTAGTCGGAAGAGAATACCTTGTAACGGTATACAGGCGGCATAATTGTTGCTTCGATCTACAAACGGCAAAATTATTCAAGTAAGCACCAAAACATGTCTAAATAGTAAGAGCTGTCCAGAGCATCAATGCATCACATAGTCAGAATGTGATGATACTTGTAGCGCAACTATCAACTTTATTCTATCCATCTCATCTCCAACAGAATATTTCCTGACATAATTAAGTTTTGTTTTGCTCTGATGAAGCTTCCAACTTATTTCTTGCATAGCAATGTGCTTTAGGAATACACATCCTTGCTTCTAAAGTAAATCATTACCAAGTTTGATTGACTGTCTCACTTTACATATTGTAATATCTAATATGCAGAAAATAAATGTGATACCTCTCGATCCAACATATCCCAGTGATGTGTCATGTCAAGAGCTGTCTTGGAGCATATTGGGCAAGTGTATCTGTAGGATCAAAAACCAATACCTAGTTACCACATATGCCACCACCTCAGAGAGGTTTTAAAAACTGAATAACTGGGTACAAAGATATCTCCATGTTAAAACAGGTGAAGGAGATTTACTTATTATGTTCCACCATCTCAGAAAAACATTCCATGTGCATCGTGTGTCCGCAGTCGAGAACTCTTGTTCCTTTCAATGAATCAAATAGATACTGCACAGGAAGTTCCACTTTTAACATCTCAGTAGTTCCAGAAGGGAAACAGTACAAGTTTCTAATGTTACCTCATAACAGATTGGGCAATTCTGTCTCATTGAGTCCTCCACACACTGATGGTTATCACGCAGTGCAATAGCGTAACAAGACCCTATTCATTGCAGAATAAATAATTAAGAAATATGACATATTGATATAAGTATTACCAGACAACGATTAGTCCACCATCATATTTATGATCTGCAGGTTTACAAGTGAGCCAAAATAATTTAAAAGCTTATCCAGGGAGCACTTTCTTCATTGCTAAATTTTCTATAACCTAGACATTACATGATTAATACTAGACGATGAACTCATTCATTATATACATATAGGATATATAGATTACCATCACTTGTCAAGCTCCACATACTTATTAGTGCATGAACCATTATAGTTTTTTTTAAGTTTTAAACAAGATAACTTCAGTCCTCCTTCCGCAAAAACAAATACAGCAGGAGAAAGAACAACTTCAGAAGAAGTAACTTCACCACTGCATCATGTGGATTACCCAAAAGCACAAACCATCATGGCATTGTCATGAGTCTAGAACAACAGTTAACACAAAGCGAGCATAATCAAATTGGTCCACGCAAAGCATACCACACTTCGCACAGTGGAAGTAGTTTTCCTTGCCACCAACCCTGGTTGAATTGAATAGATACAGGGTTGATACAGGGTTAGTATTTTGCTTAGTAAGATACAGGTGAAAGATATTGCTTCATGCTCACCTGCATATACCACAATCATAGCAATGGTACTGCCCTTTCTCTGTCTGTAGCAAAAGACCAATGCATCAGCTGATAGGAACCATACTAAGTACATAACCACAGAAACAAAAGAAAACCTACATCATCATCATAAAACTTGCATACATCACAGAAGTACTCTCCCATATTGACTCCACAGCTTACGCAAACTTGTGACACCTGAACAACAGGATAATTTTCAGTTTCAGGATAACATGTCCTCTCGTGACATGAGTACTAAATACAAATTTGTAGCATTTAATTCATACCAGTTGTTCAGTATCACAGAGTAGACACACTACCTGCACAAAAGAAGGATCAATCTTTCCTTATTCGTGAACCTACTGAATTATGTTAATTGTAGAAAACTAGAAAGGGCATGAGAGGTGTACTTTTTCAACATCCTGGCGACATATGGTATGCCGATCACCCAAAGCCTACAACAAAGACAGTGCCATCAAAACTAGTTAAACTCAATAGATGCAGTCTGTTGCTCATTAGCTGCTCTTACAAACGATCAACATCTAATAGAGTGATGGTTTTACTTTCGCAAGGGAAATATAAAAACTCCATTATGCGTCCTTGTTCTCAGATGATGTAGAAGTATCAAGTTCCCATGTTGCTAATTTACATATTGATCTAAGACTATCTTAACTTTTCGACATTTATTTTGCCAACACCGTGAAACTTACATTTTACAAACGGTCACTGAAATTGTACTCTACACGATAACTTGTCATGCACAAGTTTCAACAAAACAAGTTGCTTAAAACGATTAAATGAACTAAAACAAGATCTAAATCTAAAACATTTAGAAACCCAAACTAAACTAGAGATTCAATCGACGAACCAACTCAATTTGTCAGGTTACCATGAAAGACTCAACTTGATGTTTGTGTGAGGGAGGATCTCTTTGGGTGAATTGGTTTCCTATCCAAACTGGTAAGAACCCTATATCTTCCGCTGCTACAAACAAAAGTAGGTGCTAGTGCACTAACTAGCATCCCAGAGAACCAAGATGATTACGCGACCATGGTGAGCAAAACAATACTACTACCGTACCGTGGCGTCGTTGTGGCAATGGCGGCAGGGGAACACCTCGTTGCAGCACGGCGCCACTATCTTGCATCTCCGCCGATAATGCTCGCACCTGCGCAGTGAAAAGTCGGAGGGCGGAATCGCTCCGTGAGATGAAACTTCGAAAACCAGCGTCAATCACGAAGTCCAAAAGGAGAAGCACCGAACCACAAAAGCAGCAAAATCGCAACAGGAACACGCCAAAGAACAAAGAAAGATCAGGCAATCGCACGGAATCGGGCAAATTTGACTCCCCGGGACGAAGGACCAAATCACGAATCCGTAGCCAGAAACAAGGGAGGAGGGGACGATGCATGGCTCACCCGTGCTCCATCTTGCCCACGTCGCACCGGTCCACGTCTCCGTCGGCGGCCACCTCGACACCGTCACCGGGGAAGTGCGCTCCTCCCATCCCCGGTGGCGGCGGCGGCGGCGGCGGCGACGGCGGCGAGGGGAGGTGGTGGGGGAGGGGGGGAGGAGTGGATGGTAGGGATGTAAAAAAGGAGGAATGGAGGAGCTTAAGGGTAAAATGGCGCGATAGGAAGGAGGAGGAGGCCAAAGCATGGGCTCCGGATTTTCTCTTCTTTTATTGGTCCGAAAGAGGAAAGGGCGTCACGAAGTCCGGGTGGGGCCCGCTGCCTTAATTGCTAACTGTCCCCTCCTGATGTCACAAATTGTGGAGAAATTCCAAGATTTCTTTGAAGGAAAAAAATTAGGAATTATCTAGCAAGAAAAGAAAATTTAAAGCCTAACTATAATTCTGCCAAATATCAAACCTCAACCTACCTCTTCTCCTCCTTCCTCGCTATATCCCCGTGAACCCAAAACTTTCTAGTGTGTAAACTACAAACTAAAATTCAAAATTTTGAATCGGATGAGTTTGAACTTGAAAGAATCCAAAACTTTGAATTGGATCATTGAAAAAATTATAAGAATAGCGAAAATGTCAAGTGAAGAACTGAAAGCTGAAAACCTGAAACCCTAGGGTTAGTTTTCTAGCAATGCACGAGATAGCATGCTGACGCAGAAGAAATGGAGGGGCCTGAGTGTTGCAGGCTTTGTCGACGGCGTTTGAGACGAAGGCCCGTAATCGAGGTTAAAAATGGGAAGTGCAACCCGTCAACCACCACAATGTCGAGAATCAAAGGCGGTCGTACGGAACGATCCATGCGGCCAACCACACACGCACATATAGGCCCAGTTCTTTTCGGCTTCTCCAGGGGCTTCTCTCAGAAGCTGTCCTCTCCCAGCTTCTCCCAGAAGCCGTCTTCTCAAATTCGTCGGGGTTTCTAATTTAGACATACCATGACTAGTTTAGAAGTCCCGACGAATTTGAGGGGGCGGCTTCTGGGAGAAGCTGGGAGGGGGCAGCTTCTGGGAGAAGCCCCTGGAGAAGCCGAAAAGAACTGGGCCATAAGCATGTTCGTCGATACACACCATACTTAAAGTTCTTACTTATACCATTTCTCAATGGGAATAACATGTCAAACGAGATGTCAGTTAACACATAAATGGTTACATTACGAAGTTCCGAAGTAAGAGATGCATTAGCTACACAAATAAAAGGGGAGTGATGTTTCAGAAAAATACACGGATGGCTCACATCACCATTTTATGCATGTAAATAGAACAAGCAGGTGCAACACACACAAAAGGAGCTATCAAAAGCTCCGCAATACAGCAAAATAATCCTACCACTCGCTCATGTACCAATATCAAATATTTATGTCATTTCTTCGTTAGAGGCTAAGAGGAACATCGAGATGTAAAGAAAGGAGCTGAAGACAATGATACTTGAGGGCTTTGATGTAACTTTCATTTCTACTAAGGGCTTTGGTTGTTCGTGTTCATTTCAATTTGTTCCACATGTTGTATTGTCTTTACTTAATCAATAAATTAAGATCGTTGTTTACAAAATGCTATTTTTCATGCACCTTTTAGAAGCGAGGGTTTGTATAATGATGTTGTAAGTGCCACACTCGCTTCGTGCAAAGACCCTATGAAATTCCTGGGCTCCAAACAGGAATAGAGGTCACCAATATTGCGTGCCAATTTCTATATCGTGTTAGTTTTTCTTTGTGAACAACCTATAAAAAAATATTTAAAACCCAGGGTAGGAATTACAACATTCCGACAAACCGCAGAGCTAAGCAGGGCGGAGCACATCCACAAGTATGACAACAAAAGAGGTACATAAAAACCATGCGCCAGTCGCTGAAGGCGTAAGTAGAAGCTAGCGACTTGGTCAGTTGAAACGCCCAACACAAAATTGCCACCAGAACATTCAAGGGTGTCATTTTTGCTTGCCAATTGCAGTCTCATCGGCAGCTTTCCTGGCAATCGCTCTAGCTTAGGCACTTGAGGTTAACAAGGATTGAGCTGAAGATTTTGTAGATGCTTCACTGAGCTCAATCGTATATGCCCAGTCTCGCCTTCACTAGGAATCAGCGACAAAGACTCTCTCACCTGCCTTTGGCGAGTAACCAAACGAAGCCAGACTTGCAACATCAACATGAACACATCCCCATGATAAGATGAAGAGCAAGAGGCACAGATTGACGATTAGCTACAGCCTTGTGCACTTGCAATCTACTAACCAGAACAAGGATTTCCTGACAAGCTTGTCGGAGGAGAGCTGACGGCTGCACTGAAGAGGCTTGGCGATGAGCACAGAGCACCATACCCCAAGATCTGGACAAGCAAGCCAAGAAATCCCTAGACACACACTCCAATGGCAGTAACCTACCGATAGCCGACGACTGCAAGACCAAAAAGCAGGAAGAAAGAAGAGGAAACAAGGCCGCAACACCTGCTGAGTGCACCAACATCGAAACCTCAAGAGATGGCGAAGGGCTCACCAACAGATCAGAGCCAACACCTTTATTGACACGGACCTGAGCACAAGACGAAGTGCCGGCTAACCGAAGAACCATAAGGACGAGCAGGAGAAGACAAACAAACTCCAGCGTGCAGCCATGGTGCACCCACTCCGGTGAATAGTGCAATGCCAAACAACACAAAAGTCCATACAGGAAACACCCACAAGGGGAAAACTAATACACATAGGTAAAGGGGCTACTAGAACTCCTCTCCCCTCCACCACCGGCCAGCGAAGGGGCTGTAGGAGGAGATGAAGGGGTAGGGAGGAGATGGACGCAGGTAGAAGAAAAATCATGAGAGAAGAGAAAGGATAACGAGGAAGGAGGAGGGGAGTCCCACTAGCACTCCATCGTGTTGATTCCGGCACGTTCAGGTGGAAAACACTGTTACGTTAGGCAAGTCCTACTCACCTACTACTGCATTCTTATTGGAGATTATATTACTCCGTTGCTGAGGAGAGTCATTGCGGCGTTGATTCGTGGATGTCAACTCGTCAAGGAAGGATAAAGAGATGAGATGCACATGGCATGCGCCGCACGCATGGCAACGGCACGCCAGCAGAGGCAGGCAGATCCATCACGCCGCGCGCATCTTTTATCATTCTTGCCCTGCTTTCCTCCTCCGGCTGCTATTCTTTATTCATTCAAGAGATGAGATCCATTTGCTTGCACTCTTCCACCGCTTCTCTAAGTTCTTCTCTTTATTTCTTTTTTCGGTGCAGCTGCTTGTTTATTTTGACTTGAGTAGGTTTGGACCGTGTAGGTATGCTTACAAGAATTGAACCGTTTCCTATAAAAATTCAGAAGAAGAATTAGTTGGTTCCAAATGGGTTGCGAAGAAGTTGGCGAAACAGGAACGGAAGGGAAATGATGGCTTAGGGCAACTCCAGCCAATCCTCATCCAACTCGCCATCGCCAGATTTGACAATGTAGGGCCAAAATCTCGCTCCAGCCGACTTGCTATCGGCCTCCCCAATTTTGGGGGTCGCTATTCCCTCCTCCTCCCTCGCCACATCCAGCGAACCAGACAAGCTCACCATCAAGCAACTACCGCGCCCCTGCTCCCCCTCGAAAATCTCCCTCACCCCCTCCATCGCCTTCCCTGCCTCGATGTCCCGCTGATCGGGCCAAGGGGTTTGGGAGGGGTGCCTAGGATGATCAAAGGGAGAGATTGAGAAAATTTAGGTTAGTTATAAGATATTAATAAAATATGAATGAGTAGAACATATGGAGCGAGATTTAGGAGGTCGGTTTGAAGCGCGCAGAGAAATAAAGAGGGAGTCTTTTGGAGAGGCTCCCTATACAAAGATATAGAGAACAAGATTTAGGAAGCTGGTTAGATTTGCTCTAACAGATCAATCCTTCATTAAAAAATGTGCAGTCAACAAAGTAGCGCACAAGCTTGATATTATCAACTTATTGTCAGTTTGAAACAATCTTCAATCTACAACATCTAGGTAGGGGCTAAAATGAACAACTAAAAATTCAATGGTGTATTGTACAGACTAACATCCAACATTCGGAGATGAGATTCTTGTATACAATGTAAGACCAGGAGAAGAAATAAGAACCCAATCCTGGACAGATGTAATCTTGCGGCAACGTCTCCTCACTGGCAGAAGATACTAGGCATCACGAAGAACTTCGACAGATTTCATGAACAAGGTCCAAGCTATGTGTTTGCCGGTGGTTCGGTTTTTGCGTCTTGCCGTGCTGGTGTAGCAGTGGTTCCAGCATTGTCGGTCACCTCTGGCTCTGTTCCATCAGTTGGGAGCCCATTCTCGGAGGCCCCCGTCCCGGCACCCTCAATCGACTGCTTTCTCTCCATGCCTCCTGACTGACTTCGTTCGATGCCTCCCGACTGCTTTCTATCGATGCCGCCTGACTGCCTTCGATCAATGCTGCTGATCCCTGAACTTGACCTTGCAGGTACGGTCAAGAGCTGGCTGACAGCGTCGAATGTGTTGCGGCTCTCTGTGATCAACTTTGCTCCATTGGGGTAGCATCGTCCAAAACACGCAGCACAATAAGGATATGCGACCTAAGATGAGATGACAAATTTATATGTGAGAGCTCCCCGAGTCTAAAGAGAAATACTTATCAAGTGTAATTTATATTGATGGGTAGGCCTTGAGCACATTCTGTTTTCTTATCTTTCCAGAGTACCATGTTTTCCTTATCATTTTCATAAGTAGTGCTTTATCATAGGAAGCTGAACCGTACCTCAATAAATGCCTGGCATAGTGAAAGGAAAAGAGGGGACTCATGTCCACGCAGCATCCGCATGGCATTGTATCTAACTAGGGAGTCAGAAACCGCTTGTAATCCCTTCACCACCTCCTGAGCAAGGAGGTGTTTCAAGCTCAATGGCGAACATGGTTTTAGCTCATTCATTGCTGCCGAAACACCTGCATCCAAGAGTTTGTAATGAGGACATGTCAACTTGTATACACCTATATCAGATTTGCTCCATAGAGTGAACACGTCATGAATAGAAGCGAATTCCTGAAACTAATATCAATAAAACTTACCATTAACAAACACTGCAAGAGGTGGATGTTCCATTAAAACCGAAGGCGCAGTCACATCATCAGAAATATCATCCACAAATCCATTTGTGACCAAACCGATAGATGGCATTGAACCCAACGATGTGAATCCAAAACAACCTAGCATGATAACAGCCATCATAGTTTTATTAATTTATTATCATGCTACAGTAATATTTGCGGCAGAAAGAGTCCAGAGAACTACAAAGTACAATCCTAATGTAGCAAACCATGTGAGAAAGTTGTGGAGCTTATAATCTGAATTGATTTATATTTATCTAGACAAGAAAGAAATAGTACACAAACATGTTACCTCAAAATTCTCAACTGCTGTACCCATATTCTTCGAGAAACAAATTTAAAACTGCACTGAAGAAGCAGATAACATCAGCACCACAAACACATCCTCTTTCCAGCATAAATAATGATTTCTTTAATAAAATAAAATTACTTTTCAAAAATAGTTGGGAGCAGGCCACGGAAATCCAGTCCAACCAAGCCAAGACCATTGCACAATACTGCAAAATGATCAAGTGATCAACATTTAAACAGATTCAAACCGTTGTAACAAGAACTGTTTACTCAGAAAATTAAGCGGAAGCAAATGCTTACCATGCATTGGTCAAGAATGTATGACAGGGACACACCTTCCATTATACTTGGCAACATAACTTGAAGAGTGGTGAGGTGATTACTAACTTGGTGCATTGTCCAGCTGAAAAGCAACCCACCATCGCAGTTCTCTTCACTCCCAGATTTATCATTGTTGATATCACTCGATATTGATTGACAACATCAAATAGATGCGTCCTGTGGCAAGTCACCATGCCTTTTAGATAATCATACATATTCTTTTGGTCCAGGTCATCAAGATCCCAGAAAGCCAAGCTTCCCTGCATCTCAAGAACTAGAAACTATATCAGAGTTAGGGCGAAGACAATAAAAATGTGTCACCCAGAGAATTTACTGCTGTTATGACTTATGATAACGAAAGTGGTGCAATATCATAACTAAAATTTCGGCAACATTATTCATAGAAATCTAGATTCTAGAACACATGCATGAACTAAACATACTTGGAGACATATTAACCAAAAAAATTACTCATACATTTCAAATCTGAACGCAAAAGCAGTATCTCTTGAAAGATTCAGAATACCTGTAAGCGCATTCTGATTCACCGAACACTCCAATCCGGCGCAAATGTGCAACAATACGGAGGCATTCAGGTAACTGTAGGCAATAAAATGGACCAGAATTAGATACATATGTGCTAAAGAGAGTAAACAGATCAAACAATATTGGGCAAGAATTGACAATATTAAACACAAGGAAATATATATACCACTATATCAAAATATAATATGTATAAAAGTCAACTTGCACAGCACAATCAGGCCAGTGTAAATGTAACAGTACGAATTTTTTTCAAAATTTCAAAACTTTAAAATCCTGAAATCTTTACTGGGCCGCACTTCTTCCCCTCAGCCTACCTCCTCCTCCCTTGGCCCGCTTGGCCCACCTCCCTGTCGTCTCCGTCCCCGTCACCGCCGCATGTGGCAACCGTCGCACCGCCCTCGGCTTAACGCCGGCAGCGAGTGGGTTTCCGCCCCTCTGCCCTGCTCTGCATCGCCCGACGTCGCCTTCCACGCATCGCCCGCTCCCTTCCCCGCTCTACCCCCGCCGCTCTTCCTCCTCTCAGCACCGCCCGCCAGATCTGCAGAGCCCGCCTCCCGAGCTCGTTGCCTCTGCCAGACCACGTGAAGCGTCACAGGAGCTCCGTCTCTGGCGAGTTCATCTCCTCGGGGCCCGTTCCGGTGCCTCAACCTTGCGCTCCCGACCGACGCCCCGCCGGCTATAAAAGCCGGGCTCCCGAGCTTCATCTCCCCTCTCCCCGAACTCTTCTCCACGCACCCGAGCTCCTCCACCTCCTCCTCACCTCCCCGACCACACCCCTCTCCTTCTCGAGCTCCGGCGACCTCACCACCATCCCCAACAGCTCTGGCGAGATAATCCCGAACCCACCTCACCGTCGCCGAGCCTTTCCCCAAGGCACCACCTCCTCTTCTTCACGAAATGAATCTCCAGGTTCTGTAGATCCTCCCCGAGCCACCACTTGCCACCGGCGAGCCTCCGGGCGTGCAATTTTCTCCCCGTCGCTGGCGGCCGCCCTCCCTGCCTCCCCTCTCGTCTCCCCATCCAGGCCGCCACCCCCCCCTCCTCTTAGCAGGCCGGCCCAATTTCCTTTTGGGGCCAGTTCCGATCGCAATGGGCCGTTCAGGCCGGCCCAGTCCCTTTTTCTTTCTTTTATTTGTTGGGCCAAGGCCCATTTCCAGCCCACTACGGAATCACTTTGAGTCCATTTAGCTAGGAATTCTTTTTCTATTTTATTTTCTTTTTTCCTGTAGAGCCCTAAGCCCAAGCCCATACCATATCCAGCCCACAGCCCATACCATATCCAGCCCACAGCCCATATCCAACCCAGCCCAAACCAAGAGCCCTAATGGGCCCAATATAATTTTTGTGGGCCCTGCCTGACCCGTCGGGCCCGAAACCCTAAAAACACTATTATATACCGTTTCGATCGTCTCGACGCCACGATTCCAATTCTCCACATCATTAATCCAAATTCTCACTTTTTAACACCCAAAACCCGCAAAACCCTCTCATACCACATATATTCCAAATCCCCATCCGAAACCCTAACTCATGTCATACAACTCCTTCCATCTTTTCAATATTCCGATTCCAACCTCACACACCCACTTCCTATTTCTAGTATTATTTTTCAAATTATTTTACATTTTGCTCCCAGCTCGCATTCGTTGAGCCCGGACTTATGTGTTTGTTTGGATTTTTTTGGCAACTAGGAACGGCAGTGAGAATCCGACACTAGAGAAAGGACTCCGACGGTGAAGAACTCCCCGAAGACAACGATCCGACAGACTTCGGTGCAGTAGGCAAGTCACACTTCTTGTTCATGTTGATCCCACATGTCTCTATTTAATGTATTACTAGTTTAGTTAATTATCTTTTGCATGTTAATTTCATATGTGATATTTTTGAATGACATGATTGTGTAGTTAATACCAACTGCCCCACAGCCCTAGTTAATTTTCGTAGGCCATATTTACCTTGAAGACTTTAGGATAACTATAAGTCATATCAGTATCCTTCACCGGTATTAGAGACTAGACTAGACGGTATTCAGGAATAATGGTAACCCTAGTTCAAACTCAAGTATGTGTTTTTAAAGAGAAATTGTCAACGGTTGGGGACAGAGAAGATGGGCCCTTCGTCTATCGATTGTGCAGCCATACTCCCTTCCGTGGAGTAAGAGTATCTGGTGGATTACCTTACTCAGGGCAGTTAAGGACAAGACCCTTGTGCTTAGTGATGAACATAGAACCGCTCAACCACATGTTTGACTTGTCAAACCTGGCCTAATAATCTGCTCTATCTGCTGAACAACTACAGAATAGCTAGCCGTTCCACTTCTCTGGAAGGCCCGCGGAAGCGAATGAGGTGATAGGACATTTAGTGGGAATCAAACGGAACTCACTGGCCCGTTAGCTTCTAGGAGAGCGAGTGATGTAGTATTCCTGGTTAGAAACTTCAAAAGATATAGCAGATAAAAAGTCTTGTTAACCTACCTTTGTCGACACACCGATGGACGTGTGTAGATCTGCAGTGACACTAAGAGGTATGGATATCATGTGGGTAAAGTTGAGCCACTCTGCAGAGTTAAACAAATGGTATTCGAATACGCCGTGCTTCCGGTTAATGAAGCTGTGTTTAGAGGTGATTCTCGATACAAGGCACAAGTAGAAATTGATAATGTTTAGTTGAATCTGACGTTGACCCAGTAGGTTGCTAAAACACAATGATTTTCAGTTGAAATGTTTTAATGAGGAGATTTTAATTACTAAGGCGGAGATTAAGATTATGCATCCACCCAATGCTAAGCCGTATACCCCTCCTTTGAAATTCAGAACATGTAGCTAAGTAACCCAATGCTAAGCCGTATACCCCTCCTTTGAAATTCAGAACATGTAGCTAAGTAGTAGCTACATGTTCTGAATTTCAAAGGAGGGGTATACGGCTTAGCATTTGGTGGATGCATAATCTTAATCTCCGCCTTAGTAATTAAAATCCCCTCATTAAAATATTTCCATTGAAAATCATTGTGTTTTAGCAACCCTATTGGGTCAACGTCAGATTCAACTAATCATTATCAATTTCTACTTGTGCCTTGTACCGAGAATGACCTCCAAACACACTTCTTTAACCGGAAGCACGGCGTATTCGAATACCATTTGATTTAACTGTGTAGAGTGGCTCAACTTTACCCACATGATACCCATCTCTTAGTGTCACTACAGATTTATACACGCCCATCGGTGTGTCGACAGAGGTAGGTTAACAAGGCTTTTTATCTGCTCTATCTTTTGAAGTCACTACCCAGGAACACTATATCACTCGCTCTCCCGGGAGCTGACGGACTAGTGTGAACTTCGCGATCCGGGGATCGGGTGAGTTCCAGTTATGATTTCCCAATAAATGGCCTATCACCTCATTCGCTTCTATGCGCCTTCCAGAGAAGTGAAACGGCAAGCTATTCTGTAGTTGTTCAGCAGGTAGAGCAGATTTACTAGGTCAAGTTTGACAGGTCAAACATGTGGTTGAGCAGTTCTATGTTCATCACTAAGCACAAGGGTCTTGTCCTTAACTGCCCTGAGTAAGTTAATCCACCGGATTACCCTTACTCCACGGAAGGGGTATGGCTGTACAATTGATACACGAAGGGCCCCCTCTTCTCTGTCCCCAACTGTCGGTAAGTTCCTCTTTAAAAACACATACTTCGAGTTTTGAGTTAGGGTTACAATAGTCCTGAATAATATCTAGCCTAGCCTCTAATGCCGGTGAAGGATACTGATATGATTTATATTTATCCTAAGGTCTTTAAGGTGAATATGGCCTACAAAAGTTAACTGGGTTGTGGAGTGGTATGTGTTAACTACACAATCATGTCATTCAAAAATATCTCATATGAATTAACATGCAAAAAGATAATTAACTAGACTAGTAATAAAATAGTTAGAAAGGCACGTGGGATCAACATGAAACAAAGGAGTGTGACTTGCCTACTGCACCGAGGTCTGTCGGATCGATGTCTTCGGGGAGGTTTTCACCGTCGGGGTCCTTTCCCAGCGTCGGATCGTCACTACCGTTCCCTAGTTGCTAAAAAAGATCCAAACAAGCATATATAAGACCGGGCTCGACGAATGTGAGCTGGAGCAAAATTTAAAATAATTAAAATAATGCTAAAAATAAGAAGTGGGGGTGTGTGAGGTTGGAACCAGGATGTTGAAAGGATAGAAAGGAGGTTATAGGACGCGGGTTACGGTTTCGGAGGGGAAATCGCAATATATGTAGGTTAAGATGGTTTTGCAGATTTCGAATGTTGAGAATTTGGATCAACAGTGTGGAAAATTGAAACCGTGGCGTCGAGACGATCGCAAAATTTGTACTAGGCCCATTAGGGTTTTCGGGTTGGGCCGAGTTGGGTTTGGGTTGGGTTGGATATGGGCTAGTTGAATATGGCTAGGGCTTAGGCTCAAAGTGATTCGGGTTGTGGGCTGTTATTGGGCTTCGGCCTGGCAAATAAATAAAATAAAAAGAAAAGAAAAAGAGAACTGGGCCGGCCTAAACCGGCCCGTTGCACTCGGAACTGGCCCAGAAGGAATTTGGGCCGCCTGCTGAGGGGAGGCCGGTGGCTTCGGTGGGGAGAAAGGGGAGAACAGGGGAGGGGCAGCCGCCGGCAACGGGGAAGAAATTGCTCGCCGGTGAGGCCCGCCGGTGGAAATTGATGGCTCGGGGAGGATCTACAGGAGTCGAGGAACTCATTTTCGTGAAGAAGAGAGGTGGTGCCATGGGGAAGAGGCTCGGCGACGGTGAGGTGTTCGGGATTACCTCGCCGGAGTGGAGGAGGACGGTGGCAAGCTCGCCGGTGCTCGGAAGAACAAGGAGGTGGCAGGGGAGCTCAGGGAGAAATGGAGAAGCTCGTGCGCATGGGGAGGAGCTCGGGAGTGAGGGAGAATTCGGGAGAGAGGAGGGAGCTTGGGGGGGAGGGGGTCGCTGGTTTTATAGGAGGCGAGGCGGTACAACCGGGTGCCCAGCTCATCTCCCGAGGAGATGAGCTCGTCGGGACGGAGCCTCTGCGCTCGCTCAGGCGCGTGAGGGCCGGCGGCAAGCGTGGCAGAAGGGAGCTCGGGCAACGAGCTCGGCGGAGGCGAGGTGGCGGGGGGAGTGGTGAGGGCGGTGGCGCAGAGAGGGGAAGGGAGCGGGCGACGCGTGGGCCGGCTGCGCGGAGTTGGCAGAGGGACGGGACCCACCCGTTGCTGGTACCGATTGAAGAGCAGCGGCGACGAGCAGAACAATCGGCGGCGACGGGCGGCACGGCGGTGGCAACGGGGAGATGGAGACGATGGAGAGATGGGCCAGATGGGCTGAGGAGGAAGAGATGGGCTGGGAGGAGAATGGAGGCCCAGCGGATGATTTCGGGATTTTGGAGTTTTAAATTTTTGAAAAAATTCGTACTGTTACATCAAAACATGAAGACGTGCTAGTCATTAATAAGTTTACTAAACTAGCATCATCACCTGAATATTCCATCGAAGTTTCTGGAGAAGCTGTGAAATTAGTGATTGTATTGTCTTCTTGACCTCAGCAGCTAATCCTTGGATGACAGGTAACTTCAAGTGAAATAGCAAATGGTTAATGATATCCAATGACGGGCCACAACAAGTATTATGTTACTTGACTTACTCAGGGTGCAACTTTGATATTTTACTAACAAAAGCTTCTAGATCAAGTGCCTCATCATAGTTCCCATTCCGTATGCATCTGTGAGAAGTAGCTTGTTAATTGTTACACACGATTCATCAATGATATGACACCTGAAACTATGTAGTACAGAACAACAACATGTGTCCATAGTCTATGCAAGTTAAACGAAAACCAAATGACATATCAGCAACATCAAACAACTCAAATATGAAGTAAAACACTAAGAAAAGATGTCACGTACGTGTCCATAAGTTGTGGGATTTCAAGCAGGTCAAGTAAGGTACTGTGGTTGGCTAGTAATGTTTGATTGAGTTTCCTCTCTTCCAAAATTTGATGTGCGGAGTCGACAAACTCGGTGCAACCAGATGTTAAATTTGGTATCTCTTCTACCTACAATAAGTAAAAACAATATCGTCAAACATTCTGTTTTCTACTTCCAACATGGCCTGAGTCCATTGAGAATATAATATCACACTGGAATGAAGTCAAAGCTGCATAGCAAGGAGCATGTGATTGATTTCACCTTCTACTGTTGGTAGTTTGAAATGATAACATCATTTGTATAACTTCCAGTAAGAGAGAAACATTGTTTCAACAGATAAACAGATTTTGGTGGTTCTCAGACAAAGTTGATGCATAACATGCGAATATATATTTGGACTATATCATTTCTTCTGCAGTGCATATAAATATATTTTTGGTAATAAAACTACTGCTAAAATCATTAACATGAGAAGCATACAAAGAGCAAACCATTTAAGGAAGAAGATTGAAATATACAGCTTGTATGAGCTGGTCAAATTTCTCAACTAATGCATGCAGAAGAAAGCAGTCGAACATTTGCGGCCCAAAGAACACCTTAAGCTAATTGTCAATATTTGAAACTGGAGTCAATTCTACTCGTAAGCAAAAGAAGAAGAGATACATTTCCACGCAGTTCTAAAGAGACAGTAAAACTGCATGTAAAATGCAATGGATAGTTGACAAAAAAAAGATTAAACTCTCACGTGAATAGTGAGGTCTACCTGTACTACAATTGATCTTGAAATGAATTTCCAGAATAGAAATTAACAGTGGTCCGTTATGTCTGGGACATCCAACATGACTATGGCAGTAGTGGGGCCTGAGAGATGGGGTCGGCTTGTCGGGGTTTTGCATGAGGTGTAAGTCAGTGTGTGCTGGCCACCAGCTGTACGCATGTGTCAGGTTAAAAAGCACCTGCTCTGTAATGAACGATTCAGTCTGTGAAATGAAACAAATCTGATTCCCAATATAACTCTGTTCTTCTCCTTCCCAGTCTCCTTCTATCCCAATACTAGATCTGATCTGTTGTTACAGTGGTATATCGCTGCGTGCATCAATGAGAGGTGAGCACCGCCTTCAGAAAGAGCTCTGAATCCACTGGTGCTTTTGATCTACTTCCGAGGTGGCGCTAAGAAGCAAGGCATGTGGGAGCGTGGTTTTTCGACGTCAAGACCAAGATGGAGGAGTTAATTGCCAAGCTGGAGCAGCGCATAGACACCATGAACACTGAAGTCAAGGACTCGTTCCGTGACATCGTGGGTGTGTTGAACGCCCAAGGCAAGCAATTGGTGGCGTTGCAGCAGCAGACAAAGCTTTCGGAAGGCACGATGCACAACGTTCGGGCAGAGAGCACACGGGGCAAGCAAGTGTACCTGGGATCTCCTTCCTGATGTCATCGGTGTTGGAGAAGGATGATGGCCTCTTATTCCGCCCCCACCCCAACCTCCGCTTCCCCACCCTCCGCTCCGCATCGAGTTTCTGCCGCCACCAATGGGAGCGTTCCCGGACACCAGTGATTTCCTGTCTCACACTGCGACTTTCGGCACGGCTGGGTTCCCAAGATGGATTTCCCCAAGTTCGACGTCACTAAGCCCTTGATCTAGCAGGATCAATGCTGACTCAATGCTTGGCGTTCTTCAAGTTGTACCATGTGCATGAATCCCTGTGGATCACGGCGCCACGTCAACCTCATCGGCAACGCGGCGCTGTGGTTCTAGGCGTTCAAGTCGGATTCCCCCTTGGACAATTGGGAGAAGTTTTCACAGCTATTTTGGAGGAATTCAGGGCAGATAATCATGATGAGGTCCTAGCAACGTTGATGCAGATCAAGCACCACTTCAAGGAACTCAAGTATCAACTTCATGTGCATGATACGGACGTAAGCGAGCATTCCCTGGTGATGCAGTTTCTGTTAGGATGCAAGGAGGAGGTGCGCGCAGTGTGGAATTACATGCCTCTACCACAGTGGCCCAAGCGACAACGTTGGCCAAGAAGCAGGAAGGCATTGTGGAGCGCACTCGCGGCCTAGAGTGCGTAGCACGAGTGGGCCAAACCTCCTCCTGCTCCACCGCTTGCGTGGAGCCAACCCAGAAGGTGTCTGTACAAATGCGAACAACTTATGCTGTGGATGGCAGCTCAAGGATTACTGCCACGCCACGGTCTATGTTATAGTTGTGGAGAGAAGTACACTCTAGGCCACATCTGTTTCAAGCGCATCAGGCCTGCCACCCACCTAGACAGGTTCATGCTCTAGAGGGCATGGGAGATAGCAATGTTTTGTCTGATGAGACACTCCATGCTTTGCTTCAAGAGGAAACTGATCCACCTGACTACAAAATCTCTATCCATGCTATGTCAGGTGACTCTACCTCCCACACAATTCGTCTTTGTGCTCTGGTTTGAAATCAAGTCCTGCTCATGCTAGTGGGTTCGGCTCCAATCATAGTCATTTCCAAACTGATCTCCGCGCGAGCTATCATCAAATTTCAATGTGCAAGGATGACGAGCGCAAGACTGCCTTCAAGACCCACCATAGTCATTTCCAATTACGAGTGATGCCCTTGGTTTAACCAACGCGTCGGCGACCTTCCAATGTTTGATGAACTCTATCTTTGCCCTTATATTCGCAAGTTTGTTCTTGTCTTTGTCGATGACATCTTGGTGTATAGCCCTACTCTTCAGGCTCATGTCACTCATTTGGAGTCAGTTTTAAAGTCCTTCAGGCTCATAAACTGTTTGTGAAACGCTCCAAATGCTCATTTGCTCAGCTGTCCATGGAGTACTTGGGCCACATTATTTCTGCGCAAGGTGTGGCAATTGATCTGGCCAAGACTGCGGCAATGCTTCGGTGGCCCTTGCTGAAGACTATCACAGACCTTCGTGGATTTCTAGGTCTCAACAGGTATTACTGCAAGTTTGTGCGCAACTATTGAATTTTGGCGCATCTTCTCACCTATCTCCTAAAGGAGAGCTTTCTTAGGACCGATGCTGCCACAGTGGCCTTTGAACAACTGAAATATGCCATGGTTACTACCCCTGTTCTGGTTTTGCCCAATTTCGCTTTGCTGTTTGAACTGAAAATTGATGCTTGCGACCCACGGGGTGAGTGCGGTTCTCATGCAGCAAGGATAACCGGTGGCATACATGAGGAAGGCTCTCAAGTGAGGTGAACAAGCATCTGTCTATTTACGAAAAGGAGTTTCTTGCCATTACGGACAAGAGGCGTTCTTATCTTCAGCGTGGTCCATTTGTCATTCAGACTGATCACCAGAGTTTGTGTCACTTGGATGATTAGTAGCTTCACACTGACCAGCAACGTCGCGTGATGACCAAGTTGGTGGGCTTACAGTTCTTTTTTAATACAAGAAAGGCGTCAAAAAATCGGGTCATAGATGCAATGTCCAGGACTGGTCCTCTGTTTTCTCAGTTTGGTCATGTCTGACTGCACACCTACTTGGGTTCAGGAGGTGATTCATTCCTATGATCTGGATGCAGCGGCTACCCAGTTGCGCTATGAATTACGGTGACCAGTCCCAATTCTTCAGGCTTTTTTCTAGAAGGCGGTCTGATCAAGAAACAAGGCTTGCTGTATGTAGGCGACAATGTTGGGTTGCACACCAAGCTGATTCAAGCTCTCCATACGAGTGCTGTGGGAGAACAATCCAAAATTCAAGCTTCGTACCAGCGTAGCAGGAGGTCGTTTTACTGGAAGGGGTTCAAGCAAGATGTTGAAAGCTTCATCAAAAAGTGTGATATCTGTCAACATGCTAAACAAGAGACCTCACACACAGCTGGTAAGCTGTAGCCTTTACCAATACCTCAGGGCGCGTGGCAGGATATCTCTATGGATTTCATCAAGGGATTGCCTCGCTTGGATGGCTACAATGCTTTTCTTGTGGTCGTGGATCGCTTCACAAAATATGTTCACTTCATTAATTTGAAGCACCCATTCATGACAGCGCAAGTGGCAAAGACGATCTTAAATCAGTGGTCAAGCTCCATGGTGTTCCCGTGGCAATCATTTCGGATCGCGATAAGATATTTACATCCCACTTTTGGCAGGAACTTTTCAAGTCACTGCATACCCAACTTCAACTGCGCACAGCTTATCATCCGCAATTGGATGGCCAAACCAAATATGTGAATCAAAGCTTGGAGATGTACCTTCGGTGCTTGGATACACCTACCAAATGGGCGTCTTGGTTGCCGTTAGTCGAGTTCTAATACAACACTTTGCATCACACCTCTTGGGTTGCTCTCCTTTCTGTGCCCTTTATGGTTATGATGCACCAGATACTCTACTTCCTACTACTCCCAGTTGCTCTGTTTAGGATGCTCCTCTGTTTCTGAAGGACCACCAGGAATTTCTGCTCTCCTGCAGCAGAATTTGGCTCGTGCTCAACAACAACGTATGAAGCTATGCAGACCAGCAACGTACTGATCAGGAGTTTACAATGGGCGAGCAAGTGATGCTGAAGCTGCAACCTTATGCTCAAAGTTCTGTTGTCAATCGCCCCTTTCCTAAGTTGACGCAAAAATTCTTTGACCCGTACACTGTGATACGCAAAGTGGGAGCTGTGGCTTATGAACTTCAACTGCCAGAGGGTTGTCAGGTTCATCCAATCTTCTATGTTCTCAGTTGAAACCTTATCATGCAGATTATACCCATGTGTTCTCTGACATACCTCCAACGGCAATTGATTGGCAGCGCATGGTAGAGCCAGAAAGCATTTTGGAGGCCGCTGGTCAAGAAAGGAGGGGCTGCGCTAGAACAGGTGCGTGTGAAGTGGACAGGTTTGCTGGAATCTACGGCCACTTGGGAAGATCACACAACTCTGTGCCAGTGTTAACCGGCTTCTACTGCTTGGGGTCAAGCACAATCTCAAGGGGGGAAGATGTTATGTCCAGGACATCCAACGTGACTATGGTAGTACTGGGGGCCTGACAGATGGGGTCGGCTTGTCGGGGTTTTGCGTGAGGTTTAAGTCTATGTGCTGGCTGCCAGCTGTACGCATGCGTCAGGTTAAAAAGGGACCTGCTCTGTAACGAACAATTCAATCTGTGAAATGAAACAAATCTGATTCCCAATCTATCTCTGTTCTTCTCCTTCCCAGCCTCCTTACATGGTCCAGTCAACACATTGAACGACATGAACAAAGTCAGAATCCGCACTGGTTCAAAACTAACAAGCCAAGGAATCAACAGGGGCCAGCCTTGGATTATCTCATCACGCCTCTTCTCCTCAACTAACTTGTACTCACAAGTCACTGGACAATCACATTTCCAGATGAACACACAAGAAAAGTGTACCCCACATTGCTGATTGCAATATCAAAATGAGATCTACTAGCTAGATGACTCCACCTGAAGTTCTAACATTCATCGGATCACTCCACCTCACATTTCCGCACAACAGAGTGAGTTGAGATCTACTTAGAACTCCACATAAATCAACAGACATTTTTGACGCAAAGGGGCACAAAAAGATGGTGCAGTAAATTAGTAGAGCCTGCTACGAGCTGAGATCAGCTGACATTACCAGTGCCTCGAGGTGCTTGTCGAACCCCTCGAGCTGCGCGCGCACGAAGGAGAGCGCCTCGGAGGCGGCAATGAAGGCGGCGTAGTTATCCACCGCCACCTCCTGCATCTGCCGCCGCACCCGCTCCCCGTCCACCCGCAGCAGCTCTGGCTCCTGCGCGCACACCAAAACCACCACCAACAGTCCCAACACGTCACGAGATCACCATCAACATCGATCAGGGTTAGGATTATGGGGGTGCCGCAAGCGGGCGTGGCGCGTGCGCACCTTGTGGAGGCGCTCGATGGAGAAGGAGAGGAGCTCGGAGACGTAGGGCTGGTAGGAGGCTCCGGAGAGCGGGAGCACGGAGGCGCTGTCCATGTCGGCGCCGGCGGCGGAGGGCTCCGGCGAGTGGCGGTGGCCCGCGTCGGGGAGGTCCATGTCGAGCGAGAGATCTGGAGAGAGAAGAGGGGGGAGCGGAGAAGGAGGCCGGAGATTTTAGCGGTTAAAATCCATAAGGTCTATATAAATCCATGGGTTTATTTTACTCATTTTGGATATATTAATTAACTCCTTGAAAACGTATATTAGAGATAATTGGTAAATTTTTTCGAAACTGTGAAGTTTGATGGCGCAATAAAACAAAATCTTACAAAATTTAGAAATGCTTATGCGGCAATCCATGTAACTTTAGCAAGTGACATGGTTTTCGCGAGAAACACGTTACATCTATTACTATCTATTTCATTTGAGTTGATAGTGATGGTACGTTTACGTTATTTACAAAAAAAACTGCCATCGACACTGTCATTATCCAACTAAAACAAACAAGTTATCCTAAAAATCTCTAACAATCAAACAAGCCTTCCTAAAATCTTTAACAAACAAACAAACAAACAAAATCTCAATCTTCTCTCCTTCTCCTTCTCTCTTATCTTCCTTCAAATCCATCGCTGCCTCTCAAGTCCGTCTTCTCTCTTCTACTCGTGTCCTCCTCTTCGAGCAGCACGTGCGTGTTTGTCGGAAGCATCGTCGCGAGCGGCTCCGAGCACAAGGCCACTTTCACTTCTCATCTTAACCCTCTCCTCCACTAACCACATTTCTAAAAAATCTTTAACTCCACTAACCACATTTCTAAAAAGTCTCTAACTGCACTAACCACGTTTCTAAAAAAAATCTCTAACTCCACTAACCACATTCCTAAAAAATCTCTAACTCCGCTAATCACATTCCTAAAAAATCTCTAATAAATTACAAACTAACTAACTTAAATATAATAAATATTTTTAATAAATTCACTTAACCACCACCCTAAAAAATCTCTAATAAAATAGTGTTGATGATGTGACGAATACCGGCATGAGCAGGACGTACCTGACAATCTTCACCGGGTCAAGCCCCGCAATGCCGAACTGGAGAACCAGGTGGAACACGAGGTTGCCACCGGCCGACTCGCCGAAGACAAACACCTAGCATGAGTCGGCCGCAGTGACGAGATACGAATCCAATGTGAGCTGGTTGAGGAGCTAGAGGAGGGAGACGGCTGGCGTGGAAGTTGGGCCAGGCGGAGGAGCCAATGTAGAATACCCCACTAGGAAGGGCAGCCCCGCGAGCGCACAATCATGCTGTTAAAGAAAAAGGCTGAGCAGCTATAGCACACCATGACAGTCCTCCACGACGTCTGGCTGCGGCTTCGGATGAGCCAAGGACACCATTGCATGTACGTGCGCATGCACGTGAGTCACGTTGGGTTGCGGTGCATCACAATGTGCACACGGTCATATACGTATCTATTCATGTACTCGCTAGAGTAGGGCCGTGATAGCAACCTTGTGGGCCACCGGCAGGCGGTGCTCCGGTGCAAGGCGGTAGTCGAAGGAGAGCACGACCATGGCAGCCGGCGTGAAAGCTGGGCCAGGCGCAGGAGCTCGTGCAGAAGCCCTCGTTGTGGAAGTAGGCGAGCACGAAGAGCTTCTCTCGCCATCCTCCCCGGCCGTCATCTTCGCTAGCCTGTACATGCAAAGGCTGAGGTCGCAGCTAGTGTCGTACGCGATGTCCCTCCACTCAATGTGGCCATCGTCGGTGTGGTCGTCCACGCCGCTGGACGGGAAGGGCGGCCCCACGGAGCGCGGAACCATGTTATTGCTGAGCAGTTGCAGCACACCATGGCAGTCCTCCACAACATGCGGCGGCGGCTTTGGATGAGCCGAGGACGCCATTGTCTGTATGCGCGCGCATGGGTGACGATGGGCTGCGGTGTGGAGCCGTGTGCATAGCAGTGTGCGTGTGGCCATATACACATCTATTTGTATACTCATCAAAGGAGAGCCACGACAGCATCCTCGTGGGCCGTCGGGAGGTGGTGCTCCAGCGCGAGGCGGTAGTCGAAGGAGAGCATGACCATGGGAAGCTCCGCAACATGGCGAGGCAGCTAGCGTGGAAGTTGGACCAAGCTTAAGAGCCAATGCAGAAGCCCCCGCCGTGGAAGTAGGCGAGCAGGGGTAGCTGTAGCACACCGCGGCGGTCCGCCATGAGAAATGAGCAAAGCGGGCCGGCGCGAAGCTTGGTTGGGTGTGGCAACATATCGGGTAGCACTGGCTAAGCCCGGTGATGAAGATTGCGACTTGATATGACACTTCAGTCTCACATGAGCTACCAGGGTGTGAATTTTAGAAATTTAATAAATGAAAACCATGTCATGCTAAGATGCAAAATGTATGTTTGAAGTGGTTTTAAAGCATATTAAATATATTTTAATCTGTGGAAAAGTATGACTCTACATGAAGTGATAATCTGTTAGAGAAAATGTCTTGCATTGCTTGTGTTGTTTATTGTTTATTTTGATAGGATGTTGTTTATGCTTTGGACCAGATTTCATTCAAGTAATGAAACCGGGGAGTGATGTCCTTGATACTCTAAAATGGGAAAATGGTAGTACGTGAAGGCGGAGCGACATGAAGCGACACAGAGCCGAATAGAGGCGAAGGCACAGCAATGATGAAGCCATCACGCCATTAGAAGTGAAGCGGAGCTGGGAGCAAAGCCAGCTGATAAGGTCAACGCAGCCATCGCCGAATGCAGGGATGAATATTGGCATAGTCGTCCGTTCCTCACTTCATTATCCATATTAAGGTGATGTCTATGTGCCAAAATCTCTCACCAAAGGTGACAAGAACCACGTGGAGATTCATCAAAGTTGAGAAAACAGTAGTGCACGATGGCAAATTGATAGGGAGTGGAACTCGGCCACATCGCATCATCAATGGAGCTAGAAGCAGAGTTAAGGGACTGGCAGTAGAGAAGAAGGGATAAGAAAGACGTTATGTTATCTTCTTACGGGGTGGAGTGGACAAGGAGACGTGCGGCGGGATGAAGGACATATGAGAAATGTGCATAGTCTATGTGGGCAAAGCGTGAGAAAGCTGGTGTTTGTCGCATCTTGATTAGAAACAACACTTGATGCATGTGTTCACTAAATAAAATAATATTTACTTAATGTCTATATACATATTTTTATTGTTCTGTACCAACGTACGGGCACCCTACTAGTTGTTTAAGTATGTCGCTCGTGGATGACCCGAAATTTCTTAGAAAAGAAGATATGTAAACAAATATGTTTGAGATATTTGGATGCTAGCAACTGTAGGTGAATTTAAACCTGTTAATGCGTAGCCATGTCTCAGGCTTTAGTTTTGCGACTAACAATAGGTTTTAAATATGGTCTTTTTACATACTTCATCGTTTATCTTAATGGATAAAAAAGTATGCACTAATGGCTTGTTTGTAAAATTTGGATATTATTATGAATTAATGTAAGAAATTTGGGAAGAATTAGTGTTTCATTCGATAAAAAAAGAATATAATATGAATTAGGGTCCTCTATTTCTCGGCCGATTTAGAGATTTTTATTCTCGGCTGATGATTATGATCGTTATTTCTCAATCCAACAAAAATTAGTTAGTTATATATTTTAGAAATTTTGTCTGTTAGATCAATAGCTTCTGACAAAGGGGGTTGAATATCGATTTCAAATCTTTCTTCTCAAAACAGGAACACAATACAATGTGTCCAAGTCAAAGAATGCAACGGAAAACCATCTAGAAAAGCGATAAAAGTTAGAGAAGTCAAAAGTAGGTAGATCGGAAGTTCCAGAGTAAAAATATCGGAAGTTCCGATATTACCGGAAGTTCCAAAGTGACCCCAATTTTGAATTCTCTGGAAAAATCAGAACTTCTGACTTCCGGGTTGGAACTTCCAATGAGGATCAGAACTTTCGACATTGACAAAAACAGAAGACTGTCACTCGGAAAAACATTTGCAAATATTGATCTACCAAACGGAATCGAACAAAAAATTTCACAGTGGTAGACAAGAGAATTACAAAGCTATTCCAATTGAAATCATATCAAAATCTTGTCTGTGTTAAGAGAAAACCCCAATTTACTACCAGCTGTTCCAACGCAAACAAGTAGCATTTTTGGGAAAAAGGGTGCTCACGAGAAATCTTGATGTGGGATCAATATGAGAGCATCTCACTTATCATAGCAACCTATTACAAGCCCCAATCACAAGTTTAAATCCTCTCAAGACCTAAAATCAAAAACCCCAAACTTGGCCTTTTCTCCAACACAAATTTGAATTTAGAGATGGGGATGAGAGATTCTTTAGGTATGTTAAGGTGGGATCAGTTTTAGATGATTTTGTCATTACTTACTTGTCATACCCAAGGAATCAAGAGAGGGGAAAAGAAAACGAAAATCAACGGAACTTGAGAAAGGGGAAAACTTAAGAACACATATTGATTTGAGGAAGTCTTTTTGTATTAGATTTTTGGGTTTACAAGCATCTCATGATTAGGCTAAATCTCTCTTGAGCAACTCTTACACAAGATTATCAAAATGGTTAGGGTTTAAACAACTCACCATCTTCTATTTATAGTGGAGGGGGCATACACATCTCCACTTGAGCCTTAAATCCCACTTAAGGGCATAGGTTGCTTAGCACACATCCCAAAGCGTCTAAGCCTCTTATCCACCCTCAATCCTTCTTACCGCCACAAGCCTAACAACAAAACCGCATCATGGTCACTACCGCGATATCTTCAGTTTTGCTTTGGTGGTTTCCGCACATTTACCAAAGTGTCATTGCACCAACTTGGTCATCACGTCTTGTCTCCATCCTTTGCCTCGTCCGCTAAGCAGTTGTCTTGAGCCGCCCGATGTTGTCGCCACCACCTTGATCGCATCTCCACCATCCAAACGTCATGCCGATCCTCGTGACCGAACCACTATCGCACTCATCGACTCTGCACACTAGTAGACAAGCAAACCGATTGCGAGCACAAGTTTTCCACTTGCCCCAAGTTAGTTGAGAAAAATGACTCCACCAATTTTTACGAGACAAATTGACCAAACTATAATTCATCAGAAAGCACGTGGCCAAAAACTTTCCATGTCAGAACATCCGATTCCTGGACTGGAACCTCTAGTTTTTCCAGAGGACCAAAAACTCAGTCGACATTGGATCTTCCAAAACACATTGGAAGTTTCCGATCAGAGTATCGGAACATCCAATATACAAATTTCACAAATGAATATTGAATTCCTGCAACCAAAAATTCAACTCCAACAACACATTCTATGGTAAATATTCATCACCTAAAACCTAAGGAAGCAATACAACTCCCTTTACGTTCTACATTGTCCAACTTTAGGTTTAGGAATATGTAATCGAGTAGTTGTACATTTCTAGGCCTAAAGTTGCACATAATTTTATGTGAAATTTTAGGCTTCATGATGTGCAACTTGGCCAACTTAAACTCCGTTTGATATTGTAGTGGATTGTGATAATCATGTTTGTCCAACTGATTTTTCCTATTTTATCGTTCTTTTAACCAAAATTTCCTACTTCCATGGCCATTTTCTCACAGCATATTATAAAATAAGTTTAGCACAACACAATTAAGTAACTACAAACTGAGTCTTAGAAATATAACTAGCAACCGAGCACGTGCAATGCACTTTTTCATGATATATATTACACGTAATATATACTCATAGAGATATACTAGCCCAGGCAATGCTACGAAGGGCGTGGTTTTAGCTTATTTGAAATAGAAAGAGTTAATAGATAATAATTCAAAAAGGGTAATTATATGTGAGCGCAGTGGTATTTTTAAAGCAGATAGTAAATGAGAGCAATTAAAAGGTAATAACTATAGAAGAGATTGTGAGATAAATGACTCTTACAACTATTTTTTATCACTCGTTGAATTGAATTGACTGGCTAAGTTCAAATGCGTCAAAACTCTTAACTCTTATTTTCTCGAGCAATTTAATTATGTTGGGCCGTTCAGGCCATTATGGATGGCCCAAACAACACCGGATAACTCTTTCTTCCCTTGGGTAGTTGGGTTCCGAGCTATTTGATAAAATGCCCCACTTTAGTTAAAACTTTGCTCCAAAAGGACTACTTTCTTTGACCTGTCCAAAATGACCCATTTTACTCATAATGTTTGATAGAATGCCCCATTTACATTATTCTACTATTTCTAGGATATTACACATATCAAGAAGATGCAAAATGACCTCCTCGCCCCTCTCCTCACCGTGCAGACCCCTGTGGCCATCTCTTCACCGTGCCATCGTCCAACCCTGCCACCTCCGTGTCTCCTCCGATGGCTCGCCGGCAAGCCTCCACCAGCGGTCACCCTCCTCTGTCTCTACCCTCCTCTAACCTAGGGGCGCCGCCGTCGCCATCCCCGTCTTCTCCTTCGGCGGCCACCCTGTTGACTCCCACCGCCGGCCGCCCGGCTTGCTCCCACCGCGCGCGGCCAGCCCCGTGCCACGGCCTCCTCCCGCCGCTGGGTGCGCCGCTCTTCTCCTCCCACCGCTGGGCCGCCAACTCCTCCCGCCGTCGGCTTGCTCCTGCCGCACGCGGCCAGCCCTGCGCCGCGCCAGACCGCCGCGGCCTCCTCCCACCGTCGGACACGCTGCTGCTCTCCTCCCACCGTCGGACCGCCGCCTCCTCCCGCCGTGCGCGGCCAGCCCCGCACTGCGCTGGATCACCGCGGCCTCCCCTCGCTGCCGGACACGCCGCTGCTCTCCTCCCACCGCCGGACCGCTGCCTCCTCCGCCGTGCGCGGCCAGCCCCGCGCCGCGGCCTCCCCCACCACCGGTTGCCCCACCTCCGGCCACGCGGGCGCTCCACCTTCCGCCGCCGGGTGCTCGTCCATCCTCCGCGCCGGCGCCCAAAAGGACGAGTTGGGCCAACGGGGTAGTTCGGACGAGATGGGGACGACGGGGGGCGGCGGCGGGTCGACCGGGAGGAGGAGCAAGAGGCGGAAAGAGGCGTCGGGTCTGGGCTCGCACAGGGGAGGGAAGATTGGAGCGCTCGGGAGATTAGTCCTCTTTGGCCAAATTAGGCAGGGGCAAGAACGTAATTTCGTGTCATGAGTATGAGTCTAATATCCCAGAAATAGTAGAATAATGCAAATGGGGCATTCTATCAAACATTATGAGTAAAATGGGTCATTGGACAGGTCAAAGAAAGTAGTCCTGTTGGAGCAAAGTCCCAACTAAAGTGCGGTATGGTATTTTTAAAGCAGAGAGTAAATGAGAAGCAATTAAAAGGTAATAACTATAGAAGAGATTGTGAGATAAATGACTCGTACAACTTTTTATCAGCCGTTGAATTGAATTGACTGGCTAAGTTCAAATGCGTCAAAACTCTTAACTCTTATTTTCTTGAGCAATTTAATTATGTTGGGCCGTTCAGGCCATTATGGCCCAAACAACACCGGATAACTCTTTCTTCCCTTGGGTAGTTGGGTTGCTGGACCGAACGCCTAGGGTTTGAGCAGCACACGAGCCACCACCAGCCCACCACCACCATCGCCACCATGAAGCGGCCACCGGCACGCGACGACGCCGCCGCGGCGGGCAGCAGCAGAGGAGGAGGAGGAGGAGGAGGATTCAACAAGGGGAAGGGGAGGTGGGGCGGGAAGAGGCGGAACGAGCAGCGGCTGGGGGGCAGCGGCGGGGCGCTCTCCCTCGCGGCCTTCGCCAACTCCAAGTCCAGGAACACCGGCTACAACCCTGCACTCATCAGTGAGTAGTAACTGCTATCTTTATGCCTTGATGCGGATGCAGAAGCCACACACAACTTGCTTGCTTGTTGCCCACCTGCGTAGGGTTGGCTTGTTCCAAGCAAAAGCTTGTTCCTGTTGGTGTGATGCTAAGTGAAATTATTTCCCCTTTAAGACTATAGGACAAGATTTTGTCTTGTTGGTGCCGAAATGCTCGAGGTTTTGGTCTAATTTGGAATGCAGCATATCAGATTAGTAATGTTGTGTGTCTGTTCATCGCTTTACTGTCCCCCGTAGTTAACATGTGGATCACTGCGTTAGTGTGTTAAGCCTGTAAGGATTAGGAGTAAATCTTGTTGTTTTAGGATTTTGATGGCAGGCATAGTATGGTTGCAGTTTGTCCCCTAGATTTGGTATGCGCCACTTTGATTAAGCTAAAGCTCATTGCATAGCCAATAAATAATCTGCGCATACTGAGGAGGGAGTCAATTGAGTTTACTAGGAATCATATGCTTCAGATTGACATATCGATGAATTGGGAGAATGAAAAATTCGCATAAGTGTTTACACATTCTTTATTTTCGCTAATGTAGTCTTTCAGCTATAATTTCAAACAACGGAGTGGCTGTTGTGAGACTAAGTTTCCTATTCTCCATGAAAGTTTCAGTGTGAGATTCAATTTCATATACAAATATCAACTCCAGTTGAATTGGCAGTATATTGCCTTTCCCTTGATAAAGATATAGGGGTTTGAATCTAGAAGATGTATGGTTATAACAGTAGCTTTACTTTTTGCAAACACTATAACGGTAGGTTTATAGCTAAAGTTTTTATTCTTGTAGTTGTAGAAAATTTACCCATTGAAAATTTTCTACGATAACTGTTGTTCATATGCTTTAGTTAACTTATTATGTATTACTCAGAAGGAGTCTCCATTACCTAATAATGCAAAGCATGTAGCGTGTGTAAACATGTTTGCTGGTAGGTGATGCTTTATAGAGTGGTAGCTGGTGATAGACTTGCCATATAATGTTCTTGACTTGTTTGTCAAAAACATTCTGTCCATTTTGAATCATATGTCTCTACGATATGTGCTGCCTCCTCTGTCAGCTGGTTTCAAGCCCAAGTTATCAACATAATTGTTTTGTCTGTTTTGGTATTAACCATTGCTCTCATGTGCAGAGAAGCAGAAAGAGTTCTACAGGAATGCTAAATTGATTAATAAGTACAAAAGGTCAAGGAAGCAACAAAATCAGTTTAACAATTCTCCACAGTTTCCAATCCATGAGGTAATTCTCTTAAATACCAAGACTGCTTTGCCTTTTAAGTGATAGTTCGACCAAACTGGATAAAACTTTAGGTCTGAACTCTGAAGTAATGATGGCCTTAACATTTTTGTATTGTTGACAATCAAAAGGTGGATATTTTTTATAGGATCAGTCATAGCCCAGACTTGGTCATAACTTTTAAGTTGTATGTTGTTAGTTCTACAAAGTGAACAGAACGTTTCTGTGTCTTAATGCAATTTAACTTTGTAGGAAGGACTAGGTGATGATGCAAAGGATGTGCCAAAGCCACATGATAAGAGGAAGAAGCGCACTACACAAAGCCTGAAAGAAGAGTACGACAAGAAACGCGTGGAGGATGAGAAAGCAAAGAAGGAGCGTGACGCGATAATCCAGGCAAAGAAGGAGGAGCGGGAGAAGTCAGAAGCAAAGCGGAAGGAGCTGAGGGAGAAGATGTTCAAGAGGACGAGATCTGGCCAGCCTGTGATGAAATACCGGATCGAGCATCTCTTGGAGACTGCATTGGAAAGCTCAAACAAGTGAATGATGATATGTTCTAAGACTAATGCCATACTAAGCAAAGTTTTCCAGTTCAGTGTTGTGACCAGTTTGTTGTAGTTAATTTTTGTCGCTTCACGGTATATATCTTGGCAATGCAGATTTGGATTTGATCATCTCTGTTGATTTTTCCTTTGCCGCGTTTATACTGTGCACATGTGAGTTGCGATTTCTCGCGCGAGGCAAGGTAACTGAGTAGTGACCTAAGAGCTCAAAGATCATTGTATTCATGATGAGCCATAACACTGGTGCTTAGTTAATTTCATATGGTTGAGCTTACAGGCTTGGACACTGCCTCTGTCCCACATATACTACTACTGTTCCGTTAGCAAACTACAAAAATGGGTAAATGTGTTTATTGTTGAGATAATGGAGGTTGATGATAGTGTACTGGGCATGCCTGCTGTTTAGGATTCTTTGATCCCCAGTCTGGAGTCTGGACAGCTTTGTGACGAGGTGGTTCACAACTGCAATTCCATCCTACGATCTACTGAGCCTTTCTTGCCCTCCATCCATCGTATATCCTTGTGTAATGCAAGAAGGTTAGCCAAGGTGCCAAACTGATCAGACCAAGATAATCTGATCAACCAATGCGATTAATATTATGAACTAACTATAATTTGTTAGAGATAGAGAAAATGAATTGCATGGACTAACGCCGGCTGTACACTTGCTTCTCAACGCAAGAAGCATATTCATCATGGATTAAGTCCTCAATGTGTTCATTGGGTTCTTCCGTTCTTGAAGTTAAAAGGAATCCGATTAATCGACCGTTGCTAGCAATGCAGTGATCACAGAAATGAGATACACACACGCATGCTTTTGATCTCTGGACAGTTAAAATGCCAACCTGGGGAACGAAAGAAAAATGATGAGCATACTGACCCCTCTCAGCTCCTCCAGCGAGCAGCAGCAGCTGCAACCTCCTCACATGGCACTGCACACCTCGCACCTACAAGGCGTCCACCATAAGCCAAGGCAGCAGCAGCTTCTTCTTCTCTACACCACCAACCAGATACTCTCCCATGGCTGGAGGGCCCCCGCCGGAGCTGTCCCAGCCGACGCGGGCTCGCTGGGGGCGAATGCCGAGGCGTCCGGGCGGCGGCAGCGCAGGCGGTCCGTGTCCGAGTTCTACGCCGAGCTGGCCGCGCTGCTCCCCGGCATCCCCTCTCGGGTTCGTGCTCTCGCCCTGAGTCGCGCCTCTTCCCGTCCCCGTCGGTGCTTGGCAATGGCGACGCGACGAGCGTGCAAAGACGGTTTCGTCTTGTCTGAGAGTTTTGATTGACGCGCGCGTGCAGGCGAGCCAGGTGGAGGTCGTGGACGCGGCGGTGGCCCAGGTGAAGGCGCTGGAGGACACGGCGGCCGTGCTGGAGGCGTACAGGGCGGTGCGGCACGCGGCGGTGCGCGGGCGCGGCGGGGCGGCCGTCATCGAGGTGACGTCCCGTGAGGCGGTCTGCTTCGCCGCATGGCTGCCGGCGGCGGCGGCGGCACGGCCCGGCGCGCTGACGCGCGTGCTGGAGGCGTTCCACCGGCGCGGCGTGGAGGTCCTCGCGGCGACGATGACCAGCGGCGTGGGCTGCGATGGGGAGGCAGCCCAGGTCATGGTCACCGCGGCCGCTGCGGCGCGGAGGTCGTGGAGAGCATCAAGGCGGATATCGCCGGCATCGAGTGATCAGCCATCGATGTGGAGCTAAATTTTTGGCATCTTTGCGTTCCATCGTCTAATCCATTACGATAGAGTAAAAAGATTAACTAGATAACCGAATGATCACAAGAGCAGAAGCTATGGAAAATGGTAAATTTAGTAGTTCAGGTTGACATTTGTTTTGATTAAAGCAGTCGAATTAGATGGACCTACGAAAATGTCTAGCAATTAAATCGACTGTGTTTATTGCACTATTACACATGAATTTTATTAGAATTGGTTTAGTTTCTATTGGGATAGGAAAGTATTCTCGTGTTCTAAACTGGCCAAGACCGATTTTGAGAGTGGTTTAACCACTGTAGGTGCCATGCCGTCCTGCCATCCGGTTTTTGTCTGTGATATCCTTCCTACGGTCCACGCCGATGGACTCATCTTGATGTGCTAGGTCTGCGATTTCAGGGGGTGTTAGGTTTTCATCTCTCTCCTTCTCCGTGATTTTACACTCCCCTCGATCCGATCACAATTACTAGGAACCTATGATGGTAACATTGGATTTATTCAACGAAACTACAAGTAGTTTTATATTGTTAAAAGTTTCCAAATTTTTAAAACAAGTCCACATTTTTATATTACATAATTTGAAGCTATGTAGTTTAAAGACCAGAGCTCTACAAATTTCTAAGTTGCAAATTCAAAATTTCAATTGTAAACTTTATTTCTCAGAATTTGAAATACCAACATTAAGAATTGATCAATATTTAGGAATACAAATTATGAAAATTTAAAATTAAGCCCCGAAATTGGAAATTCCTAATGAAACTTTGAGACTCAAATGTTTCAAAATTGAAAATTTAAATTTAAAATCCTGGAATTCGAATTCACAAATTTTAGAATTTGGTATACAGAATTTTAGACTCAGAATTTTTGGAATTTGTAATTTCATAACTGAAAATAGCAAAGAGTAAATTCTCTGTACTTTTTTGGGCCACTTTGCCCTAGATTTTACTTGAAATTTCAGGGTTCAAATTCTAAATGTTGGAAAAGTTCTATAATTTTAAATTATAAACTTCAACTTACCTCTTATACGTGATAAAAGTATAATAACAAAAGATAGACCCCATTTTCCTGAAATCAGCAAGACCTCAGTGGTATATATCATACATGAGCATAATGGCTACCGTCATCAAGCACTAGACTTGCTTTTCTTTTTCAATAATAGTAGGAGAGCTGCTAAATTCGATTAATCAGGTAGACTTACGAAAAATACAGCACGAAAACCAAGAAGGAAGACGCAAACAAAAGTAAAAACAAACTAAAGGAAAAAACAACAAAGAGTTGCCAAAGTGCACACTTAGCCCGGGTCGAAAGGGATTGACGCTCCCGCCATATTCCAGTTAAGCACTTCAGCTCTTATCATAGCTATTAATCATGGTACAGACAACTCCTTTTGGTGAAAAATCCTGCGATTACGCTCGTTCCATAGGCACCAGGTTACAAGGAAGGCTAGAGAGGCCACCCCGTTCGCAGGATCTGACCAGGAATCCGGGATGAATGCAGGTATGCGCAGGCGCTCCGCGATCGTAGCCCAAACTTAGTCTCGCCCGTGGGCATTCGCAGAACAAGTCAGATCACGTCAGAAGATTGCTTCGGTCTCTTATTTTCGTGGGAGCGGGGTCATTTAGTTATATAGAATTAATATTGTTTTTGATAAAATGACATCGTCTAGTCATATGCAGGTTATCTATTTATGTACCAACTGGCTGCAATCTTGACCTTCACTATATCACTCGCAAGACAAGGAGCTGATGGTGGATGACACAATGAGGTTGAACTTGTTATCAAGGGGTTTATGTCCCGATTTGGATGGCGATTGCAACTTAAGCTATGTAATACTTAATTTTATGTGACTTGTCACGTCTTTTACCATTGACTTGTGTACTTTTAAACTTTGTAATAAATTCATGGTTGTGTGCATCATATGATGCAAAAGCCAAGAGAGTTCTCTCTTTTATTATCTTAAAAAAAGACTAGAAGATTGCTGTCTTGGCGTTGCCTAGAGAGATAGTTGCGGCCATTGCAAACAGTTGGTGATCAGAATCATCACATGGGAACATGACGGTAGTCCATAGCCGAAACTCCGGCTGCTAGTGGAACCATAGCCATTGCAAACGAAGTTCCCGACTAAACTTTTCCAGGTTATGAACCCCCAGACCCCAAGTGCATTGGCTGGCAAAAAGTAGTCCATTTGATCCTGTAGTTTCCTCCATTGCATGAAGATTCACCTGTCCAAAGCCATGCGCGTCGAATTTGGTCGATATGCTTAAGAACCCATCGGGGAAGCTCGTGCATTATCATCATGTAGACCGGGATAGAGGACAGGACAAACGTGAGCATAACAAGCCTGCTGCCTTTAACATCATCTTGCCCTTCCATGATTGTAGATAGCCTTCCACCTTGTTGATCAGCAGCAAAAAGTTGACCTTCCGTAGTTGGTGCAAGGAGAGCGGCATGACCAAGTACTTTTAGGGGAAGGACGCAAGTGGAATTTGGATTAGGCGCAAAACTTTGATGAGATCGATATTAGTGCACCAGATGGGCACGTTCGAGCATTTGTTGAAGTTTACTAGCAATCCCAAACCACGACTGAACATGCTTAGAATGTTTTGGACCACCTGGAAATCTTGCTTGATCGGATGAACAAAAAGCACAACATTATCAGCATATAGAGATGCATGAAAATGAGCTTGGGGGCCTTTCAGTTTAGAGAGTATCCATCTCGGTAGCCAATTTGAACATATGCTGAAGAGGTTCCATGGCAAGAATGAATAAGAATGGTGATAAGGGATCACCTTGCCGAACGCTACGACAGTGCTGAATCGAAGCACCCGGGACACCACTCAAGATGATTTGAGGCAAAGGAGGAGAGCAACATGGGCATCCATTCCTGGAATTTGGGCCGAAACCTCGAGTTGCCAACAGGTCAAGGAGGTATGTCCATGAAATAGTGTTGAATGCTTTCACGATGTCTAGTTTGAGGAGCATAGTGGGTGTCTTATTATGGTGGAAGTGCCTCGTGAGGTTTTGCACATATAGGAAGTAATCCTAAATACTTTGATGCTTCACGAAAGCACTTTGAATAGGTGAGATAAGCTGGGTGAGAACAGGAGCCACACGCGAGGCTAGCACTTTTGTTATCAATTTCCCAAAGCCATGCACCAGGCTAAGAGGACCGTAGTCCGAGATACAGCTGGCACTACAGGATTTTGCCGGTAAGACAACAAGAGAGCCTGATAGAGCGTGGACCCCAGCTATTGCAATGGTAGAACCATTAGAAAGCCGCTAGAATGTCCTCCTTGATTATCTCCCAACTAGCCTTATATAAAGCAGCGGAGAAACCATCGGGACCGGGAGCCTTCTCAAAAGGTAGATCAAAAACTGCCCACCGAATCTCGTCCATAGAGATAGGGAGATCAAGTCCATAGAGACAGGGAGATCAAGGTGATCCAGGTTTAGCCGATGCATGCCTAGGTCTGGCCAACTAATATGGCAGACGACTAGTGATTAGAACCCATCATGGCTTCGAAATGAGAGTTGATCACCTCCTGCTTATGATCATGAGTTGCCGCCGGGCCATCTAGAGTAAGCAAAGTATGGATGGTGTTCTTTCTCTGCCTAGCGTAGCACTAGATCAAAAACTGTACCCTTATAATTTTTCCAAGTTCATATTTCAAATTTTATTTCCAAAGTCAATTGAACATTAATTTCTAAAGCTAAAATATGCAATTAAAAACTAAAAAATTAACAAAAATAGAAACAATAGAAGGGTACAGGGATAAGTAGGCCCTTACCAAACATTTTACCTTTTATTTATTCAACCATTATCAAGAGCATAATCATTTACCGCAACTTCAATTTTCCTAACAAAAAATGATTTCTTCTTCAGTGGAGAAATTTCAATTAAAATACTACCGATCCTAATGGTATTAATCCTTTTAAGTGGAGGAACATATTTTGGATATTCTCATTTTCTTGGAGTATATTCAGTATGTTCTTCTCCATTAACATGTCACTTTGCCGTCAGGGCAATCAACTATAGCACATGCAGTATTTAAGAAAGGTCTCCCAAGAATAATATTTAAAGTAGCATCTTCGGGTATATTAAGCACAACAGAATCAATAGGTATATAAGTATTAACTAAGCTAATTAGAACATCTTCAATAATACCTACAGGTTTAGCAATTGTTTTATTTGCCATTTGTAAAGAAACATAAGTTGGCTCTAATTCTCCCAATTTGAATTTCAAACAAAGAGAATATGGCATAACACTAACACCTGCACCTAAATCACATAAGCATATTTAATTTTCTCATCATTAATGGTGCATGATATATCGAGAATTGCATGATCTCCTAATATAATAGGTATTTCTCCATCAAAAGTATAATCAGCTAACAACGTTCTTATAGCATCATCAAAAATAAGCCTTTTTCTATTAATAATATCTTTGATATACTTGTTATAAGAAGGAGTTTCCAAAGCATCAATAATAGGAATTTGCAAGTATATACCTCTCAGCATATCAATAAATTTCTCAAAATATTCATAATTCTTAGCTTTAATTTTATTACTAGGATAAGGCAAAGGTTTTTGGATCCAAGGTTCACGTTCCTTACCATGTCCTTTAGCAATTTCTTTTTCATTACCTTCCTTATCTTCGTCTCTTTCTCTACATTGAGCTTCTTCATTCTCAGCATTTTTACCTTGATTTTTATCCTTATGAATTTCTACCTCTATTTATTCAGGAGGCTCTTCTTCTTCTTCTTCTTCTTCTTCTTCTTCTTCTTCTTATTCTTCTTCACGTACTATTTCTTTGTCTGGTTCTTGATCTTCAGTTTCAGCTTCTGAGGACACTTATTCTTGAGCTTGATTTTCTTGAACACCTAATGGTGATAAATCCATCAACCCGATGCTTCCTTTAGCTTTAGGATCCAACCTGCTAGATTTTCTCGTAGACAAAACATGTCTTTTTTTTATTTCTTTTTAGTAGTATCACTAGGTCCTAGATCAATTTCGATATCATAAACCATTTTCATATCTCCTAGCATTAGCAGCATCCATAATTAATTGTTGGGTCCTAGCAACTTGATCCACTTGATTATCTACCACTTTAGAATATTTAGCAATATTATGAATGGCATGATGGGCGTCACCAACATTATGAGTCAACTTGGCAATCTTATTGTCATGACTAGCAATTTTATTTCCTATCTCACCATTTAACTTCAGTTGATCATTGATAGAATTTTGTATATGAGCAATATTAGCATGAGGTTCATTACTAAGATCAAGATCACCTTTTTGTTAGTAATGAAATAAATTAACACCAATGTCAGGAGGTTTTTCTTTAACAGGCATAGGTTCATTTATTTCGATAGGATGAATAGCATCAATAAGAGGTTCATTTTTAGCAACAATATTAATCATGTTGACGGTTATCATAGGTGATTGAGGAAGTGAGTGTACAGGTATACCTTGCTCTTTCATTACCATATCAAATTCTTCCTTGGTCTTGGGCTGGAGTTGGTACATCCCTGGTTCGAGTTGATGCTTTTCATCCTTACCAAATTCAATGTTCCAATATGCATGCTTATTATAAATACTATCCAAAAATTCTCTTATCTCTTTTAGAGTTTTCTTCATTATAGATCCATGTGCACATTTATCTAAATAAATCTTACTATTAGGATTTAAACCTTTATAAAAAGATTCAGTAAGAATATGCTAACGTAAATTATGAACAGGACAAACTCTAAGCAATTGGTAGAATCTCCCCCAAGCTTTAGGCAAAAGCTCACCTTCTCTATGCCCAAAGTTGATGATTGCTTCCCTGTATTTAATAATTTTTCAAGGAGGATAATATTTCTTAATAAGAGCAATTGAACATTGACTCCAATCTTTAATACTGTAAGGGTCTAAAGAATTAAAATCATTTATACCCTTCACCTTGCAAAGAAAAAGGAAACATTTTCAAGAGCATGTCATCCTTAGGTAGGACTTCCTTCCTATTCAAACAACAAAGTTCTCCTAATTCACGAAGATGCAGAAAAGGGTTATCATCATGACCAATTAAATTCAACCTCTTAGCAAAAGCAATGAAATCAGGATGAATATCATAGGAGGCGAAAATATCATCACTATAAAGGATAGATGATTCGCCAAAATTTTCATTCCAAGAAGTAGATTGTTCACTAATAGTTTTATCAGATTCTACATTCTTCCTCAAAGTTTTAGTAACAACAGCATTCATAGCATCATTTGCATCATTTCTAGGAATATGACTAATTTGAGTAGCAATATCAGGATTCTCAGGAATATTCATAGCACCAAATTGAGCATTCAAAGCACTAGTGCCTCTAGGTGTACGTGGTGGTGTTGATGAAGGTAATTGTAACACCCCAATTTTCCGAAACCAAAAATTTAGGGCTAACAAAAACTTTTTCGTTAATGATGTCAATTGAAAATACACCCAACTAAAACTTTAGTTCCAATCTCGATGAAACTAAATACCAGGCACGAAAACCCTTGCCCTATCTTCCATCGATTTCTGTTTTGTCGAAACCCTAATACTCCGAACCCCGTCAGTCAACCCCGGACAACTCTGCTCAACCCCTTGCCTTCGTGCGTGTCCTCTCGTCCTTGCATTTCTGCCACGACATCCCGTGGCATCTAAAGCCGCTACCACGCTCTTGCCTTGGCAGCCGCCGTTACCCATTCTCTCCGCCGCAGCAAGCCTCTCCTGCTGCGACAAGTTTCTACCGTCGCTACCATGCCTCTGCCACGGCAACCCCTTCCCTGCCGCGGCAATGTCGCGCCGCTGTTCCCTTCCGCCGTGACAACCGATCTCTGCCGCGACAACCGATCTCTACCGCGACAAGTCTTTTCCCTACCGCGGCAACATTTTCTCCGCCGCGACAACCCTTTTCCCTCCACGAGCATACCTTCGGCATTCCTCCCCTCTATCTAATCAGTGCCACCCTCCGGAACCCCGGTGCCACACACCGATTCCCATCTGCCGTTTTAAACCGAACCCCCTCTCGAAACCCTAATGCGACAACACCGTGCAACAGGACATTTGCAACCGCGGCACCTAGTCGTCAAATGGACCCGAGTCGAGATACAAAGGTTTCCAAGGGTTCCCATACCTTGCGTCACCCTGCCGCGCCCCTAAAACCTAATTCCCTCCTCCCTGATTCGACGAAAGGGCAAAACCCTAACGCATTGCACGCGCCGTATACGCCACCGTATTGACGGTACCTCACCTCCAACTCGTCCTAAGCCAACGCAAAGGTCCCATCTCGAGTTCCGTGTCCCTGCCCCACCTTGCCGCACCCTGAAACCCTAGATCCGAGCTCCCGACTCCTTCCCTTCCGATTTAAATCTAAATCTCTCTAAAACCCTAACCCGTCGTTAACTCAGCCACAGTCCTAAGCATATATATGAGCATACCGGCAATATTTCCCCAAGTGTATGTGGGCACATACACCCCAACCCCTATGTCGTCGTTCAAACCTGCTACAATCCTCTGTATAAAAATACCCATAAATTCTTCCAAGTGTATATGGGCACATACACCCTGAAGCCCTAACACATCCTTGCACGCATCCATTACCTTCCCGCCACCTTTTCTCTCTCCTAGAATATATATATATATATACGTATATACACCTCTGCCTCCTAATTAATACTCATGAGCAATCCTTTCTCACCCGAGCTGTCATGTCCCCATGCTGTAGCTCTTTTCCTCTGCCATGCATGTGCCACCCACACCCTTTCTTTTAACACCAGCACCTGTCAACTCAAGTCTAATCGTGCTATAGCAACCATGTGTGCCAGCTACTACCCAACCCCTTTAATTTTTCCCCACGCATGCAATCAAGTTAATATCTCTGCCAAAGATGTGCAGGCTCATCGTGTGGTCATTCCACACTGCCCTCACATTTCTAATCCGCATTTAACCCGCTGGCAGCTCTTGTCACGTCTGTTCTCTCCGGTCAAATCCCTGCCACCGAGCTGTCCCTTTCTCAGTTAATGATTTCCCAGCTCAAATCATTTCCCAAGTCTTCAATGCCCATGTACTGACACCAGGTCACCAGCACCCCATTTATCTCACTCCTCCCAGCTCCTTCTCTCGTCCAAACCGAGCTCACTCTTCACTCTTTCTCCCTCTCTCTAATCCCCTCATCTCTTCTAGCACCAGCAGAGTTGCTCACTTCACTGCCTTGCCTCCTCCCTTTGCCTGAGCTATCTCCTACTTCCCCAGAACTTCATCCCGAGCAGCTCCCGAGCCCGAAGCCCTCTCAATCCTCCTCAACCCGAGCTCATCCTGCCATCCCCCTCCTAAAACTCCTTCATCAAGCAGCCCCGGCGAGCTACCCCGAATACTTACCACGTGCGCCTCCTGCACTGCCCCTCCACTTGGCATGCATGCCGCAGGTGGCGAGCCACCCACCGTCGCCGACTCCCCCATGGCCGCCGCTCCCCTCTACCCCGATGAGGCCCTGCCGCCGAGCACCTCGATCTGCCCCCTCACCAGCAACCAATCCCAGCCGGCAAGCCTCCTCTGGACCGCCGGACCTCCCGTTCCTCCTCCTCCTCCGTTCCCCAAACCAGTCCCTCTCTCGGCTCCGACCGCAAGCCAACCGGGCCACCGCAGCCGTTCAACGCCGCCGGCGGGACCGGACCCCGGCACCCCCGCAGCTCCCGAGCATTTTCCCTCCCCTTGGCTCTGCCGCTGCCGCCGGTGGCAAGGCCCAAGCCGCCGCTCGCCGCCATGAGCTCCGGATCCACCGGCCGCCTGAGCTGCACCGCCCCCGCCCTTGGACCGCCGCCGTTCCCCTGCCCCTCTATAGATCCAGCTCGGCTTGCTCACGCCCTGCCGCCGGCCGCCTTCACCTCCTGGGCCGCAGCGCCGCTACTCGCTCCCCTATTTCCGCCCCAGTCGCCACCGGATGCCTCAGGTAGCTGAGCACGGTGTAGCTCCACTGCCGCCCTTGCCACCGCCCCGCTCTTCGGCGCGCCACACTCCCTATGCCGCCGCCCTAGCCCCGGCCACAGCCCCTTCTCTCCCCTACTCTGTTCCGAGCAGCACAAAAACCAAATCGGTGAGCACGGCAAGAAACCAGCCCATAGCTCCTCTGCTCTTGTCCCTTTTTCTTTATTAAATGAACTAACTACAGGGACTTCTCTAGCTAATACCCGCACAACCCACTAACCATCCCTAAGTGCAATTTTTGAACTTGTTTAAGTGTCAAACCCTAACTAACAACTGCAGGTTTTATAATTTTTGGAACTAAATTGGATTACATAATTGAATCTATGTTCCACTGGATATAGTTGGTATACACATAAATAATATATGTAACATAGCTAGGGTTGTTTTAGTAATTCCTTAAGTGCACTTTTGAGCAGAAGGGCCAGAACACTTCCTTTAACCCCTAAAATGATTGCAACAAATTCCAATTTATCTGCATATCATATTTGATATGTGTCTTCCTGTGCACATAGCTGTTAAACTCCCTCCCTAGTGAGTAAGTCCTCAGTGACCCCGTTGATAAGAGAAAGAGGAGCTATGCAAATGCGTGTATATAGTTGAGCATGTATTTTTATCCCGTTAGTGATATTGCAAGAGCTTTGTAGAAGTGCTTAGTTAGTTAGTGGAAACCCTAAACTCGGGGCCATGCCAAGCGATGTCCATTTATCTTTAATTCTAAACCTCGATTTAGAAACCCTAAAGAACTTGACGTTCGGTTAATGTCTACTAGCAGCATTCAATGATAGGTATAGTTTATAATCATCCTGGTGGTATAGTCGCCTTGCGAATAATTTCGTAGCCTTGAAACCCTCAGCGTGGGCATGCTCTATTTAGAAATCGGTAGAATGCCGTGCCCCTTTTTGGCCCATGGAACCCTAGTTCCGCTAAGAAAGGTTATGAGAGAAAGGGAGAAAGCCTATCTGATATTATGCCGTGAGCTGATATTTGTCGCTAAGTTAACATAAGACACATAACCCTAACCCTAAAACTGCTTAAAACCAAATAACTTAACAAGAGCATTATGAATTCATGTGTTGACGTTTCTGGTTTTACCTTCGGTGTTCTTGGTTCTTCTCGCACCGTTCCTTATTCGATACTTTCCCAACGTGTAGTTTCGACGTTACGAAATATTGCACGAAGGACCCCGGACCAGTGCCGTATCAAGTTCAAGACCGAGCCCGGACAATATTGCCAGGCAAGCTATTTCCCACTTTGACCATGTCGAACCCTATATGTGCAAAGTATAATTATGTTGATTACAAAACGTGCATGCTATGTTTATCAGCGATATTTTATGTAGTTCGTTGTACCCGATAGATCCATTTGAGCTAGGGTTGACCATCCGATTCCTTGTAACCCTAGTTGTTTCGTCGATTGGTTTCCGACCGATGAAAGTTTAAGATTATAGGCAATAGCCATTGCTTAGCCCTGCTATAGTTAAAACTAAAGTTTTGACTCAAACCTCCGAGTACGGGAAACCAAAACCCATGGATAACGTATGTTATCCGCGGTGACTTTCAAAAGAAATGTTGCCAAAATTCAAAATAAAGTTGGAGATGTTTGGATTCGGGTAGGAAGTAAGGTGGTTTGAAGGAAGACGAAGTAGCTGGAGGCTATTCGGTGCTTGCTGTTAAACTGGAGTCCTACTCGAATCAGTTAAGGACCGAACCTAAGTGCCGCTGAATCAGTTCCCCACCGTACGTCCACATGTCCTTTACGGGAAGGACTTGACTCGGTAACCCGCCTAATACTAGGGTTCGGACCCGTGGGAAGTAAGAAGTATGTGCTAGGTAGGACGTTGGGCCCCTAGAGAATCTCCACGGGCTATTTGGGTCGAGATTCTTAGTGAGCTCCATCTAGGCGTGGGTAGAGATTCGACACAAAGATGAGCGTTTCTCCGAGTTGTGGTGTCAGGCTGCCTGGGCACAACCGGAGTTGGGGTAAGTCTCATTTAGCGGGTCCGACTCTAGTATGAAAGCCGGCGAAAGGTCTCGTTGTAATAATCCTGGCAGTATACGTTGCAAAGTACTCCCAGGGTGACTTACATCTTGTGGGTAAAGCCGTACCACCTCTGCAGAGGGTTTAAAAACTATTCGAATAGCCGCGTCCTCGGTCATGGACATGAACTGATAAGGCCACACACTGGTTAGACTAAGCTTTGGTTGCGAAAGCTGGGAAATGGGATTAAGGACGTGGGCATGATGTGTCCACAGATTTGGGCAATTTAGGCCATGTGTCGATGGCAAGAAAACTGCCGAAGGAGTCCGCCGTATTGCCGGGAGGGACCGGAATACGGTCAGGTGTTGGAAAACCTAGTTATCGGGTAGGTGGAGCTATCCGGTAATAGGTCGAGAGATGCGTAGCGGTGTGTACCGCATGAGATGAGACGTGATGAGATGTGGCGAGATGTAATGAGATGATTTCTTAAAGTTCTATAGATTTCGAAATGCTTTTACAATCTATTTATGTGTATTTAAAATAAGAACTTACATTTCCGCACAAATTGTAACTTAGGTTAGAGCTATCCCTTGAACTATTCCCTGCATGAAATATAGCCGTATATTTCCTCCTGTGGGAATAGCTTGCGAGTACATTCAATGTACTCACCTGGCTTGTTGATGTGGCCAGACGAAGGAGACAGCAATTCCAAAGATATGAATAGGAACGCGAAAGCTAGGGCGTAACCCCCAGTCAGTTGCCTGTCGGGTATGGCATACTGATGGGCTACCTCTCCGTTGGATTTTCCGCTGCAAGTTTATAGCCATTGGGCTACAGGTATCAGATTATCGACCTTAACGGTCTATTTAATGATTTACGCATATATGTCGATGGTATACAGGTTAACTCGTGTGTATCAGCTACTGATCCAGGGACCGATACAGTAATCACGAGGGCTTACCCGGCCTAAAAACCGGGGGCGCCACAGTAATGATGGCAAAGACATGGATATGGGTGATGATGGTTTAGATGGTGGTAAAAATTTCCTAGAGGTAGTGGTAACAATAGCATCAATTTAAGAGCTAGATTCATCAGGTATAGCATTTTTAGCTTTATATTAGTACCTCTACGAGTATGAGGAACTTTATCAGGAATCACATATATTCTTTTATCAGGATCAGGTTTCTTGGATGTGACAGGTTTCTTAGCAACAACAGTAAACTTACGCATGGTTGATAAAGATAAAAGAAGATGGAATAAATTCAAATGTGAAAAAATTACCACTTTGCTCCATGTTGTTCCCCGACAATAGTGCCAGAAAATTAGCTTGACTGCCTACAAGTAAACATGATCAATATAGCATCTTTTCACAGAAGTATTTCCAGTTTAGTATTGAACCCACTAATTATTAGAAAGCGACAGGTTTTTGCACAAATACGGCATTACTTGTAATTGCACTTGCACTTGAACTAGATGGTGATAGAATATATTTTTAGAGGATTTTTAATAATAAATAAGAATTGATAAAAACTAAAAAGAAGAGAGAGCAACGGCTGTCAAACGAGCTAATGGCAAGACATAAGTAATTCAATCGCACAGTTGAATATGTTGTAGGCATGCACTCATAAATAGATGCCTCTCATCAATAACATAAATTTATCTAATATTAAGGTGCTCAATTAAAATATACCAGAGCAAAGCATAAAGCATGGTGGCACATGTTATTCCCCAAACTCATGCATCAAAAACCCCCTCACCCTCGATTGACACTCAATAGGCGGTAAAATAGATAGCACGAATAGGTATATATATTGCATGGTACGAACGGTAATTCTAAACTCATGTTTCCCGGAACCTAGACGATAAGCACTAAGGCTAGTAATAATAAAAAACAACAATAAAGTACATCATCACAATCTGAAATTATTCTGAAAATAAATATAAAATAACATCATAACATCTCGACACAATTCACCAATTCTCATCTATCCCATATGCCTACGGTGGACTACTCAGACATAATGAACGTATGAAAACACATGAGTATCATCATAATGATTACAAAGAGATACAATTGTGACAACTCTCCTAAACCAATTGGTGATGATCTCCAACGATGGGTGGTGAAGATCGTCGATCTAGCAAAGAAGTGGCGTCTAATATGATTTCTGGTGGATGCGAATCAATCCACGGATGTGAACAATATGGTGACAGTTTTCATCTTGAAAGAACCCTCTTCTAAAATATACACATCGAGCGAAATAAATAGTCTAAGAGACGACGTCAGAGGAAACCTCATCCCTCGAGGCGGTAGAGGGGGGCCCTACCGCCTTGGCTAGGTGGGCCTCCTCTGCTGCCCTCCTTCGTATAGTGCTCTCTCTCTCTCTCTCTCTCTCTCTCTCGTGCGTAAGTATTCCAAAAAAGTCACATTTTGCACGAAAACACGACCTTTCCTACACACATTAAATAAAAGATGGTTTTGCAGGACAGTAGCGATAATTAGCAGATAATGCAATAATATCCAATAAATAGATGAATAAATGACATGATAAAAACATGGAAAATATCGGTAAGTTTTTGAGGTATCAGCAAGCAGCACAAGGTGAAAAATACAGGTATAAGGTGAGACCGTGAGACGAGAGAAAAGTGAGAAGAAAGCAATAGCGGACACAGACATGACGTGGGAAAGCATAAATGAGGCACTCTTGGTGAGCCCTTAACAAAACCAAAGAACCACTTGTGTTAGGTGAAATGTACCAAGAATCTCTAATATAAACATGCATTGGTTATTTTTTTGTTATAAGTACAAATATTTATAAAATGAGATGGTTACATTCAAATAACCTTATATGTTACCAATATTTTTATATGATCAATATGGAGAAAAATATCTAAGAACTAATGACTCTAGTAACCTTTAACCAACGGTTCATAAGTATACAACAACGTTCTGATAACTACAAAAAATACATCTGAGAAAATTATTTAATAGCTATAGAAGAAACTATATGATAGCTATAGAGGAATTGACATGCTAACTACATGAAAATTATGTGACAACCGATGGTTTGGTAACCATTAATTAATGATTTTTCTAATTATGGAGTAATGTTCTGATAACTAAAAGAAAAAGGTCTACAGCAATAAAAACGCAAATTACCAGATAACTATACACCGGCACCACAATAAGTATTATTTTGTAGGGTGTCTATATTTTGGTTAGTGTTAGTGTTTTAGAGCTAATTTTAAGGGTTAGTGTGATATCTTTTTTTCCCAGTGGTGTTGTACCTTTTCAACAGTAATCATTGGTCCGAACAGGTTCACTACTTTACATGGATAATAGATGATAACTACAAAAAAAATCATAGGATAACTACGTCATATACCATATGATAACTACATACTAAATTATATGATAGATGCGGTGAAAATTATATGAACATTCTAAGAGGAAGGGTTTGGGAAGGAGGGCTTTCATGTTGGGGCCACAAAAAGTAGTAACATCATGTGAAATGAATGGCACCACGGAACACTTACATTTGTAGTTGCGTGTGATAACCAACGATCTAATGGGTCGAGTGCAAGCTCAATTAAGGCAAACCAAAAAAGGAGTTAGTGTAGTGAGTAGTATGGTCCAGTCACGTCTCGTAATGTGCTCGTTGTGTTCGAACAATGCACGGGGAAACACGATCAAATGACATACAGAAAGAAGCGTGCTTCGACAGTTCGAGACTACAATTTATCCACATGAATAAAAGGATGTTAGAATCTGTTTCCGGATAAGTCGATGGCGTGCACTTAGCAATTTCGTAGACATCAAAGCCACCGCCGATGGCACAGGGCTGCATTGGTAGTGCAGATGTCACGCGAAAGGAAAGCACGTAGGACAGATAAAAAACGACAAGAAAACGGGCATGTCACACGCGCAAGCGCGTTCGAGCGGGGTGCGACGGATGGTCACTTAGATATTGTTCGGGGCATCCTGATTTTAAGAATATATACATGTGTTTAGTTGGCTAGATGAAGTGAATAGGGTGGCCAGATCGAGAGAATATTATCTAAATATGCTGGATGGCACGAGCCGGTGAAAACGGTCGGATGGAGCCGCACTCTTACTTAATCATGATAATTATTAAATGATTAGTGATAATTAACAATTATTAGTGATAATTAGTATATGTTATTATTAATTAGTATTTGCAATGGTAAGATTAGTGCTAGTGTGTTGATTAATATTTGATTAGTGGGTTGATTAGTATATGATTATGGATAATTAACATGTTTTATTGTTAATTAGTAAGTATTATAGCTAGTTTAGCATTGATGGGTATTTAGTGTGTTTATTAGTATATAACTAATCATTATTAATAAAAACTAAGTAGTATAATTAAGTTAAATTGGCTCATCCCATCTAACTTTCATTCCTCCAACTAAACAAAAGATTGACTCATTCTATTCATCCAACCAAACAAAATAATTATTCATTCCATCTATGAAAAATTAGATGATCCTAGCCTATCCATCCTTGTCCTTCAACCAAACGCACCCTAAGACTATCTGAACCACATTCGCTAAACAGTTGAGTCCGTAAATGAGTCCTGGTCTACAAAATCATAATTGTGTATTAAATCTCTTTAATCATACGAGTGTTTTTTCGGGAGAGGTCAAGACAGACACCACCATGCGAACATGCATATGTGCTTCTCCTATATACGCATTTCAAAGATACGCTAGGGACGTTGCAGGTGTAATATCTACACATAGTTCCTCATGAGAGGCAGACGTACAAGATTATGTTCGCCTGTAGTAGGAGTCAAACGAACCTCCACAAACAGGTGAAATCAAGTTAAGAACTTCAATAGCCATATTTACAGAGATTTTCGCTTACCAAAATGACTTTGTATTCAGATCGTCCAATCCCAAAGTCGATTATGCAATTTGAAATATGATTACACGAATACCATCAAGAACGATGGTGGACGGTAGTGGCCTTTGAGCATGTCTGGTGCTGACCTTGAGCCACAACCGCCCAATATATCATCAGAAGATCCTAACCAACACATGATCTCCTTCCTCGTCAATCTTGTCCTTCCTCTGCTGCTCCATGTGATGTGATTTTGCTCATTTGGTATGCTGGTTGTGCTTTTCATTGACCTTGTTTCCGCTGGCTTGTTGTTGCTGTACAAGAGCGGGGCATGAGGGGATATCTGGTGCTTTTGTGCAACCAAGCGCAAGCACCATAAAAAATTCATTAAAAATTACCAAAAAGAATTGGAAACAATGATACGACATGCATATATTATATTAGAAATTTTCAAATCCAAATTTGATCTACCAAAAAAATACAAGTCCGGCTATAAGTAGTACCAAACAGCTACTATTCACAGCAGATTTAAATTCCATACTATTCACAATTGTATTTGTGTTTTTTGTATATCGATTTGTGGGCCAAATTTGGATCTAAAATTTTATGACAAGGTAGATGCATATTGTATCAATATTATCAAGAAATTTTAGATTTTTTCATAACTATTTGGTGGTGTTTCTATCCATTGGTAGCACTGAAGCACCGTAAGAAGAGGAAACACCGAATATGTTCTAAATGGAGACTGTACTAATTAAGATTATGTAGAGGAGCTAGCTAGTTAACAATGTTATACCAAGTTGCAATGATACATCTCAAGTGCTCTTAGTTGCATTGCATGGGCTCTTAGGTTTGCGGCAGGTGAGTTATGGAGACACGAGAGAGAGAGAGGGAGACCAAGAGGGCAATGAAAGGAAAATCGTGGGAGAAGGGGTGGTCACTGACATGTTGGCCCATTGTATAAGGTGAGCTCACTGCTATTAGGCCAATGTTGGACCCCTCGTGTGACGTACCCGATTTTAAGGCCGGATAAACCCTTGTGTTTACTGTTCCGGTCCCTGGATCAGTAGCCGGTACACATAAGTCAACCTGTATATCATTGTCATACACGCACATATCAGAGTATTAGTCATATAAAGGCCGTCTAAGCCGAAGGTATTGTACCTGCAGCTCAACGGCTAAAATCTTGCAATGGAAATCAATTGATGATGTAGCCCATCAGTATGCCATACCCGATAGGCAACTGACTGGGGGTTACGTCCTAGTTCTCGCGTACGCTTTCTTTGTCTTCAAACCGACGTCTCCTTCGTCTGGCCAATCAACAAGCTAGGTGAGTACATTGAATGTACTCGCAAGGTCCCCTTCAGGGTGAATATCACAGATATATGTATGCACAGTGGTATCAATAAAGAGGCTCTAATTTATGTCTCATAATTGTGCGAAAAAGTAAGTTTTGATCTGAATTAATTAAGTAGATGATAAAAGCATATTTTTGAAAACAACATCGGCCTTGCCGAGTCATGTCAATCATAATAGCATTCCTGCCAATTCGGCCATCCGCCACGGGAGCGGCCATTTACGTTCAATAGAAAGCCATTCCTACCCTCAGGTAGAACGACGTCCAATAATACCACCTTTCACCTCAGATAGCTGTTCTTATGTCTTGGGTGAACGGTGTCCCACTCATAACCACACCTCCCGTGTAATCGCATTACACGGGGCACTCACAACTCACTTTGCATACTCATCAAGCCAGATGCATCCTTAAACCCATATCTCATGTTGAAAACTTCGTCTAACCAGTTGTGTGGCCTTACCAGATTGTGTCCATGACCGAGGACGCGGCTATTCGAATAGATTTTAACACTCTGCAGAGGTTGTACGGTTTTACCCACAAGATGTAAGTCACCCTGGGTACACTTTGCAACGTATACTGACAGGGCTAGTACAACGAGACGTTTCACCGGGATAACCCTAGCGACGAACCCGCCAGATGGACTTAACCAACTCTAATTATTTCAGCCTGCTCGCTTTAAGTAGAGGGGTGATCCAGTTTTGTGGCGGGAACAACCCTTTGGCTCGGGAAACTCCCTCTACAGAGGACGACACCTCTTCTGCACTGTACAAACTGCCTACGGGTTCGCACACTAGCACCATACCGGGTAATAGGTCAAGTCCTTCCCATAAAGGACATGTGAACATACGGGGGGTGAACCTGGTTTAGCGGCACGGTAGGTTCGGTCCTTATATGATCCGAGAAAGACTTCACACCTCATCCGTCACACGGACCACGAGTGCCACGCTGGGACTTAGCTCGCATATAGAGTTCCTTCCTGCTTTCACCCTTCATTTCTAACCCGGATCCAAATCATCTCCATTTTGCTTTTTATTTCAAAAACATCCCAACCCGTTGATTGTACCGTGACCCCATCCTTGGCGGTCACAGCAATCCATCCCCAAATCATTCTCTTTTGAGATTAACAGAATCTTTTCTTTTTGCGCAAGACCTAGTTTTCTCTACGGCGGGGCTAAGCCATATATATGTATACACTACCTCTAGGTTTTCCTATATTTTCTTTAGAATATATATAGTCCTTAGGGCGACAAGGAAGCTGGGTCGGCCTAGGGTTTTTACCACATTGATCATATCTACGACTACATAAAATATTGTTTCTAACATATAGCATGCATGTTTTGCAAACAAAATAATTATTTCACAAACATGGGATTCAACATGATCAAAGAAAAAGAGCTTGCCTGGCAGCGTTGGTCGTGTCTCGGACTCAAACTTGACTCAGCACTTGGTCGGAGCCCTCCGTGCGAGGGTATCGCAACGTCGTATCTACACATCAGGAACAACATCGAATAAACAACGATGCGAGGAAAAACCAAATAAAAACCAAATGATGCCAGAAACATGCTCATGATTATGATTTCATTGTTCTTGAACCTTATTAGGTTCGCGGATTTATTTAGGGTTTTGTACGATTTTTCTCCTTTGCTTCATGAGTTGGTTCCTTTAAGTTTTATCGGTGACTTCTTAAGGAACGTAAGGTGTTTATTAATTAATTTATGTTTTTGACTCAATTTTAACCATGCTACGTTGATCATGAAGCAGCGACAGACTTATATAGCAGTCATCGATGTTTAACATGATTGTTCTTCCGTAAGATCTTAGCTTCGGTGCACTATTTTACTAGGGTCCCCTCGCTAGGGTTTGGTTTTCTAGACTTTTCTTACGAACTTTCGTAGCGAGACTAGGGTTTTGTGGGGCCACGAGGGACATGGCACTTTACTGGTCTTTTACTAAGACATGCATACCCTAAGGGTTCCAAAGCTACGAGATGACTCATATCGCGACTATTACCACAAGGGTGACTATAAACCATGCCTAACTTTATATGCGACTAGCTAGGTTTTAATGGGAAGCCATGTCGACCACTTGACTTGGTCTAAACGCAGAGAAGGTGCTGGCCATAAGAGATATATATCTAGAGTTATCATGCTCTGAAAATGCCCCTAACCCTAATGGCAATTTATTGGAGACTAAACCCCCTCCAAGAGTTTATTATTCCCCTTTCATTTCTATTAGGAAGGATTTGGGATTCACAAATGTGTTTGAAGGGAAAGTCGAGAATGAGTTTGAATGGATGCAGAGATATTAAGTAGCTTAGGCAATATTACACGTTGCCCTAAAGTTTTCTGGGATTTAAGGTTAATGTAAATACATCAATATTTAGAGAAAAGCAAAAACCCTAACTCAAGAAGAGGTTATCCTCTGCTTCTATTCAAATTATTTTGAAATTTCAAAAAGTTTCTACGTGAAATAGGTAGAGAATAATTCGGTGGTTCTAGAACCAGAAAAATTACCCCGAGAACCGGTCGGGAAGGGCCCGAACTGGTCAAACCAGAGGAGTCAGTGGTTCGGTCGGGCTGAATCGGACCCCTGGCCGAATTGATGACGTCGGAGGCATAAAGCGCGCGGGCGCCTCCACTTAATCTGACCGCTGGGCCCGACTGATGGTTGGGGCCCGCTTGGTGCAGCCCGTGGAGCTTACCGCTTCGGCGGAGATTAAAACTGGGGTGGGCCCAGCTGGCAGTGGGTGCTGGCGTGCGCCGCCGCTCGGGTGAGGATCACGGGCGCTCTGGTGAAGAATCCGGACGCTCCGGTGAGCAATCCCGGGAAGGATTGGGGTTTCTCGGCACTGTGGTGTTTTCGCGAAATTGAAAGAGGCGCTGGGGTCAGTAGGGGAAGGGGAATATGATGGTGGAATTTGATTGGGTTGGAGTGGCCAGCCTGGTCCGGATTTGGGAGGACCCGAGGTGGTGGACGTGTGCTCGGAGCTGGGGAAGAAACGATGCGTAGGTCCAGTTGAGGCTGGCTATTGCTAAGGGGGAAGGATCAGTAGACCACAGGGGACGTTCCCAAGGAGAAAGGGGAAGGGAATTATCATCGGGGAGCAAGAATTTGAATGGCGGCCGTGGCAGAGGACTTCGGTCGTGGAGGAGCAAGAAAGCGCTCGGGAAGAAAATTGAGTGGGGCTTCGGTGTCTGGGATGTGCGGAGAGGACGTGTGAGAGGGAAAGGGAGCTTTCCATGGTCCTTTTATAGAGGTTCGACGAGGGCGGGGCGGAAATGTCCGTGATACTCAGCAGTGCTTAGCAATGGAGTGGTTCAGAGGGCAAAGGGGCGAGGGCTGCTCTGCTAGACGGGCTGCGGGTGTCGGGGCGCACAGGGGTTTGTCGGGCGGTGGCTGGAGCGATGGTCCGTGCGGGGGCTTAGTGGCGGGAGACTCGGGCATTAATTGAGCAGCCGCTGCTCATGCTGCCGCTTGCCGATGTGACGACACGAGCGCACCTTGGGTGGCGCTATGGTGAACAGGGTGGCAGGAGGGGCGAGGCAGAAGACCTGGCGGCCGGAGACACGATGGGTGGTGCCGGAGACGACGCACTGCACGGGTGTGCCAGCGAGCGGTGCAGCCGGACACTCTGTGTGTGTGCCCTGTGCATGCTTGTGTGCATCCAGAGCGCGTGCACAGGTGGCATGGTATGCTCGGGGCGCGTTCCAGCATGCACCCGCATGTCAAAGAGTGTCAGAGAAGTAGGAATGACGTGTTCAGGGAGATACAGGAAGGTTTGGTACCATTTGCACCGAATGGCAGCTGGGGTAGTGAATGCCGATGTCGACATGAGTTAGGTTTTGGAATGTTGCGGTGGTTTAGGGAGTGGCCCTGGGATACACTTGATGTGGGTTGATGCCTGAATACAGAGGAGGGCTCAAGAAATTTTTGGAAGTGTTTGATCCAAGGTTGAATCAAGTTTTCATGCGAGGGGAAGAAGGAGATCAAGGTGTTCGATGGTTGACATTTAAAATTTTTGAACTAAGGGAGTCTATATTCTTGCATATCTAGGTTTTTAGCAGTATGTGGAGTGTTGTGGAAATTTTTGGGATTTTTCTGAATTTTATTTGTTATAGCTGTAGTACAATGTCCAAATAAGCCCTAAGTTGTATTTAGCATGTACTTACAAATAATTGTACTGAACTGAAAGATCGAGGTCTCCGATTAGAGGGGGGGTGAATAGAAGATTATCAAATTTTACTCAAATTAGTTGTTTAGCATGCAAGAGTGAGGCAGATTAAGGATGAAGCAACAAATAGCAAACTAGATCTAGCTCAAATGAAGAATAACAAGCAAGTAAAGAGCTAGAGAGAAGACTCAAGATTTATCCCCAAGTTTAAGTTGTTGGCAACAACTCTACATCTTCGTTTGGAGAGGCTGAGCACTTAGCTCCGAAGACACACAGTCTTCACCTTCTTCTCTTTGAGCCAAGTCCACTTAGGGCTTGCTCAATCACTCGTGGTGGATCTTGAGGTGATCCTCGAACCTTCACAAACTGTTGAAGGCGAATCCACAAATTGGAGCTCTTCAACGACGTCTAGCCGGCTAGGAGATGCCAAATCTCCAAGAGTAACGAGTAAAGAACTCTAGGCTCGAAAAAGCCCTTGCTTGGATGCTCAATCAATTCTCAAATCTCTCAAGGCTTTCCTCTCTCAAAGTAGATCTCAAAGAGCAAGAGGAAAGGGGAACATGAAGTGAGAGAATGTCTTTTTGCGCAAAGTGTCCTCCCGAGCCTGCAAGTGGTCGGGGGCTATTTATAGCCGCAGCTCAAAAAAGAGTCGTTGGGCACAAAGATTCTTCTTCGAAACAACCGAAATACAAAACCGGAAGCACCGAGTTTCAAACCAACAGTCAGATCTGAGAAACCCAGATGCACAGCGAAAGTCTTCAACACAAAATCGGTAGTTCCGAAAGGAACACGGTCACACCAGGATTGAAGATTCTACTCCGCAGAGTTACCCTAGCACGGCTCGGGTGGCGGCGGCGACCCCACCCGGCCACATCACAGCAGCGGCGGCGACGGTTAGGGGAAACCCTAACCGCCCGACTTAAACGCCCGCATCAGGGGGCACGCGCGGGTCGGATGGGCCGGCAGGCCAGCCCGCCAATAGATCCGAGCGGCTTAGCAGCCCACTCGAGCAGGCCTGGCAAGCCGAGCCTCATGGGCCAGCGGCAATTACATGGACCAGCTAAAAGGCCCATCTGGGCAAATAATAATAATAATAATCATCATCATCATTATGGAGCCGTATATTTGCTGTTTAGCCCCTGGCTTTCGCTATATTTACGTAATTTTTAGCATCAGTTGAATATAGTATTGCAATTATGTAGTTTAACCCTCAGGTTTACTGTTAATTGCATACTAGCCCTAGATTTTTACCAAATTGCATACTAGCCCTCAGGCTTTATGTCATTTACATTTCAAACCCTTAGGTCTTAGTATATTGCATATATCAATATGTAACCATGTATTAAGTGTGTATTACCTCCGTAATACTATAATATATTATAGTTTTTATATTATGCACTACTCTTTATCAATTTGCAATTACTTTATTTAATATTTTATTGCAAATCTTATACTTTTTCGCTTATAATTCCTATTTAAAGCATCATTTTTGCTTTAAAATTTATGGAAAATCATGCAAATTTGCACATATTTAAGTGATTATCTTCTAAAATTTTTGGTAAATGCATAAGGTAATGGAGTCTATATCAATGGCTGCGATTGTAGCATCGCCCGTTCTTTACAACGGAGTCCATGATAATAGCAGCGATTTATTTCGCCCATTATTGCGAGGTCTACATCGCTTCGCGGTAGCTACCTTCATAGTGCATAACCAAAATTCAAAAAGTATAGAGTCTATATTTTTGGCGGTGATTGTAGTATCACCCATTTCCTCAGAAATGAAGTTCAAAAATATTAGTGACAATTTTATCGCCTATACTACATAGAAGATCTACACTTGGGTCACTAAAAAATCATCTTGCCCCAATTTCGCACAATTTTAGCATCATTAATTTTTTTAATTTACTCTCAAGTAAATTAATACAAGCATGATCATTCATGCAGAACAATGGCAGACATATCCAAAAAGGATTTTGCCGAACTTGCCATAGATAGGAGCAACTACTTGACATGGGCCATGGACCTTAAAATAAATTTATTAGGTCGTGGTTTTGGTGCTACCATAAATCCTCCTTAAGAAGGTAAGGAGGCATTACCAGAAAGAACAAAATATGCAGCTTTGCATTTCATACGGTATCACCTCCATCCCGACCTCAAAATTGAGTATCTCATGGAGGAAGATCCACTAGCCCTATGGACCTCCCTCAAGGAGCGTTATGACCAACAAAGAGCAGTCATGCTACTCGAAGCACAACGCGAATAGTCCAACATTCGTTTTCAGGATTTTAAATCTGTGGCGGCTTACAACTCCGCTATTCATAAGATCAACGCTAAGTTGAAATTCTGCAACAAGGCTGTTTCAAACGCCGATCTAATTGAGAAAACCTTGTGTACTTTTCACCCTTCCATGCGTATATTGCAACAGTAATATCGCCAAAAAATACACCAAACATTCTGAGTTGATTTACACGCTTCTTCAAGCTGAGAAGCATGATGAGCTTCTTATGAAGAATCATCAAAGTCGCCCAACGGGTGCTATGGCAATACCAGAAGTTCATGCCAATACTCAGAACAAATTCAATGGTCGCAAGAGGAACCACAAAGAGTTCAAAAGAAAGTGGAAACAAAGCAACAAGCAGAAATACAACAAGTTTGATAAGGGCAAAGGCCGTTTTAAGAAAAATGACTTCAAAGACAACTCTCAAGTTTATCAAAGATGTGAATGTATGAATCATCATACAAAGAAATGCCAAACTCCAAAGCACCTGGTCGAGTTGTATCTCCAATCCAAAGGCAAAGGCAAACAAGTCCAAGGGGCAAAATTCGAAGCTCACTTCAATGAACAACCAGATATCACCTTGGAGGCAGGATGTTCTCAAATTCTTCCTCAGAAGGAGAACCAAGAACAAGCTAAGAAAGATGATGACCCCATGGACATTGACGGCATGCTTGTGGAATTCAATTCTTAAGACATGTATGGAGATCTCAATTAGTCTCCAATTTATCCATAAATTATGTCATTAGCCTATATTGTGCGTACTAAGTAGTAAAAGATGTACTATATTGTCCATTATTATATTTTATTGTATTATGTACCTCAAAAATAATAGTTAATATATAATGTATGTGTTCTATATAAATTAAGTTCGTAATGAATTTTCTTTTACTTTATATAGAATTTTCAAGACAATCCAATGGAGGAGGAAATATGTCTAGTGGATAGTTGCACCACTAACACAATTTTAAGGGAAATAAAATATTTCCAAACTCTAAAAAAGAGTAAAGGGAATATTATGACTATCGCTGGACGCGATGCTATAATCATAGGTTTTAGTCAAGTCACAATCATTCTCCCTATGGGTACGAAAATAACAATAGAGGATGCACTCTTGTATCCCGATTCAACTCGTACCCTACTAAGTTTTAAAGATATCCGTAAGAATGGTTTCCATGTTGAAACTTGTGTTGAGAGCAATGACGAAAGTCTCCTCATCACTAAAAATAACGGATATGAAAAACAAATACTTGAGAAAATTTCCTCTTTAAAAACTGGATTGTACTACACATATATTAGACCAATTAAACATGTTGCGTATAAGTAATTTTTCAAAATCTTGACAAGTTCAAGGTTTGGCATGATCGCCTTGGTCATCCCGGCATAGAGATGATGAGAAAAATTATTGAAAATTCTGTTGGTCACGATTTAAAAATGTAAAATTTTCTAAATCATCAGATTTTGTATGCACCGCATGTGCTACAGGGAAATTAATCTTAAGACCCTCTCATCTTAAGATACGAAATGAACTACTTAATTTCCTTGAACGCATCCAAGAAGATATATGTGGTCCAATTCAGCCATTATCTGGACCATTCAGATATTTCATGGTTCTAATCGACACATCTACAAGATGGTCGCATGTGTGCCTATTATCCACAAGGAACCATGCCTTCGCTAAAATAATCGCTCAAATTATCAAATTAAGAGCTAATTATCCTGAACACAGGATAAAAACCATTCGAATGGATAATGCCGCAGAATTCACTTCGCGAGCATTTAATGATTATTGCCTAACATTAGGCATAAATTTAGAGCACTCTGTACCTTATGTACATACCCAAAATGGTTTGGCTGAATCTCTTATTAAAAGAGTCAAATTAATCACTCAACCACTTTTACAGAATTTAAATCTATCAACATCTTGTTGGGGTCATGCGGTTTTACACGCCGCAGAATTAATTCAAATTCGTCCAACTGCATACCATACGGCTTTCCCGTTGCAGTTAGTACGTGGAAATCAACCAAGTATTTTCCATCTGCATCAATTCGGCTGCGCTGTATACATGCCGATATCACCACCGCAGCGTACACAAATGAGCCCTCACAGAAAATTAGGGATCTATGTGGGGTATAATTCTCCATCGATAATTAAATACCTCGAGCCCTTAACAGGGGACTTATTTATAGCCCGGTACGCTGATTGCATCTTCGATGAAGATCATTTCCCGGCATTAGGGGGAGAGAAAGACAAGTACCACAAAGAATGCCAAGAAATAGATTGGAATGTCACAGGCATTCAATCCTTAGACCCACGTACTAAAGAATATGAATCTGAAGTTCAGAGAATCATAAATTTGCAACACATTGCAACTAACCTGCTAGATGCATTTATTGACCATAAAGGTGTAACAAAATCACATATTCCAGCGGTTAATGTGCCAGAAAGAGTGGAGATACCTAATAAAACCACTTAACTTCCCAATAAGAGCAAAAGGGAGAGAATTTTGGTCACAAAGGATTCAACTTCTTAAAGCGTTCGCGGAAAAAAAAAGAACACTAAATCCTCAAACAATAAATGCAAATCAATCTCAAAATGAGAAACACTGGTCGGATGCTCAACATCTATAACCCAGCAAGAATGTGCATATAAATTTAAATGCTGGGACATCAAAACAACCTAACTCAAATGTTGATGGAAATCACAATAAGTTTAGAAGATGATAATAAAATTTCCATAAACTATATTGATTCAAGAGAGTCTTTTAACAGAAAGACTACAGTTGTCAACATTTACTTCTCCTCAAAAATTGCTAACAACCTCCAATTAGATCCAGAACCTAAGTCCATGGCAGAGTGCCTCAAGCGCTCGGATTGGTCCAAATGGAAGAAAGCAATCGAGGCAGAATTGCGCTCGCTCAAGAAAAGAGAGATATTTACTTCAGTAATACCAACTCCTCAAAATGTCTTCCCTGTGGGAGCAAAATGGGTTTTCGTTCGGAAAAGAAATGAAAACAATGAGGTGGTGAGATACAAAGCGAGACTTGTAGCACAAGGGTTCACGCAGAGACCCGGCATCGATTATGATGACACCTACTCTCCTGTTATGAGTGGAATAATATTCTGGTATTTAATATATTTGGCAGTACAAATGAAATTATCCATACAGTTGATGGACATAGTGACCACATACTTATATGGGTCACTCGATTCGGACATTTACATGAAAGTCCCTAATGGACTTAAAATCCTGAATCCAAATGCAAATCGTAACATGTATTGTGTAAAATTACAAAAATCACTCTATGGCTTAAAACAATCGGGAAGAATGTGGTACAACCGATTAAGTGAATTTCTTCTTCAGAAGGGTTACTCAAACAATGATGATTGCCCTTATGTATTCATAAAGAGATCCTAAAGAGATTTTGGATCATCTCAGTGTATGTCGATGATTTCAATATCATTAGAATTACACAAGACATACAAGAGGCAAGTAATCATCTAAAGACGGAATTTGAGATGAAAGATTTGGGTAAAACCAAATTTTGCTTAGGTTTACAACTTGAGCATTTTTCCTCGGGAATTATGGTACATCAGTCTGCATATATCCAGAAGATCTTGGAGAAATTCAATATGGATAAATCATATCCATCCAAGACTCCTATGGTCGTTCGATCTCTTGATAGAGACAAAGATCCATTTAGACCTAGAGCCGATGACGAAGAGATATTAGGACCTGAAACTCCTTATCTTAGTGCTATCGGAGCACTAATGTATCTAGCAAACTGTACCAGACTTGATATTTCATTTGCAGTTAATCTATTGGCTAGACATAGTGCATCCCCTACTAAAAGGTATATGGTAGGTGTCAGGAATATACTCAGGTATCTCTAGGGCACAAAAGATCTTAGTTTATTCTATCAGAAAAATCAGGATATGATTATAGTGGGATACGCAGATGCTGACTATCTATCTGATCCCCATAATGCCAGATCACAGACTGGATTTGTATTTCTACATGGTGGAACAGCTATCTCTTGGAAGTCCTCAAAACAGACTTTAGTAGCCACTTCCACTAATCATTCTGAAATAATTACATTATATGAAGCATCACGTGAATGTGTTTGGCTTCGCAGAATGATTAACCACATACAACATTGATGTGGAATTGGTTCTTTAGAATCACCAACTATTATCTACGAAGATAATTCTGCTTGTATTACACAAATGCAATCAGATTATATAAAGAGCAATACTACAAAACACATTGCTCCTAAATTATTTTATCCCCATGAATTACAGAAAAGCGGGGAAATAGAAATCTTGCAAACTAAGTCTTGTGAAAATCTCACAGATTTATTTACAAAGTCCTTACCAACATCTCTATTCCAGAAATATGTTCATGGAATTGGTATGAAGCGAATTCGAGATTTGCAAGGTTCAGGGGGAGTAAACTCCTAAGATATAACCTGATAATGATCATCAGATCATATATATTGTACTCTTTTCCTTTATGAGTTTTTCCAAAATGGTTTCTCATAAAAGGTTTTTAATGAGGCAATATTAATACAAGACCTATATGTCATATCGTTTTCTCCTTATTTTTCCATTGGGTTTTAAAGGAGTTTTTCATGACATATTCTTTATTTCTCCTCATATTTTTCCCACAGGGTTTTAGGGGAGTTTTCCAGATGCTCTTTATATACAAAGATGAAATTGATCAAGGGGGGAGTGTTGTGAACCGACACATCTCTTCAGAGAGACACGACGCATGATCAATTTAAACAACAGCCATTAGCGGTTGCTAATTGTACTTCAAACAAACAACTGCCGTCTCTTAAGACTTGTATATATATGTAATAGTATCAGAGAATCAATAACAAGAATCACTTGATCTATTCTTTTTAGTCCAAACGCTGCCTCCATTGGTTCCTACTCTATTCTTTTGAGTTTGCGACTGCTTATAACTTGGAAAGGAGAGAGTTCGTGTAGTTCAAGATAATTGGCAACTCAGAGCTAAAGATGACCATCTTCAGTTGTACTTGCTACGAGAGGCTCCGTAAGTGCCCTACCTACCCCTCGAATAACTTAGGTGTTTGTGGTATAAATGTGCTTTTCTATGCTACTTAAGTATGTTTCATGGACCTAAATTTTGCTTTATGAAGTTGCTCATGTTGGATCCTGCCTACCTTGCAACTTTTAATGTCAATGCTTGGATTCTTCCTCAATTGTCGAAGGATATGTATGTACTGATGCTTGGATTATTTTATTTCTTAGCAACCTGCTTGTTTTTGCTTGGATTCTTTTATTTCTTAGTAAGAAACTTATTTGAAAGGCATGGCTAGCATTTTTTAGGCTAGCCAATAGATAGAAAAGGCTTCAGCAATGCAAACGAATATCACATAAGGTTCCTTACAAAAAATTCTGTGATATATCTTAACTCTTATCTTATATCACAGGCAACGAGGACTAGACACCGTATGTGATAGTTTGACTATGGTTTGACTATCACAGACAGGACAGTTTGATCCTTCTGTGATGACCTTTTCTTTAGCAGAAATTTTATTTATTTGATTTGTTAACTCGTCAAACCATCATCACCATGGCAAAACCACCTCTAGCGCGCTCATTTCAGAAGATTAGGAAGACATGACAGGCGATTTAGAGGGTTAAGGGCTAAGTGTCCATAGCAATGTCAAAACCAATGCTATTTTTACTACGAGAAACTTGCTACTGCTAGTTTCGAAAATATTCATTACGTCATTTATAACAAGGGGAGCATAAAATAGGAGGACTTTGCATGTGCGATATCTACAGGTAGTTCCGTCACCGGAGGCGTCACCAGTAGCAGAACTGCAAGATTGTTGTTAGCTTGTACCAAAGATCAACATACCTGCAAAAATAAATAAAATCAAGTTAAGAGATATATGCAAGTCTACCCGTGGCCCTAATTCGAAAGATTTTGGACTTACCAAAATGAGCTTGCATTTCGATCGTCCAATCCAAAAGTCATTCCAACTAAACAAATTCCATATGAAAAGAATAAAAGGCGATACTACTTTTCACTCATGGAGCCGCTATACCAATAAACTACCTACGAAATCAATCAAAGATTAGCCTCTGAGTGCCAAACTGTGTATCCATTCGCATTTGAAATTCGTGGCAAGTAAAGTTGAAGGCAAATACCAATCAATGGGCTACTCTATCGAGGACTTGATCCCAGGTAGCGCGTTAGATTGCTGGTGCTTCTTCTTTTTGCCTAGAGAAGAGAAATTGAGTAGTTAGATGATATAAGCACACCTTTTGTTTCTGCGGGTTTCTGGCCATCACACAATGTAATAGTGCAAGAGCCTTCCAGTAAATTAGATCACACATTTTTGCAGTGATGAAGACTAAAGATGAATTTCTCTTAGTTTAGATCAGAGCTGAAGCACAAGATGTTATTTCATTACTCTTTTAAAGGAAGGCAGTTACTTAATTTGTTGAAGAACTATACCTAAATTAAATGCCTAAAATTATTTTTCATGGAATATTCTTTCACCTAATGGATCGTGAATTGATGTTTACCATTCTCCTAAATGCGTCCTATATTCATTTCAGGAGTAAAAGGTATTAAAAAAAAAGACCAAGTTCTTTTCACGGCCTGAATGCCACAACAGAGTAGCAAGGTGCAGATTAATCACTCATTCAGCACTGTTTTATAGAACTGAAATGCTTTACAAGAAAGAGAAAAGGAGTAAGAGACCCAGGTCCAACCTGTGTCTTTTGAAGACAGAACTGCTGCTTTGCTGCATCTGCTTCTGGCCAATTCATTTCCAACTGCAGATACTTGAGTGTCTACTCTCTGAGATTTGGTTGCTTGTAGTCGGTTTGGCCTGCTTGCTGACAATTGCTGAGGGATTCCTGAGCAGAATTCTGATGTACTTGCAAGCAGCTGATCCAGATGCTGATAAGCATTATAGTAATATGCATCACTCAGTAAGAGAAGATGTTAAGATATTGTATCCATGCTTACAAGGAGGGGGCATCAAACCTTTTTTTGAGGAACAAAGCTCTTTTGAGCACCATGTAATGCTGAATTATCAGAACCATGTAATGCTGAATTATCACATGGTATCAACCCATTGTCAAGTGACGAGTTTAGAGTCGTGTTACTTGCATAGCTGCATGACTGCTCTGCACATGATTCACGGTAAAGCTGAGCAAGCTCCAACCGAAGCCGGTAGTTGCCCTGTGAATGATACATTTTTGTTGCAAGAGGAGCTGGCACATCTGATATATCGAATGAAGAAATCAAAACATCAGATAAGTAACAGTGCAAAGAAAATTTAAAAATATTATGATGAAAGAAAAACAAGGTTTGGAAAAAAAAAGGAAGTACGCCACTAATTGGAATCTCAGGTAAAATAAGATTGCTAAAGATGAGACTTTCAGTCACTGCTGTAAGCTCAGCAGTAAAATTTCGGTTGTTTTGGTAGATAAGAAGGGATTGTGAGACCAGACGTTCCTTTTAGAATAGCAGAATCCAAATATTTCAATATGCACAAACTGAGTGGAAATGTTAACCATTACTTGGAAGGCAGAAACAATTGTGCCACTCACTGGCAAACAGATACTTCTCATTTTCCAGGTTATCGGTGCCACCAACTCGCCAATTGGGCAAGTTCTACACTCAACCAATGTGAAATAATATTGGACCAGAACAAGAACCTGAGGCTCCCCATCCTAGATCCTCACGCAATACAGATCCTTTATGAATATTTTGCCAATTTGTTCAGCACGTAAGTTAGCTGTGGAGATGACAGGCCAACTACTCTTGATTTCCCCGTTAAAACTAATTATTGTAGTCTCATATATTTCAAGCATATTCTGATGCATTTTTCTAACAATTTGAAGATTTCTGCAATTAATAATTGCTAGTGGAAAAAGGAGTAAACATAACTCCATGTGATGATCAAGCAGAACTGATCACAAACAATCCAACACCCATATCGTGAAAGCATGCTCTATATTTGTAAAGTAAGACAAGAACAGAGCTGGAAATTGGAAACCCCACCCAAGAAAAAGCCATTGGATGGGCATCAGTGTAGGACCTCAGATTATTGATGACTAAACTATGTTTAACTACAATTAAGGAACATTAGCATTCCTCACAAAAATCAACTGTAGCACTTCTTAGCTTTAACCCCAGAAGAAAAAAAACATACGCAAAATTTGCTCCCAGACACTACACTTCCTTGGCATTTGCTGAGACATCGCAAAATTGATAATTTGCTGATGGACACTGTAAAATTATGGTCATTTGCTGGGACATGCCGGACTGATTAAAATATTGTATTTTAAAATTTAGGGCAGAGAAAGGGGATGAAAAGTCTTGTTTGCACTTGGAAGTCAAGTGAGCTCATCTGTCATCGACCACTACTCTTTATCTTCTCTTCTATCTCTCTCTAATGGCAAATAGAACTATCCATGCCCTTCAAAATAATAACATTTTAAATGGTTCATGTGCTCCAAGAAATGACAACCATTCTGCAGTGTCAATCAGGGAATTATCAATTTTAAAGTGTGTTTTCTGCAAACACCAATCAAGCCAGTGTTTAAGAGGGAATTTTGCCCCCCAAAAAATGTCTGTTAGCATGCCTATGTGCCAGTGCATGACAAAACATTAGCGGCACAAAAACAGCACCCTGTGTGTGTGTGGTGGTGAAGCATACTCAGAAGCACTTTGTACCTCTAAAACGACTTTCAGGTGCATTGGAGGCAGCTGCATTATCAGCAGATATTTTCAACCCTATAAAACAAATAAGCATACAGATAAGCCCTAGCACGACAAAAAAAAACCAGAGTTGGTTCTTGCCACAATCATCATATAGCTACCAATCGAAACATATATGCTGACAATGAAGCCACAACTTATATTGTTTCAATAAAACAGATCCGAGAATCAACTGCATCAGCCACCTCTGTACTATCCATTGTTCTAGATAATAGATTCAGATTATCATATCTCAAATGTGTACAAAAAATTGGCCTAGAAACTTATATCATTGAGGATCACAAAGTAATGCTAACAATAAACTTGTTGAGGGTAGTGGCAATACTAATAATAGCATTAAAGCATTACATACAAAGATCAAATGTTTCAAGAAACTATTCAACAACAAAAAAGTAGAATAAGAAACTCACCAGATTCATAGTAATTTTGAAGTAGAAAGAAAGTAGCACTTACTTTGATCAGCAGTAGAATCTAAAGGTTGTAGTTTGTTCGCATTTCCATTGTTCAACTCAAAATAATTGACGGTGTTCTGGTTTTCAGATTGAGGCTTTGCTTTCACTTTTATATGTACTTTTTGATCTATCAGATGTCAAGGCAGCAAAACTTTCAAGGGAATCCAGCTAACAAAAAATGGATATAAAGGAAAAACATTCCACATATGGAATGCATCTAGCAGTATGTACTATGTAGACATTCAAAGTAAATAAACAAGAATCAAGCTGTTTTTCCCATAAGCTATTAACTGGATACTTCCATTGCTTGTCAGTTTTATTTTTTCTGCCCTTCTTTGGAGGCTTCTTAGGATCAGCATCACCATCTACACCAATTGAATCGTTTGGATTTACCTTCCCTGAGCTACATTGCTCTGCGGAAGTCAAAATAAATGTGTGTTATGAATTTTCAGACCTATTCCATGGACTCCCTCTTAAGGAAAGAGTAAATTGATTTACAGTTACATCCAGCAAATGAGTAATAGGAAGGTTTGAAACAAAAAATAGAGTAAAAACTGTGAAAGCTTGAATATTCGGTATATAACATGTCGATTATTGCTGCCTGTCCAATTTGAAGTAACCTAGTAAAAGAACAAATAACACAAATATAGCTTCGTATTAAAATGAAAACAAACTAATGACTTCACAATATAATCCCATCTTGATTAAGATCATTGGTCAGTTGTGCAATTAATAATTGAATGGTAATGCCACCAGCTTTCCCTAAGCAAATGTACCAAATAGCAAACAAACTACTCCTGCTCTAAGAACAAGATACACTGTCATGGATGTAGGGCATCTTTTGATAAATGAATAATATGACTTGAATAATTTTGTACCAGTACTCAACTACTCGTTGATGAAGTCAAACGATGAAATAGCGACATCTTGAAGCCTTTGCATATACACACTGCAAATTATGTAGTTTATGTGCTGACTAGCCTGAAGTCATGCTAAATTATGATTACATAGATGTTTACAGCTTTGTTCCCAGCAACATCAGGATGAATTCAGATCAACTCACACTAAAATAATGTCATGTTCAATAATACCTGCATGAGGTGCATATTGGCTGGCCTTAACTGGCTTCCTGCATGTATTACATCGGACCTTCAATACAAAATGTCAGCTCAAATTGGAAGCAGAAAATGAAAAAGGAAACCATACAATGTAGGTTCATCAAAGGTTACCAGGTCCAATGGATCAGCCATAGGTTTTGATCCAAATATATGCATATCTGCACATAACTAAATGATAAATTGTGGCATCAACTGATAAACTTTACAATGTGAACTATGATATAATAGCACTGTGTGTTACAAAGTAAACATGACGTAGTAGTACATAATGCCAAGAAACAGATTGAGAAAAACAGATAAATCAGTTATCAGTCTAACAAATAAAATACATATCAGACAGTACTGACAGCATTAAAATTGTACCTAGAAAAAACAGTGCCACTGATAAAGACAGTTAGAAGTCCTAAAGGGACTGTGATCTGCTGGTTCTAGAAAGAGGGAGACTTACCATCTTCATCAAGTAAATTTGGTTCATGTGCACCAAAAAGTTGCTTGTGTAGGATATGTGAAGCACTCTTCTCATTGATTACCTCATCTGCCAAAAGTCAGGAGGGAGATTTTATTTTCATTCTCAAATAACCAGAAGGAATAAGTTATATACTCTTTTTGGTAACAAAGAACCTTTATTTTATTCTCTCCGAAGAGCTACAGGTAAAAATTCCAAGGAATAAAAGATAGAAGACAAATAATCACAATTCAGTTGTCCAAATATGATAAAACAGTGACATTTTAACCTTGTATGCTGATGGTGAAATCTCTAAGGTCATTACACTACCTCTAAATCGAGATAATGTGCACATAATACGTATACAAGTTATAGGTATTCGTTAATATGGAAAATGATATTGTAATATTCAAGTCAGGTTAACGTTTATATTATATACATAAATTTATAGTCTTGCAACTATGAAAATAGCTATAAAGGCAACATGACATGAATAGTGCAACATCAATTTTATAATACCAATATTATTGGTTTTATTCTTGTGTATATAGGTTTTAAGGTCCTCTAACCAAATCTTGTGAATAAACAAAATGGAAGCTCATGAGCTAATAAATTTGTTATAGTTTACCTGGTGTAGCATGATTTTCCATCATTACAAGCTTCAGCACAGAAGCCATTTTAAAATGTCCAGACATGCAAACCATTTTGGAATAGCAACCTACGTTACCACATGCACAGGACATCAGTAAAAGTTAACAAATTATTCAAACATCTAACGTTGGAACTGGGTGATATCATGTTGTAAGAAACTTTGCAATGCGTTAGCTAATTCAAAACTTGCAGTTTGATTATACGCCTGATCATTGTCTTTCCAATATTTAGCCTCTCCATGAGGAAAACTGACGCACATAGGTGTCACTAGCATGTGGTGTCTCACGTGCCACTGATTCATGCATTAAATCCTATAGTAAGTTTCAACGACACTAGTGTATAAAACCATAAAAGCCACAGATAAAGCATGAGCCAGGCCAGTGCATCAATTTGCATGCTTCAGCTTGCATTTCATAACTAGAAACAAACTGATATATGCAGACATTTAGGACCAAAAGTAGCTGATCTCCATGATTTAACATGTCAATTATATGCTCACAAGTTACAAAAAAATAATTCTAATCCTAAATTCAAAACAGAAATAATGAACAAAAATAATCACAGACCTATGCTTACAATTCAAATTCCAAGCTCTCTAAGTACCACCATCAAATTGCAATTTCAACATTCCATTATGCATCTCATACTGTTAACTCTATGCTCACGGACAAAACTTCGGTAACACCTGTCCCCTGGGCCAACTTGTCAGCCAGTGTTTGCATAAGTTCCATTTGCACGTGTGGCCTCAATCTTTTCACACTCCCTGAGAATTCAAACCGAAACTGCAAAAAAAAACCAAAAGCCCAAAGAAGGGTAGGAAAACTCCACTCACATTCCCAGTCCAGCATCTCACGTTGCGGCAAAGTTACAGAAAATCCTAAAATGTGCGTCCCCCGGTGCAAGTTTTGATCTTCTCACCATTATGTCCCTCTCCTAAATTCAGATCAAACTACACCTAAGCGGTTCAAACAACAATAAGTGCACAACGAACAGGTAAGCGCCCAATACAATGTGACAGTCTGACTATACGCATAGCTGTGATCATTCCACTGCATCACTAACGCATTTCAAAATTTGAGATCAAATTCCGAATAAAAACTTCCTAGAAATATCACAGAACGTTTCACAAGCCAGCGCTGTCACTACAACAACCGAAAATTCAGATCAAATTACAACTAAAATTTAGCGAATCGACCCAGTAAAAACCCCACAGGAAATTTGCTTTTGATTTTACAAGTGTCTCACCTGCAAAAGCTGAATTCCTGGAGGACGCCGAGCCCTCGAAGAATGCCCACAAAATCAGGAAAAAATCACGGTATCAATCAGTGGCGCGCCACCGCCCGCCGGCGGCGCCTCCTCCTCCCCCGCGCGCCCCCGCGCGTCACATGCCAAATTCCGCGGGTAGAGGGGCCAGGAGAGAGCGAACCAGAGGCACAGGGGGGACGTGGGAGGAGCGGTACGGTGGCGTAGAGAGATCTCCAACGCTCGGCAGAGGATCCCCGGCGATCGCCGGCGGCGAGGGGGAGGGGACGAGGCGGGCGGAGGCGAAGCGAGCGCCAAGCGTTCGGAGATTTGGGGCGGAGGCGTTCCGGCTCGCGGTTCTTGTAGCAAGAGAACCGACCGGGTGGGACACTGGTTCGGGCCGGTTCGACCGTACCTGGTCCGACTCAACCCGGTTCGCTCGCCGCTATGCTACTCGCCGCAGCAGAGCAAGGAAGGGGGGAGGGAAAAAAAAGGCGGCACCTTTGCGGCGGCTATGGCGGGGGCGACGGGGGCGGCGGCGGCGTGGGGGGCGAGGAGCAGGGTGGCGTTCGTGCTGGTGGACGGGATCGGGGACGTGACGATCCCGTCGCTGGGGGGGCAGACGCCGCTGGAGGCGGCGGCGGCGCCGAGGCTTGACGCGGTGGCGGCGGCCGGGGTGACCGGGCTCATGGACCCCGTGGAGCCCGGGCTCGCCTGCGGCAGCGATACGGCGCACCTCTCCCTCCTCGGGTACGACCCCCGCGTGTACTACCGCGGCCGCGGCGCGTTCGAGTCCATGGGCGCCGGCCTTGCCATGGCTCCCGGCGACATCGCCTTCAAGGTCCGCTTCTTGGGACACTACATTGCATTTCTAACTTCCTGTAGCAGTAAGTTAGTTCTATTTTGTTAGATTCTCCACCCTTGTGTTCTACTATTTCTAATTAGTTAATGGCTCAGATCATAGTGTTCTTGTAATAGCAATACTAAATTGGAGCTCTTTTTTGTTAGATCTTGTGATGTAGTACTACATTTTTTTTGCTTAGTGAGGGCCCAGATCATAGTGGCACTTTTCAAGCCATGCAGTATGTCTGGCTTGATGAATGCGTTGTTTCCCTTTGCTGAATTATGCGCACAAATTGCACGCAGTCGAACTTTGCTACGTTGGATGAAAGCACGGGGGGTTATTGTCAGCAGGAGGGCAGATCGGCATTTCGAGGAGGAAGGCCCAATCCTCTGTGCTGCACTAGATGGGATGAAGCTCCCGTCGTTTCCCAAATATGACGTGAGAGTCAGGTGCACCACGTATTCATACTTCCATAGTGAGCAAAGCATTGATGTGTGTATATTGTTTGGTTGTACTGTAATTTACACCTCTTCTCTACAGGTATGCTACTGAACACAGATGTGGCGTGGTTGTGAAAGGACCAAGGCTGAGCGGGAACATTTCAGGAACTGATCCGTTGAAGGACAACCGCTTGCATCTAAAGGCTGAACCTTTGGATGATACAGAAGAAGCTAAAAACACGGCAGCTGTGGTCAATGAGCTTTCTAAGGAGATAACACGTATACTGGTTTCTCACCCCATCAATGCGAAGCGTGCAGCTGAGGGGAAGAACGTTGCTAATGTCGTGCTATTGCGAGGCTGTGGTATCCGGATTGAGGTTAGTGGGCCCAATATTAATCTCGTTTTGTAATTGTTCATTTTTGCAACACTCTGGAGTCTGGAGGTAGCAATATCAATATGACACATAGTTTTGGAGAGATTTGTGCAATTCTCTTACTTATGTTTATTCTGGTTTTCAATGCCATCAAAACGAGCATAATCCAGATCTGATTTCCAAGTTCTTATTTTGGAAGTTGTAGCAAAGTAAGGTTAGGGCATCTTGGTCTGTTCAAATTTGCTACAGTTTGTTTATGCTATAAACAAAATTGACATCAGTGCACCAATAATGGCCAGAAGGAAAACTTTGAAGCAAACTATTACAGTTCTATATATTTTTAAGCATCCATTTAGAATAATGTATATATGTTACCATCACAACACATCTCGGAAATGCACTATTGGTCAACCTTGGCAATTTGCTTCTGCAATTTTGTCTGAGAATTACTTCCTGCAAGCATAAGAATTTCCCATAGCATAAGGTTCAACATGTTTTATCCCTACTGGAACTTGATACTACTGAAACTTCCTTCCTAATGAAGTTTCATGTGGCTATAATAGGTACCAGCCTTCGAAACCAAGCATGGACTTGCACCATGCATGGTAGCTCCTACCAAGATCATAGCCGGGCTGGGGCTATCACTGGGCATTGATATCCTTGAAGCACCTGGAGCAACTGGGGATTACCGAACTCTGTTAACTTCCAAGGCTAAAGCTATAGCCAAGGCACTCTCTGCTCCTCTGGATACACCACCTCGTGTTTTTGTGCCTGGAGAGGATGAATATAAACCCGGAAGAGAGAATGGGTACGACTTTGGGTTCTTGCACATTAAGGTGAAAACACAACTCAGGCTCTTTCAAACTAGCATTAACCATGTGATTCTGACAGTTCTTCATGTAATGTTCATGCAGGCCATTGACGATGCTGGCCATGACAAGGCTGTCAAGTTAAAGGTACGAGGTCTGGAAGCCGTCGACCGGGCCATTGGTCAGCTTGCAAGGCTCCTATGGGAAGCCGAAAAGTCCGGGCACTACCAGTACTTTCCTTTGTGTCACTGGAGACCATTCTACTCCTGTCGAGTACGGTGACCATAGCTTCGAACCTGTTCCATTTGCGATATGCCGACTGAGAGATTTTGTGGGAGCCGTTGGGGAGGAGAATGTGATGAACACCCCTCTCGATGATTTCCTGCTTCCTTCAGTGAAATCAGGAGAAGATTTAACTGATAATGCAGGATTAGCGAAACGCAAGCCTGATGAGCGTAAAGCTTTTGGTGGTGATACTGTGTGTGAATACACTGAGATCGCTGCTGCAAGGGGCTGCCTGGGGCGATTTCCTGGAAGTGAGATGATGGGCATCATCAAGAAGTTCATGAAAGCGAAGAACGACTAATGCCGGTTCAAGTGCTAACATTGTACTTAATGTATTGACATTGAAGCTTTGTAATAATAATGAACGGAGAAACATAGCAGAACCAGCTTAGTCGGAGATGAATAAAGGCTACCATGATTTGTTCCTGAACCCATGCAAAGGCGTAATGATCTGTGGTCGGAAGCGGGAAGCGCAAGCCTTTTCTCCATTCCATTTTTGACGTGTCCAATTCATGAAACTTCTTATTTCATACATAGTTTAATGCTGAATTTGTGTGCTTCCAGTTCAAATGATGCAGCAATTTGTGATAAATTATGTAGCGTGACAAGAAGAATCAGGCACTATCTTCAGAAATTATACGAAGAATGTACGGCCCATGCAAGAAACTGTTCTTTTTCTGTTCCATCAACATGATGTAAACATCTTACATCTACAAGAGATCTAGCTATCTGCGCGCGTTCTCGTGCAAAAACCAGTGTTGCACAAGAGAAGAATATTCAGAAAGATAAAGCACACCAGTAAAATAACATCATTACATACAGAAACCTCAATACATTAGGGAGTTACAATTGCTTTGAGCCTTACAGGAAGCACTAACACCAACCAAGAATGTCAAGAACGTTAGATAAGAAATACATCAAAATACTAAAACCTTGTGAACTATTGATCGAAAGGAAAGCAGCATTGGGTTTGACCAAACTAACAATGGAACCAATCTACAGCAGCTTATAGACTAACGAACATTGGAACTCAGAAAAGAAAAATCATGGGAAATATACAGAAACAGAATATTTCCACCTGTCACTATCCTCTGTTTCTGCAAGAGCAACAAAGGTACAATTTAACGAACTGACGCGCTCCACAAACATAATCAGTCATACATACAGGTCTTATATTTATGAAAAGAAATGTGTAATCTGCTTATCTCATGTATTACTCCAAAGAAAATAAGGCTAAAATGCGAATGGCCTGGACAATTTGTCACGACGATGCAGAGGAGTTGTTGCCAAGAAGACAGATAAATGCATCAAGCAGCAAGCAGACGTCAAAGATATCCTTCAGAGGAGACCCCGTCGCCTTTTGTAGTCACTCACTGAGAGAGTTAAAGCATGCCTTCTTCCATCATTGTCGGGGATCTTGTACCCCATTGTTGCTTCTATCTTCTGCTTCCTCGCCATGTATCCATCAAACAGACCTTTAGGCCCACCATATTCTTCCAGAACAGACAATGATATAGGAAGTTCAAAATTATGGAGCGAATTCAATTCTGTCCCGATATCCAAAGGTGCATTGGTATCAACCAGCTTCCCGGCTTCAGCTGCTGCTACTAGAGCTGAAGCTGTGGCTGATGTACCAACTCGCACCCCACTCTTCACATTTTCGGTGCCAGCCATTGCATTACCGCCATTCCCATTGGAGGCTTCAGCATTATCTCCTGCTTCTCCTTCTGGCTTTGCCGCATAATAATTTCTCGATCTTGTCCACCTCCTTGAAAAAGGATCATAACCAGCCTCTCCAGCCTTCAGACTTGTATTGACAGCTTTCATTTCTGATGCATTCTTGAAGTTCTCAGCACGGTTCTTCCTGTTCATCTCCTCCAACTTCGCTGCCTTCTCATTATTTGACATTGGTTGCGCGATCTTCTGCAGCTGATTCAGCTTTGCACGGATCTTTTCTGCTTCTGCTTCATCCCTCCGTACCAGGGCCATCTCCAACTGATCCCTCAGCCTATCCTTCTCAGCAGCAACATTCATAGGACGCCTCACAGCTGATTTCTTCTCTCGCAGCATCTGCTTTACAGTAGCTGCTGAATACACGAAGGAGTAGGCCTTTTGAATAGCTTCTTTCTTCTCGAGCACTTCCTGCCGAGTTGGTATGCGCACACCATTCTTTTCAGCCTCTTGCAACCACTCCTTGAACTCTTCTTCGAGGGCTGGGGAGTCGGACACCTGAGTCATCTGCCACCGAGCAGCATTAGCTTCATTATCCCATACAACGTTGAGATACTTGCATGTTCTGTAGCTCTCTAGCTTGTACTGCCGATCTGGGTCACTTGCGTCCACGTTTCTAACTATGCAGAGCCTGTACTTGGGGATACCCGATCTTGTCTTGCCAATCCCAAGCCGCACAAAGCACCCAGATACAAGTTCCTCAAAGAAGGGCTCCATGAACCATTTCACCAGCTTTGATCTCCGAAGGGTTATACTCTTCACATCATCAAACTTGAGAGGGTCAAGCCTACTTGGTGATTCATCAAACTCATCATCCCGACTGTCACCAGCGATCCCCCCATGGTCATTCATCCTCCCCCTGTTACCGTCATCGTTGCTACCATCGCTCGGGGGGCTCCCAGCCCTGCGCCTAGTCGGCGAGCCACTCTTGGAGAGCAGATCCTTGAACCTGTTACGGTGGCCCTCCGGGTCCTGCTGCCTCAGCCGCTTGGCCCGCAGCTCGTCCAGGGCGCTCTTGGTGGCGGACCTGTCGATCCTGGTGGAGGACCGCGACCGGCTGAGCGGCGGGGGAGGGCTGTCCTTGCGGGCCTTCTCCGCCGTCTTGGACGAGGACGCCCGCGCCAGCTTCTTGAGCTTGTAGTCGTCGATCCTGGTGCTCCGCTCCGCGAGGATCATCTCCCTGTCGAGCTCCGACATCTTCTCCAGCTGCTCCTTGTCGTCCTCGTCCTTGTACAGGTCGCTCCCGACGGACGGCGCGCTGTCGGAGTCGTCGTCCCCGCCGCCCCCGCTCCGCCTCCCCGCGTCGTCGTCGAAGTCCTCGTCGTCGTCGTCGTACCCTCCTCCCCCTCTACCGCCGCCCTTCTCCGGCTGGTGCCTCTTCTTGAGCGGCACCTGTGAAACTCCCGCCGAGTGCCGCTTCCTCGGGTAGCTCGGCGCGGCGTCCGAGTCGGAGTCGCCAGCGCCGCCGTCGGAGCCATCGGAGCCGCTCCCACCGGAGTATGACCCGCCAGCGTGCCGCCCCCGCTGCTGCTGCTGCCACCGCTGGTTCGACGACGGCCGGGGCTGGCCGCTCTTCCCCACGTTTCGCCCGGCCGCCTGCAGGAGCAGATCTTCCAGGTGAGGATCCGGCATGGCCGACGACGTTCCTCCTCAAGAACAAGCCCCCCCTGCACGAACAATACCTGGGGAAATCAGCAAACAAGCTGGATGGATTGGTAGGAGAGAGAGGAAGATCTGGACTTGCCTTGGAGGTGCGGTGGAGGTCCCGGCGGCGGAGAGGGTTCGAAGAGAAGAGAGGAAGAGGAAGAAGTTATGTACTTGGTTGGGCCTTGGGAGGAGCTAACTACTTGAAGGCCGGAAAATTGCGTCCAGCCCACTAGCCTTCTTCGATTAGTAGGCTCTCAAGCAGGATTGAAAACGGTCAAAAAAAATATCTTATGGTTTCCATTTCCGCACTTTTTTATCGGAGCGAAACGAATACAGAAACTCTAAAAACATAAATAGGAAGTATCGGAAATGAATACAAGACGAATACGGTCGAAAATGAAAAAGATAACGAATATTGTCGGAACACAAGAACCCCTTGAACCATGCACAAAAACACAACAAAAACAACATAACAAAAAGTAATATATATTACATAACCAATTATATTTGTACGAAAGTAGGAAGGATTAGCCGGTTAGGGATAGGATAGATGGGCTGGATGGACCAGAACTTTTACACGGACTTATTCGGAAATATTCCGTTTTCTTATACGGAATTTCCATTTCCGACTGAAATAGCTATACCGTCTCCGTTTCCGTTTTCGTATAAAATTTCTGTTTCCGTTTCCGTACGAGAAATTCCATTTCCGTTTCTGTGTAAAAACTTCCGTTTCCGTTTTCACCCTACTCTCAAGCTGTAGCCGACCCTTCTCTCCCAAAAAAAAGAGCTGAAGCTGATGTTTTCGAAACAAGATGTTGGAAATCGACGAGCAAGTAACAAAAGTACTCCAACCTTTCTGAAATATTTTTATGTTTTCTGTGAACAATCCAACGACTACTCAATCATGCAAATTTTAAGATGACATGATATTAGAACTTTTTATTTTTTTTATTTTTGTGGTTTTTAGAAATCCTTCTAATCAAAGAGGTTCTAAATGATGAAAATCGATACAAATAACCCTTAGAATGGTGTGCATGTGGTTTTCCTATGTGACAATTAACGCCCGTAAGAAAGGATGTTTTTGCCACGTGTGTTACTAGGGCGAGATTTCAACATTTGAGAAGATTTTGTTTAATTAAAATGAGGTCCACGTATAGGGATGGCAACAGGGAAATTTTCTACGGGGACTGCCGAAACATCCTCATTTCCGTGAGACAAAAAGGTCCCTGCGAGCCCTGTACCATCGAACATGTCATATTTTAATTCACATAGTAACGAGTACACTTAAATCATTCTATGAAATTAAAACATGATAATATAATATTATAAAGATTCACAACTTAACATACCAACTAGTATATAAAACACCATACTTGAGCAAATAATGAGTAACATATATACTATAAAGTATATGACCCACCTATTAATACTATTTTTGCAAAGCCCCACAAGGGACGGGGATGGGGATGGGGATGGAGAGGATTTCTCCTATCAAGGTTCGCATGGGGGACAAACTCTCCCATTCACGTTCCCTAATAGGGGTATACCCTGCGGATGAACGGGGAAGGAGGCCCATTGCTATCCCTACTCACATGTCATGTTGTTCTATCTTCATTACTCTTTACAAAATCTCAATTCTTCCCACGTGTCATTCTTATCCTCGATCTTCCCTTGAGCAGATCCCAATCTCCGTTTTATAAAGATCTTTTAAGCATAAATTTATGAGGAAGATAGAGGATAAGAGAAGAAGAGACATGCAAGCCCCATTGTATGTAAACTTTTTTCCCTGTATGTACTTTTAAATATAAAGTTATGAGTAATTGTGATGTCATCTTCATGTTATATCCCACGGTGTCAAATCTGCGTATAAGTTTGCCACGCCATAGTCCACAGAGGAAAAATCACCGACAAAACCATTCTAGGGGGTCGTTTTGTCAGCATTCCTACTTCAAGGTGTGTGTTGACCCGATTTTTAATTTAGGATATTTAGTCGGATAGACTAATTCGAGTGTGAAATTAGGACTTATTTTTTTAAGAAAAAGGAGATGAAATCAAATAATTAGCAAGTATGATTTAGTCATTCGAACTTAAACCCCAAGCTAACAATTAATTAAGGAGAGAGAGCTTCACTTAATTTGACCTTAATTTCACTCATCTCCGAGCTATAAGAAACCATTTGAAGGAGGATTAGCTATAAATACATATTAGGAAGAACTTAGTACAAAAATAACAAGATACTTTTGTTTCTCTTTTTACACTGCACATTAATTTTGTCATACCCGAGCATTGTTCCATGGTGTCTTAATGCTCCAAGGAATGGACACTTGCTTGGGGGTCTCAGGAAAGGAAACCCTAATGCCATCAGTGAAGGAAATGATAGGAAGAAGATAGGGATGAGGGTGTGGGGAAAGGCCACAGAATATGGGCGCTGGGATGGCATACAGTGACGGTGTTACGCTCATGACGTTCTAGTGGAGAGAGACCGGATGGGGAGGGGATGAGAGGAGGACGAGTGGGTGTGGCAGGGCTTAATCGAGGGTTTTGCTCCGTGGCTTTACGTGGATAATTTCCACCTACTCTAGGGGTAGGTACGTAGCTAGGTGTGCAGAGGAGAGGTAGAGCAAAAAATTTCAACTCCACCATAATAAGCTTCACCTAATTCACTAACGGATGTAAGGACATGTATCGTAAACACTTTCTAAAGCTAATCATAACCACCGTGGTGACACGGCGTCGTCAATATGCCACTATAGTCATTATTGTGCGTTGTTGCTCTGCCCTTTGTTGCTCCGACCTTTACGCTTCCGCCTTGTGAACCATCACCGAATGTTGGCCGCGTCTCTTGCCAGCCTCTTATTGTGTCCTCAAACGTGACTTGTGGGTATTTGAATCAATTTCACCTGCTAGTAGCGTCACACTACATCCATGCCAACCCAAAAAAAAATCATGTTGGTCCATTTGTTAGCATGTTTGCCAACGCCCCTCATTGCGCGTTGCCATAGCTTGGGTCGAGGATGCCATTGTTTGGGTTGGCGATGCTGACCTGAAGACATTTCATGGGTCCACGATGCTCGCGCCACAGCTTAGATCTCATCGATCCGCAGCTGAAGACTGGATGGCTTGGATCTTGTCGATATGCCATCGAATCGATGACATCGTGGCTTGGATCTCGTAGTTGCATCACCAGATCAACAACGGTGTGGCTTGGATCTCATCGACACACTGCCAAATCGAGGACCTTATAGCTTGGATCTCGCAATTGCGTCACTGGATTAAGGATGTTGTAGTTGAGATCTTGTAAATGCATTGCTACATTGGAGACGTCATAGTTTGGATCTTGCAATTGAGTTGTTGTAATAAGGGAGACATGGCTAGGATATCCTTGATGTGCTGTCAGATCAAGGACATCGTGTCTCGGATCTCACAACACCATGGAATGAGAAAGACACGGCTTTGATCTTGCTGTTACAATCTCAGTTTGAGAAATCCATTTTCGTCTCCACCACACTATCTGCAGAGGAGAATAATATGGAGTAGATGGGACAGCAACGATGATGCTACACAAGAGGAGGATGACCAAGGTCCGATGAGTTGCACGATAAAGAATATATTGAACCTTTTTTATAAATCCTAGATCTACCTGACACGGCAAACTTAGGGTGTGTTTGGTTCAGCTTTTGAAACCAACTTCTATGGTGAAAAAGCTGAATCTGAACCAAAGGGGTTGCTAGCCATTGCAACTTTCCCAAAAGCAGCAACTTCCCGCAATGCAATTTTCACAGCAGTAATAGCCCTGCTTCCATCGCGGTGAGAACAAAAATTTGAGGGAAATTACCCACGTTGCCACTGGTAAGTTTGTGTACCGATTCGTTTCTTTTTCTCCCGCACCCCCGCAGACACCCGACCTCCTCTGCACAACAGCAGCCCCACGCTAGGGTTCCGACCACGCCGCCCATACTCCGGCCGCCGCCCCGCCTCTACCCTGCTTCCCCGCCCCGCCCTCTCCCGCCGCGCCACCCTCTCCCGCCGCGTCGCCCCTTCCCGCCGCGCCACCCCTTCCCGCCGCCCCGCCTCGACCCGGCCTTCCCCGCCCCGCCCTCTCCCGCCGCGCCACCCTCTCCCGCCGCGCCGCCCCTTCCCGCCGCGCCACCCCTTCCCGCCGCCCCGCCTCGACCCGGCCTTCCCCGCCCCGCCTCGACCCGGCCTTCCCCGCCCCGCCCTCTCCCGCCGCGCCACCCTCTCCCGCCGCGCCGCCCCTTCCCGCCGCCACGCCTCGACCCGGCCTTCCCCGCCCCACCCCACCCCGCCCCACCGTCGAGCCGTTCTGCCTTCCCCGCCCGGAGTAGAGCCGCGCCGCCGCTTCCTACAGCCAGTAAGGCTCGGCCCACCTCCCTTCTCCCTCCTCCCTCCCTCCCTCTTCCCTCCCTCTTTCCCTCCCTCCCCCCTCCTGCCCCATGTTCTTCTCTGTTTTTTTCTAGATTTTTGTTTCAATACTTGCAATTGGTGTATGCAGTGTATGCAATTGGTGTATGCAATTGGTGTATGCAATTGGTATACGCAGTGTATGCAATTGGTGTATGCAATTGGTGAATTATGATGATTGCTTGATTAATTTGGAACGCTGCTATATTTCGGTTGGGTGCTGTACGTATCTGCTGAGTTAGACAGAATGTCGCCTCCACTTTTCAACGATAACATGAATGAACAATTGATTGTTGTTGTGCAGAGGCTAGAGAGTACCACTACCAACATCCTCTTGGGTTCATAGAAGGGGTGCTGTGTTTACGTGAGATTGTCATGTTCGACAATGGTACTAGTATCCTGCAATGCGTTTTAACATATTGTGCATTGTTTCTTTTAAAAAATTCCACTCGGGACTTATTTTCTCTTTCTTTTTTACGAAAACAGCATTAGCTTTGCCCACTCATCAAGAAGTGAAAATGTTTACTAAGTTCAAGTGCATGTTGTGATTTTAATGTGTAATGGAGTTTGCTTGCAAGGTGTTTGTGAGAATGCCTGTAGGGAATTTTTTTTTGAATTTGGGCATATATCATGCAGAACGTGTGGACTCAATATTGATATTAAAGCTAAGAAATATTTTGCGAGTGATCTAGCTCCTCTCAAGAGTGCATGGTTGTATGATTTATGTTTCAAATACTTTGCAATGTGATGAAGTCATTGAATTTATTTTTGCTTGATTGAAGTATGGCTGAGAAGGCAGTTTGGGATGATGCAAATGTGAGGCATTTCATTGATATTTGCAAAGAAGAGGTTAATGCTGGGAACAGGCCCTTAGGTTTTTTCAATAGGACTGGTTGGAAAAACCTTGCAGAGAAGTTTGAAGCAAAATCTGGGAAGAAGCTAACAAGACACAACTGAAGAACAAATGGGATAATCTGAAAAAAGATTATACATGGTTCATGGAGTTGAAAAATGTTGCTACTAGGCTTGGATGGGATGATGTAAAGCAACCGTTGATTGCTCTAAAGAATGGTGGGATGAACATCTTGATGTAAGAATAGTATAGATTTTTGTTTTTTTCATTAGCCATACTTTTATATGATTGCAGTAGCTAACTTTTACATTCAATTTCAGAGATGCAACAATCCTGATAAAGGTATCAAATGCAACCATATGAGGTTTAGCAAACATGGTCCGAAGCACCTTGACGATCTGCACATCCTGTTTGCTAAGATACATGTTACTGGGGTTACTGCAACCTGTCCTGGAGACGTGTCCTCTGATGATTCTAGTGATGAGGATGTGGTTGAGGTACAGAAAAGTGCTGACAGTGCTGAAATGAAGTTGGCTGCTTTGAAGAAACCAAAAGCAGCAAAAAAGAAGCGCAAGGAATCCTCTAGTGCGACTGAAGAGAAGGATGAGAAGAGCCCCTTCTTTCGATTGTACAAGAACACATGTCTCAAAATAGAAACTGCAGCTGACAAGATCAGCTCAAGTGTTGAAGCATCATCAGCTCCTCCTCCAACCTACCATGTCCCAACCATTGCAAAGGTCATGAAGACGGTGAAAGAATGTGGGGTGCAAGAAAAAACTGCTTTGATGCACACAGCCACTTTGCTCATCGTGAAGCCTGAATTTAGGGAGATCTTCAGCTCGCTGGAAACAAATGAAGGAAGTTTTGATTTGCTGGAGAGGGAGCATGAAAAGGAGATGATGAAGCGCATGTAGAACCTTATTTCAGTTATCTATTTGAAGTGTTGTGTTGTGAACCATTATATGCTAGTGTTCTGAACCATGATTTGCTTGTGTTTTGAACAATTTGATGTACAATGTTGAGCCATAAGTGTTATTGTTGCTACCATGAATTTGTTGTTACTGCCATATTGGTTGTATGTGCTGTCATTTGATGTTGAATGTGAGGTTCCTGCCATGAATTTTTTTGATGCCATATTTGCTAACGTGAACATGTTACTATGTTGTGTAGATGGATGTGAACATGGAAGAATTGGCCAAAAAGGGGCAGAAGGGACTACTACTTGTAGCTGAACTTTCGCAGCAGGCTGCCATCATTGGACACATGGGTAACCTTTACACTGAGCGGTATTTGCACAAAGGTGAATATAGAGAAGCTCCGGAAACTGGACTTCAATGGGTCATGAGGTGTTATAGTCGTCCTAGATATTTTTATAAGATGTTTCGGATGAGCACTGAGGTTTTCATGGCATTTCATGATTTGCTGGTCTCTACGTACGGTTTGAAGTCAACTAACAATGTTTCATCAATTGAGTCACTGGCCATGTTCTTATACATTGTTGGAGGCCCCCAAGCATTCTCACAAGCTGAAGACCGTTTTGTCCGGTCACTATGGACAATTAACAGCAAGTTCAAGGAAGTACTGATTTGTTTACGCAAGTTAGCAAAAGACAACATCAAACCGACAGATCCTACTTTCAATACTGAGCACGAAAAGGTTAAAGAAGCTCGTTTCTGGCCTCATTTCAAATGCGCTATTGGTGCTATAGATGGATCACATGTCCCAGTTTCGGTGCCTGCAGAGGAGGTTGTTAACCATACATGTCGGCACGGATATACATCTCAGAATGTGCTTGCCATATGTGACTTTGACATGAGGTTTACCTTTGCAGTTGCTGGTTGGCCGGGCTCTGCACATAACACAAGGATCCTCAATCATGCATTAGCAAATTTTTCTTCATTTCCTGTGCCTCCTAAAGGTATAAAATAATTATCTATGTTACCAATAATTCCGTTGTTATTTGCATATGCTAACTTGGTTTTTATTTTCAGGAAAATACTACCTTGTGGACTCCAGTTATCCAAACCGAATAGGATACCTTGCTCCTTTCAAAGGTAGTACATAGCATCTACCGAAATTTCGGCTTCATCGTGGGCGTGCACCTCAAGGGAAGTATGAGGTGTTCAATTTTTTGCATTCATCCCTTCGCAATGTCATTGAGCGTGCATTCGGAGTCCTGAAGCAAAAGTGGCGCATATTGAAGGCTATGCCAAGTTTCTCACCTCGTACTCAGAAGCATATCATTCTTGCTTGCATCGCGTTGCATAATTTTATTCGTGATAGCAAGTTGCGTGATAAGGAGTTTGATAGATGTGATGCAGATGAGGAGTATCTACCGGCAGCGGCACGTGCAGTAGCACAAACACAAGGGGATGAGAGTCTAGAGGGGGGAGAACGAGGATACCATGAATACCATTCGTAGTAGGATAGCTGATGCTTTGGTTAGTGCGAGAGGGAGATAGCTATGTTGATGGATGATATCATTGTATAAACCATATATCTTTTGTGTAATATTCTCACTTTCTATTTATATGAACCATATGTCTACGTATGCAACATTCAGAAAATAAAATTTTCCTTCTCAAAATAGTCATTTACATGTCAATCACTGTACAGATCAGTGTTTTACGATCAATTAGCGTATAAAACAGTCTCTCAGGCCCTCATGGGCATTACAGACAATTCGTACCAAATCCACAGTTTCACAGTTGCTCCAACCAAATAACTTCCAGCTTTTCCACAGTTCTCAGCTCACATCTGCTTTCCCACAGCTCACAGCTCACGGCAGCTTTTCAGATCCACAGCTGAACCAAACACTCCTTAGATCTCATTTTTGCACCTCGAGTCCTCGACGATGTAGATAGCGTTAACGATATACCTGAACTTCCCTTCCATTCTTCTGTTGGAGCATAGAGCATCAGCTGCTTTTTTGGACACTTTATCCTAAGCCTATCTATTTTATCTCCAATCTACACTATAATTGTCACCATTGGTTGGTAGCTACCTCCAGAGCCAAGAACCTCTCCCAAGCAGCGTAGCACTCCACCCACCAGCCAAGCTTCTTCCCACCGCCCCCCAATTCGATTGAGCAGCTCGGCCAGCCAACCCCATGGCGCACTCCCTCGCCGCCGTCGCCTCCGTCTCGCCGTCCGCTGTCCGCCGGCGGCTGTCCAGCCAGGTGCCGTTCTTGGACTGACTGCTATTTGGTTTCGGACTGTTTCTTGATTTGGTTTGGGTAGTTTGTCACAGATTTGGTCAGTCTCATACTTCTAGCTTGACATTCATGAGGTTCTTAGGTGGTTCCGTTGTGGTTCTTGCATGTTCTTGGTTGGATGGATGTTGTCTTGGTTCGATTGAAATGCTTGGTGTGATTAGATTTAAGTTCACTGAGTGGCATAAAGATGCTTCCTTTTTTTGATTCCATGGCGAGGTTTCTTCTCTGCTTGATAGAGGTCTTATTTCTATAGTTTCGCATAGTCTTTGCTGAGAAATATGTCTATAATTAGTACATGTTGGACACAGCATAAGATGAGTCCATGCATTCAGTCTACATATTCATATATAGAGAGAGCTAGGTTCATTTGAACTGGTATAAGTATGATTAGGATTTGTGCAAAGGCATAGATTCATCACCTACGATATAAATTAACCTTAGGTTTATGGGAAACTCGGGTATGTACACATGGAGAGTTGTCAATTGTAACGATGAACAGATGTTGATAATTTTTTTTATTTTAGTGCAAAGATTCCAAAGATGCTGCGATAATGTAACGGCATCGCAACTGGATCCGGATGGCTCAGCAGGGCCTATTTTAAAAACAAGAGTTTAGTATTCTAATGTGGCCTAGTTTCCAAAGAAAAATGTAAGAGCACCAGAGCCACCCAAGCATGGCACATGCTTTAGATCTTGCTGAAGTAAATTAACATTTCTTTGCCGATGCTTTGCTCTCCACATCGATTTTAATGCATTGATGTTGATGCATTAACCGAATGGAAAATGCCGACCTTTCTTCGTACAAGTGTATACCGCCATGTGCTTCTGGCCTGACCTTGAGTGTCCTGCATCATGGGATTCCACTTCGACATGTATTTTTGGATGCAACATGCCTAATTTGACGTATTGAAATCGATGCTTGATATCTGAAAATTCCTGAAAGTTCCGGTGTTGGTTACCAGCCAGGAAGCAGGACATTTGATATATGAAAGGCAGTGGTATTTCATCTTTTTTATACTACTCCATGCATATAATTGTATAAATGACTTACGTATCGCTCTAAAATGTTAGCAAGTGCAAACAAACCTAACATTGGAATCCTCATACTTGCTGCTGGACCCTGGATGGCTCTCAGGTTCCAGTTACTGCCAGAACAGATCTCTTGTGCTGGCCAGGAACTTACTTTACAAAAACAAGAAAAGAAGAGTTAACGTCAAGATACTTGAAATACGTCAGCTTAATGAGCATCATAATGCACCGTTGCTTGCTTTCTCTTTTTCTTGCAAGCGGTTGATTTTGTTTTCCAGCTTTAGAATGTAAACATGGTTAGTATTAGAGGTCTTTTACTGTGCCCTCAAATCGATCTGTACCATTAATTCTTATTGATCCAAGGGTCAATATCAATCTATGCTACTTGCAAGTATGGGTAGTATTAGGGGCTTTTAGGGGTACAATCCGTTGACTTGCTAAACAAATCTCATAGCTCCCATAGCTCTATGCTGCTGGGAAGGCCTCGCGCACGCTCACGATGACTGCCTCTCCGTCGCCGCTACAACCTAAGGTTTGGGGCTGTGGTGACTTGAGCCTTCACTGGGGATCGTGCTTCTGCTCTGTGGTGCCGTACGTTGTGGTCTCGTGCAGGCTGACAATCAATCAGGACGCTAGCTGCCCAGTGCCTCCCTTTCCCCAGTTGCTCACCAAAGAAGAATGCCACTGGCCAGAACCTGGAACCTGCTTCTGTCTAAACCTCACTCTTTTTGTACAAAGAACCAAAGCTTGTAGAGAGTATTAAAAACCAAAGAACCTGGCAACTGTAACAATGCTGATACTTCCTTACCTTTATATAAATTGTTCCTTTGATTACTGTGCTTGAGTCAAATGTAAAGCTGGCATTCTGTAGCGATTATCCACTTGCTTACAAGGTTAGGGATAAAAATGAGTGGATCTATTACAAGGTACATCATACGAGCGGAGGCAGCATCGCTGTCATTGATGTAGGCAGTGGAGGTCACGCAGCTTAAGACGAGCAGCAGCCAGGGCGGACGAGCACGACGGTGGCGAATGCAGAAATAGACGGGGCAGAAATCGTAGCGATTGGGCATGAATCAGATGGATCCATTGACCCCTAAAAACTTGGGACGAAGTTTCCCGTACAAAAGAAAAAAACTGAATGAAAAAAGTCCAAAATACCTTGAAAATCAACGGTCCAATGAGATTTATACTACTCCCTCCCAGCATTAGTAAAGGTACTGTAAAAAAGCTCTAGTATTAATTATAGGGTGAGTTACCTGCCATATCTGATATTTGATTAAACATCCAGCAGGAGCAACTTGAACTGTGAGTTTGAGAAAAAGTTTTGTGGAGTACATGTCCTATAGAGATCTTGTTTCGAGGCATTCACACGGGCTAGCATTTGCTTGATCAACTGAGCATTATTAATTTGATACCATTCACACCTTGCTATATTACTCTATCTTGTTTTGTGATCTGCGCATATGAACAGTTCATTTATGGAGACACTTTCTTGGTCTATTTCAGGTGACTCATGTAATTTCAAGTCAGAGCTCGGTTTCCTTCCAGAGCCAGAGGATGAGCTCTGTGTCCATCCATTCAAGGCCAAGTCCACTTCGGCTTAAGATTTGTTGTTCGGTAGGGACATGTTTTTTTCTCTATCACTGACAATAGCTGTTTGTCACCAACTCACCATGTGTTTCTGAAATTAGAGACTGTGCAACCACTTGATGCAGATCAATAAATACTTCCTTTATTAAAAAATGTGTTCGCTGTATCTGTATCATTTTTTCGAACTTCTATAGGTGGCAGAAAGAAACACCCTTGGTAGTTATAATTTTTATATATTAAGATATGTAAACAAGTTCTTGACTAAAATAGGTAAGTGAATTGTGTGCAACAGTAATTAAAATGTTAGACATGAGTAGGCCTTCACATGGTCCTCTTGTAGTTTGAGGATCAAGCAGCTAGTTCATTTCACTTGAGGGAGATTCTCCTGTCCTTGAAAACCTCCTACACCGTCCAATAGCATGCAATCCAACGGGTAAGATGCCATGGTACCTTGATTAATTCCAGGGCTAGTACCAATTCATTTGGGGAGGTACTAACCACGTTGGGGCTCAGAAGTAACTTCCGGCTTGTGAAATATTCCTATCAGAATCTAACGATTCCTCCATTACTGCCTCAACCTTTGCAAAGGAGCTTCACCGATCCATCCCCTCTGTTGCAATTTTTCTCTTGGTCTGTTTCACTTAATGTCAAAATTACCATCGATTTATTCTGTGATTTTAATCCTTCACGTGGATGCAAACCCTAGATTAAGCAGTTAGGTCCGCAGCGGCTTCAGCCAGTGGCCATGCTTCCATGCTGCTCCGTTCTTGTTGTCGTGTTTCTCCTTTCTATCTATGTCAGATCTTGGCATCAACCGCTTGCTTAATTACTCAAATTAGAAATTAATTGCTTTGGAGACACCAAGAAATGAAGAACATTATGAAGGAAGGTGAGATCAATCGGGGATGAAAAATGTCTGGATTAATTCTTTTCTTGGGGATATTAGTTTAAGACTAGGATAATTAAGTACCATCTTAACCTTGGTAAATCAACGGTTATAATTTGTTGGTACCTCCTCAAATGGTGAGAGGTACCAGTACCTTTGGGTACCTTCCAAGTATGGTAGAAAAGCTCTTCACTTGATTATTAACTTCTGGGATGCTTTCCTTGCTGTACATTCATCAGGGCTACACTTATTCACAGCTATCAAACTAGATACCATAAGTGAAACAAAAATTGGCTGTATAATGTCCTCTTCTCATATAAAGATGGCAAATGTTTTCGGCATTTCTTCTAAAAACTATCTTCATGTACATCAGTAATGGCATCCATTCGTTTCTTGAGCAGGCCAAGGAAGATACAGTGCAGGTCAAGGAGACCGTGCAGGCCAGAAAGAGACGGTTGACAAGGTCTGTAATATAGTTAGGAAGCAACTGGCAGTCCCTGATGGGACTGCTGTCACAGCGAGTCGCAATTCTCTGACCTTGGTGCTGATTCACTGGATACGGTAACCCCTATCTCACAGAATGGCAGTAGTCCCAACAAAGCAACACCATTCATACACAACTACAAAAGGCGCCGTTGCAATACCCCAATTCACTCTGGCAGGTTGAGATTGTGATGGGCCTCGAGGAAGAATTCAACATCACCGTGGATGAAACAGTGCGCAGGACATCGCGACCGTGCAGGACGCAGCGAACCTTATTGAGAAGCTCGTGCTGGAGAAGACTGCCTAAGCACCTCAATTCGACAGACGGCCCCTTTAGAAGGCAAAGGGGTCGTCACGATCTGTACTTTTGATCATTCAACATCACCGTGTACTTCAGAAAACAATTTATGGCCAACTTCGCATTCAGCCTGTGTTGTATGTTTATTACCCATTTGTTCTTTCTTCATCCTCCCAAGATTTTGTGCTGTTGTTCCCGAGGGTAATTATCCAAAGGCTACATTAAGCAAACTAAGACCATGTCTCCCACTTCAAATTTATATATGTCGTACTATTATAAACTATTGAACTTATGAAGAGTCAATGCAGTTGTCTTCTGTATTTCTGAGAAGTCATACATGTGTTTCATGATTGTCTGAATCATATGCTGTGATTATAGACCTGGGAAACTTCAAACAGAAAAAAGAAAAGAAAAGATGTGGACCTGGGATGCAGATTTATGGATGTCCTACTATCCTAGTAGTGGGAGTGCAGCAGTGCGCGGTTTGTAGTTTCTAGCTCAGATTCAACCTGCTGGAAGGGTGAACCTTTTCCATTATCTCAAAAGGCTCATCGTAAACCATGGTAGGCCCATATTGTTACCGTTTTGACATGTGGATCATGATAGTCACGCTATGTTAAACTGTTTTTCAGAAAATTGAATATTTGGCTATCTGCTTTTTTTTTATCGATTTGTAGATATACGTATATTTTTGTTGCATAACATATTAAGATAAAACGTGAGATGACAACCATTAGTAAACCAAATGTATCTACCTTTAATTTGATTTATAAAGATGTCCAATAGATCTTTGTGAATTCTTATATGTAAAAACTTAAAGAATAAGCGTAACACAGCATAATTTAACAACCGCAATGTGGTCCTTAATTGCAGATTAGGTCGTTTAGAAGTCTTAACTTTGTGCAAAGTTCACGTGAGGTCCAAGTTTGAATTACTCGACTGTCCAGTAAACCAGGTGTTTTGCACAACTAATGTGTACTAGGTCGTGCAAATGCAATTCACTGTTCTCTCCCCAAGGATCGCTCGCTCGCTGGATAACGGTTTTGTCTTGTTGAAAACTCCGACGAATCCATTGCATTTCGAAAGTACCGGAAAAGAAACTTGGCTGAAAGCCGACAGTTTGGAATTTGGAAAAGCGGGTGAGAGATGTCTGATCGTCCTTTCTACTATTATCCGATATCATTTAAGTGGGTGGATCTGAGACGTCCGATCGTCGTAATATAAAAGATCGGCATACAATATTTTCCCCATAATTCAACAAAACATATAAAAAACACTTACAACATCTGTAACATTTTAAATAAACATATGTAACAATATTTTGTATGTATGCAAAATCCTGGTCCAATGCAACACTCATATAAAAGTGATCACAACATTAAAAACTAACACATACAACATTAAAGATTAACTTATGCAACAACACAAAACACCTATACAACATATAAAATAAAAATCTAAAAAGAATATTACAACATAACATCCTATTATGTGCAAAAAGAAAAATACCCTTACACAATATTCACAACAATTTATGTAACATGCATGGAAATCACAAAATTTACTAACCTCTCGCTATCAATATTGAACAGCGTTTTTGGGCTCGCCGACGGTGAATCTAGCCAGCAAAACCCCGTCGTCGCCAAATCCGGGCGTCCTATACCCGTCCATCACCTCAAGCTCAACAGCGTGACAAACGACTCCTCCGAGCTCCGGCAGCACTGTGCTGTTGGTGGCAGCGAGGAGCATGAACGGCGGAGTTTCAGTGAGCGAGCTCCACCTCGAGCATGGTGAGGCCCTATGGGGAAGAATGGCATATTTGGCATGGTGACTACGGTCATTCCGGATTTGGCTACGTTATTTACGCAATGACAAAAGTAGCACGGCGACACGGGCAACAAGAGACGCGTGGCTATCGTCGGACTGGCTGAGCGCGACGCACAGGGGTCGGACCCGCCCAACCCGACTGGGCAGCGTCGGACCGGGCGAGGCGACGCAGCCAGCGTCGGACTCGGGCGAGTCGACGCAGGCAACGTCGGACTCGGTGCGAATCGACGCAGCCAGCGTCGGACTCGGGCCGGGCGACGCTAGCGTCGGATCCCCGAAGTCCGACGCTGCCCGATTTTGTTTTTTTTCTTCTTCCTGGTTTGGGCAGAGCGCCGCACAGCGATTTTTTTTGTGCTTTTCTGGTTTGGGCAGATAAATTTTACTTGTTTGCTACTTTGAAAAAATATCTACCATAACATCTATTTTGCTGGTTTAGAGAGAAAAATATGAGCATAATCAAAATAAATAATTTTGAAGAGCTCTAACAAATTTAATATTTTGCTATAGCATGTATTAAACCCAGCAATAAATTCTTTTACAACGAGCATACCTGATATAAACAAACTCACGATAATCAGCCTCTTCCTCTCTTATGCCTTCGTGGCATGTGATCCGAGGGAAAGGTGAACTGTGACTGCGATGTTGGGTTGGTCCGGAGATTATAGGGTGGAGATTGCTGACTGTCTTGCGTAACATCCGGTTGTGTAGGATCTGGCTGTAAGGAAGCTCGTCAGCTTGAAACAAATTGTCTATCCAGTGATCGCGCTGAGAGCCCTCCGCCATATCGTGGGATGACGCACTCTGGTAAGCAGGTCCTCCACGAGGGACTGATACTGAATATTGAACGAAATACGGGTTCTGCACAGGAAAGGCACTCCTCCATCGGCGGCGAATCGTCCGTCGGCGGCGAATCGTCCATCTGCAAAAAAAAATCGTAATGAATGTGTAAGATTAAATTTAAGCAAGTAAATAGTTGGTAGGTTAAATTTAAACTTTCGTACCTCTCTGCTTGCACCTCCATGAGAGCTCTGGCCCTGCGCGTACGGCAATTCCATATCGTACTGAGGTGACAAAGTGATAACATTGCTTATCAAAATAATTTAAAATATTGTAGCACTTATTTTCTTTACTGATTAGAAGATAGTACACGTACCTCCCGAAGTGCGCCTCTCTCAGAGCTCTGGCCCTGCTCGTGCATCCTCGGAAATCCTGTATGAGCTCTCGAAGACGAGTTCCGCATGAGCGTCGTGTCAGCTCGCATGGTCGGCTTACGGACGCAAGCAGTACGGTAAAGTTAACATGAGCATGAGTAAGATAATTCTCCGACGTTTAAAAAGACATACCTCTCGATCTCGACGTCCAGAAGCGGATACTGAACCGCGGGGCCTGACTTGGTCCTGTCTCCTTGGACGCGCTAGGCTTGATCGTGCGTTCACTTGGACGCGTAGACCTCTGTTCGGGCATGGTGAACGCACTGCTTATTATGTCATCAGACCGACCGCATCTTAAATTTTTCAAAACGGCCTTCGCATCTTCATACATTTGCTTCATCTTTCGTACAAGGAAGGGTCCTGATTATGTTTGTGCGAATGACGGAAGCGGCAGTATCCTGGATGCGCAACACCCTATCGAACTGCGTGAAAAGATCGTCATGTACTTGAGGGTTAAAATTCGTACCCTAGAACCTCATATGATTTCTTACCGTGTCATCACGAACCGAAGCTCTGTGCGATCCATCGCTAACCGTAGTTGCTGAGAATGCGTGAGTGAAGCTAGTCTCGATGGTGGATGCGAAGTGAGCCTAGTGCGCGTCCTCTGCACGTACCAGCGTATGTATTCATCATACGTGCGCTCGTCGTACGGCCTACATATAACTTCATATTGTAATCATCCACATTTATATAGTTGTTCGCACACATGAAAGCTACTTACCGATCTTCCCGGATGACCTCTAGTCGGAGCCCTATTATCCCAACTGTCCCTTCCATACGCGTTGCCCCCCCCTCCAATCGTCATCTTTTCTGTTTTTTCCCTGTCCTGCCTGTGTTACAATATGACATGACAAAAGGTATTTGAATGAGCACTGTACAGAAATGAAAATTTTTATAAAGTTCGACTACGACTTACTCATGACCTTGTAGTCGAGCTCTCTATTATCTGAGGTGGGACAAATTGGTTAGAGACCAAATTGTCTCATGACACGCCCGGTGAATACGCTTCCACCATGTGTGAGAATACCAGGTGCGATGTTGTCAAACCAGAGGTGCATATCCATGAAACACTGACCTGACAACCCTGCAGGCGCGACACTGTAAATATGATCTGCCGTCCAGGAAAACCATATGACGCCATTTTGGTGTGCAACATCTCGAACTCCTGGTGGTAGAACACGTAGCACCGGGCCGACTTCTCGAGCCATGCTAGCGAGCCGTATGTTCCACCTAGTCCCCATAGTTGGGTCACCGCTGTATTCCTCACCTACAGGGTACTGGTGGACCGAACTGTGATCTGTGGCCGTCCAACTGGAAAGTGCTCCCACGACCATAACTGAAGCAACGTATGACAGAGATTTAGTGTTGGATCTTGGCATTCTTGTGCTGTGAGCATCACACAAACCCCGGTAAAGAGCACAGAGCACTGCAGATCCCCAGCTGTACTGAGGGATAGCATCGAGCGGGTCATCAGCCAAGACTCAGCTAGGTGGATTCGTTCGGATAAACTACATTACCGTGTGAAGTAGAACATATACGCACCGGAGAGAACAACAGTACGCAACAAGGTGGGTGCTCACAACCTCATCAGTAGCCCCTTCTGGGCACGTCTCAAACCTCCTAAGCCATTGGTGAGGCACACCTCGTGCGGGAACACCCGTGTCTGTCCTGGGTATCTGAACACCAAATCTCGCACCCAAGTGCTCCCTCCAGTCACTCTCCGGGTGGTGGAACAATTGCCTGTCCTCGTATTGGCAAACAGTGATCATGGACACATCTGAAGAGTCACGTCATCTCTCCCCAACGAAAGTGGAAAGTGTGAGTCTCAGGTCTCCACCTATCGACTAGAGCAGACAACAGAGATGAGTCTAGAGTGCAGGAGCGACTATTGATAACATCCTAGCAAATGGCAGAAGTCCACTCGCCCGAAGACGTGGAACAAA